>CM066314.1:15760500-16185500 GCA_033807775.1 Saussurea involucrata
TGTTCGTAAAAAGGTATGGGGTTTTAAAGTTGATAATTTCTTGGTTGATCACCCTCAATTCTTGCAGATTATCAAAGACTTTTGGTCCTCTCCGATCCATGGCTCCTTCATGTATAAAGTTACAGAAAGGTTGAAAATGCTTAAGAGGCCTCTTAGGCGATTAAGAGCTTCGTATGGGGATTTGGCGGAGAGAGTTGGTGCCCTGAAAAGAGAACTTGACCTTGTCCAAATGGCTTGCGATACGGAGCCGTTCAATTCTGAGTTAAAGGAAGATTTTAATTTTCTCTGTGTGGCCTATTTTCAAGCTCGTATGGATGAAGATGCGGCTTTGAGGCAAAGGGCTAAAGTAAAGTGGTTAAATGAAGGGGACGCGAATACGAAGTTTTTCCACCAAGTTGTAAAGGAAAAGCGCCATTCCCATTATATCCATTCCGTATGTGATGTTAATGGCAATTATTCATACGGAGAGGACGTTGCAAGCGTGTTTGTTGATCACTTTCGGGCTATTCTTGGTACTACGGATGGTAATGTTGTCCCTGATATGGCAAATTTGGTGTTCGCGAATAAGCTCAATTTGAGGGAAGCTCTCCATATGATCAGGCCAATTTCTAATGAAGAGATCCGTTCGGCTATGTTTAGTATTGGTAATGATAAAGCCCCGGGTCAGATGGTTTCACGTCAAAATTTTTTAAGGCGGCTTGGCCTATTATTGGAAGGGATGTGGAGGTTGCTATTCATAATTTTTTCTATCATGGTCGGCTTGCAAGGGAATTAAATCATACGGTTCTTTGCCTTATCCCTAAAATTCCCAATGCCACGAGGGTCACAAAATTTCGGCCAATTTCTTGTTGCTCGGTCCTCTATAAATGTATTAGTAAAATTATTGTTGATCGCATGAAAGACAAGTTGGATGATTTAATCTCACCAACCCAATCGGCTTTCATCCCGGGTCGCAAAATTTCGGATAATATCTTAATGGCTTACGAGTTGGTGAATGGTTATCAACGTAATTCGGCCCCCCCACGTTGTGCCTTCAAAATTGACATCCAAAAAGCCTATGATACGGTTGATTGGAGATTTCTTTTTATTATGTTGGAGGGTTTGGGTTTTCATCCCGTGATTATTAAATGGATAAAGGAGATGGTCTGTACTCCTTCATTTTCTTTGGCTATAAATGGTGATACATCCGGGTTTTTTAAAGGAGGTAGGGGCATTCGTCAGGGGGACCCTTTATCTCCTTACCTCTTCACAATCGTTATGGAGGGGTTTTCGATGATCTTCAAAAGTTGCATTATGGAGGCGGAGAATTTTGGGTATCATAAAGATTGTCAAGCTTTGGAAATCACGCATCTATGCTTCGTTGATGACCTGTTCGTTTTTACGCGGGGTGATGTCCCGTCCGTTGAGGTACTTAAAAAAGCCATCCACTTGTTTAAAGTCAAATCGGGTCTCACTCCAAGTCTCCAAAAGAGTGAGGTGTTTTTTGGAAATGTGTCGGTTAACACCCAAGCAGCCATTCTTGAGTGTTTACCGTTTCGCAAGGGTACGTTCCGAATAAGATATCTTGGTGTGCCTCTTTCGCCAACTCGTCTAAAAGTGGCCGATTTTGGGTTTCTTATTGACAAAGTGAAAGGTCGGATTCAAAATCGGAAAGCTAAATTCCTCTCTTTTGGTGGTAGGCGCCAACTTATTCGGTCGGTTCTCCAATCCCTCCAACTTTATTGGATGGCCACGTTTTCCATTCCGGCTAGTGTGATTAATGAGCTCGAATCCCTTTTCCGTGATTTCTTGTGGGTGCAAGGCGATAGTTCGAAAGGAAAGTGCAAAATATCTTAGTCTAAAATTTGTAGGCATGAGGAGTGTGGTGGGCTTGGAATAAAAGGCCTTGCTAATTGGAACCGTGCCCTTTTAGCAAAAAATGTTTGGGAATTGCTAAATCGGAGGAAATCCCTATGGGTTCGGTGGGTATACCTCTATTGCCTTCGCACGGATCATTTCTGGTTAGTGAGGAAAAGTTCAAGGTGGTCTTGGAGCCTAAGTAAATTGATGGACTTACGGCCGATTTTACGTTCATATATAATGATGCGTGTGGGAAATGGGGATACGTTTAATGCATGGGAGGATCGTTGGGCGCATGGTGATCCTCTTTCGAAGACCATCTCGTATCGATTTATTATTGCAGCCGGTCTTTCACCGACTTCATCACTTCGTGAGGTGGTTAACCGATTTGGGGGTGCGTGGCCGAGAAGGTGGGTTCAAATAAACCCACATCTTGCGAACAATCACCTTCCGGTGTTGGAGATTGATCGCAGTGATAGGCCGTGTTAGGTGGATCATCTTAATCAGATGGCCGACTTTTCGGTTAGTGTTGCATCGCAGTCCTTGGATGGTCCCTTTTCGAAAGTGTATTGGCATGGGTGTGTGTGGTTCTCAGGCCACATCCCTAAACATGCTTTTTGTGTGTGGGTTGCGTGTTTCTTCCGACTCCCTACCCAAGACCGGTTGGCGGTGTGGTCGCGGGATGATCATGCTTGGACTTGTCCCCTTTACGAGGAACAGATGGACTCACACAATCATATTTTCTTTTTATGCAGGTTCTCATTGTTGGTGTGGAAGCAAATTAAAAACGATGCTAAAATCACGGGATGGCCGGATAAGTGGGAGGACATTTTGACCCATATGTCGAACGCGAGAAATATTTCGGTGGTGGCCAAACTGTACCGGGGAGCTTCTATTTACTTTATATGGCGCGAAAGGAATGAAAGGCTTTATCAAGG
Source organism: Saussurea involucrata (assembly GCA_033807775.1). Classification (NCBI taxonomy): domain Eukaryota; kingdom Viridiplantae; phylum Streptophyta; class Magnoliopsida; order Asterales; family Asteraceae; genus Saussurea; species Saussurea involucrata. The sequence continues at coordinate 15,763,278 of CM066314.1, forward strand.
GAAGAAAAGATTGGTGAAGCAGGTTACCAAGAGCATAAAGGAGGTGGTCCAAGTCCGATTGGCGTTGAAAGGAAGGCGTCCTAGGCAGACAGTCAATGGTGGAACGAGATGAATGCTTGGTGGGTTACTTGTGGTGGGGGTGTTTTTGTACTTCATGGGTGGGTATCATCTTTAGATGCATGAGTTGGGGTTCTTGTGAGTTGTGTTGGTTTTGGCGTATTGTGGTGTGGTACAAATTGAGTACCAAGGGTGTTGGTGTTTAGGGGTGCGGCCATGGGCCTAGACTCAGTTGTATTTTCTTTTTTTTCGCGTTTTTAATATATTTGCCTGGAGTTTTCCTTAAAAAAGTATTTTTTGAAATAATTACGGATTATAGCCATGTGGTTAGTAATTTACAAAACATTTGGTCATTGACACTAACTTCGTTATAAAAATTCTGTTAAGTAAGTTAACTCAAAGGGTATTTTGGTTATTTACATTATTTTTTAATAAAAACAAATAAAATATATAGTATATTGATGTTAAATATTATTATTATGCTATAACTATGATACATAAAAGAATCCCCACGTTGTTTGGCAACCTCTGAATCGTTCAGAGGTGAATCTTGTTTGGCAAAAAAAAATATGTCTCTTAATGGTTCCAAAACCCTCTGAATGATTTAGCATCTTGGGTCACCTTCAACCATTCAACACTCTGATTTCATTCTAAACAAATACCAAACAACCATATTTTATTTTGCACTATATCATAAAAGCCTCTTAACCATTCTAACCACTTAATCATTCTGCACTAAACCATTCAGCAACCGCCAAACAACCCCCCACTTAACAAAAATTTCTAACAAAGTTAGGGGATGAGGGCCCAATGTGGCATAAATAAAAAAACCATATGACTATAATTCATAATTATTTTAAATAAAGAACTTGATACATTATAGCATATCAACTAGAGGGACGAGAGTGAGACGGAGAGAATACGCTCCCTAGGGTTTGTGTGTTTGCACAGCCGCCGCCGCCCAGCCTGTCGCCGCCATCCTGCCGCCTGCTGCTGCCTCCGGCCACCTACTGCTACCTTCCTCTGCCGCCTACCGGCTGCTGTGCTGTGCTGTTGGTCAGCCGTTGCTGCTTCTGCAGACGCAGCTGCCTGCCGGGGTAGACTCTCTCTCTCTCTCATACCAGAGTTAATCTCCTTCTCTTCGCTAAATCCCTAAGTGGCTCGCTCTTTGTAGCAAAGGAGTTCATCTCCAATACCGGAGTCCACCTCCGTTTAAATCCCTGTCCGCCGGCCAGATCTACGTCAGCGTCGAGCTCGGCCACCCTTACTTCGGTTAGGCGGCCCTTCTCCGGTGACGCCATGGTAGATCTTGAGACCTTTATCACCAACCTCCACATCTTTCTCGGCGTTGCTGCGGTAATTGTTGTCAAAGCCGGTGGAGTCTCTTTCTCCGATGACAGTGGAAATCCCATTCGTTGGGTGTACTTGTTAGCTTTAAAGATTGCTAAAATGTGGAAATATCGGAAACGTTGGAAATTCCGATTCCCTTCCGCTCTTGGTACTACCATTTTTAATTTTATTTTGGTCTCAAAGCATATTCATATCAAAGGAAACCTCAAAACAGAAAAGTGGAACATACACACTTTCATAATGGAGAACTGCTTCAAAGCAAGGTGGCACCTTCCCACTGTTCCTCCTTACCTTCATGATGTGTTTATGCGTTCAAGAAAAGGAATCATTTCTATGATCACCTTCAGTTGGAAACACCGGGGCCTCTCGGTCTAAGCGATGGACAGACAAGATAACGAAGCATCTCACTTGACGGCAGGTCGCTTTCGTTCTTTAGCTTGTTCTAAAGTTCATGATGTTTCTATGTTTTCATTATCGCATTGTTTTAATGCTTCCTGTATTGTTCTTGTTTTTAATGAAAGGTCTGTTCTCCCGTTAGGGTGATGACTTTGCCGTTACACGATCGTGACGCAACCATTTTTCTTTAAAAAAAACTAGAGGGACGAAACAAGTAATTTACTCGATTTTGTAACCAAAGTGTGTCGCAATAGCAATTTTATGGCGGGGTAGGCTAAATACACCCTTAAATTTGCTAAATGCACCCAAAAAGTGAATATAATGATTAGGTTTTTTTTGTTTTTTTGCATTTTTGTCTTTTTGTTGTCTTTTTTTATTTTATATTTTTTTTGTTTTGATTTTAAATTATATAGATTAATAATGTTATTTTTATTTTTTTATATTATATTTATATAATATCTATTAATAAAAAATAATTTTTTTATATATTATATTTTTTTATTATGTCTATTATAATTTAAGGTTTACACTTTGAGTTTTTTTTACTTTTTAATTTATATTTAAAAATAAATAAATAATTTTTGAATAATTATATAATTAGAAAAATAAAAAATAAACATTGAGATTTTACATATAAATAAACCATAACATAATGTTTATTACATTTTTACTTATTCTAAAATAACATTATCTGTAGTACAATTAACACGTAAAAGACGATTGTACTTCTGTATTCGATCTGTATACGGGGTAGCCCATGAAGCAGCACACGGATAACTGTAACGGAAGAAATGTGATGTAATGGTAGGAAACGGGTATCCTTCTGCTAAAACTAGTTTCACATAATGGTTACCATTGACATACCCAATTGTATAAACAACATGTTGATACTACGCCGGCGGAGTAGATCTAAGCGGTAAGTACGTCGAACAGCCTGCCATTGACATAACGTGTAATATCACATTATATTTGCAAGCAATCAAGACACCTATTTCAGGCATTGTCATCCAGTGGTCATATGGTACACCTTGATCTGATCGAAAGAAGTTTAAAGTGTTATAAGTTGTATTCCAATGTTCACTTCCAAACATGTCGAGGTATTCTGCCTTGTATGCGTCTAACTCTTCCATCAATTGAAACCGAATTGTGGGCCATGCATCTTCATGAAGACCGAGGCAGACAACTATTGCTCGGAATCCACAATTTCCATCCCCTATCACATCATGTACATGTGTGATGTAACGGTGAAACATTTCTGGAAATTGATTAACGTATGGATGTACATTATAATTCTTTCCCACAAAAGAACTATGTCTTGCTGGATCCTGGTAGCTCATTTTATCCAAGTCAACAAATGTTGATGCGTTCGAATAACTACGTCTAAGGGGTCCTTGAGTCGTAAAAGACGGTTCACCATGAGCTGTAAAAGGCGGTTCAACATGAGCTGTAAAAGACGGGTCAACATGAGGTTTTCTGGAAAGTTTATCCTTTAACGAGGGACGTCCACGAGTAGTCTTGTTAACAGCAGGTTCTCGAACCCATGTTTTTGATGCATTCGCTATCTCTTTTATCTTCCTCAGAAAACTAAACTTACCAGATCTCGATTGTTTTTTAAATTCCTCGGTAAAGTTTTTGACTTCATCTTCACAACCAATATCATCATCTTGTAAGGATTGGCACGATGATAAATCAAGCTTCCTCCAAAATACATCAATCGAATCAATTGGGATAGAATGACCTTTGTTCAAATATGACATTTGTTCATGCGCACACGGTAACCCATAACTTGTACGTAGCAGACAATTACAATATCCAGAGAATAAGCCAACAGATTGAGCATGTTGATATTCTTTGAATATTATGTCTAGTGCATGAAGTGAAACGAAACCACACAACTGTTGGAAGTGTGGTATACGATGAAGATGTTTTGTGACACTTCTGCTCTCCTGAATACTAGCTTTAATTTCTGTATCTTGGGACTGAACGAGTTTATGTATCTTAGTCATAAATGTCGGTAGACTTGATTGTGTAGAATCCAAGTAAGTTTTCAACTTGGAATGTTGACTCTCCACTCTGTTACTTGTTTGATTTCCAAAGTGGAGAAATTTGTCAGTCCAAGCAGACACAAACATTTCCTTGTATGATGTCAACCATGTGTCATTCAGATAACCAAGAACAGCTGAAAAAAGTTAAAAAAATTACTTCAATCCTATGAATAGTAATTGTTAAACCTATCAACATTTTTAATTATAATGTATTTGAGTGTACCTGGATAGCTGAGCAATGTTGCTTCTAATTGTGCGAAATTAGATACGTAAGTTTCATCTGATTCCGAAGCAACTAATGTAACATTTGTGCTCATTTTGAAGATATTGATGAACGGTTATAATGGTATAATTTATAAAAAAGGAAAACATATCTGTTTGATGTATTTTAGTTTATGTATGTTGATATGATAAGAATGTAACATAAAAATGAAAGAAGAAGAGATAAAGTAAATTAAATAACTAATTATAATGGTATAAAATGTAATTTAAAAATAAAAAATAATTTTATTTTTAATTATCATGTTGAACGTTAGAGGTTTTAAAGTTTTTAAACTTGTACACGATGTATTAAGATTTGTACTTCTTAAATATTCAAGAATAAACGTAAATAAAATTATTTTTAAAGGAGTATATTAGATAAATATAGATAAAAACGTAAAATGTACAAAAAAAGAATAACTATATATATAACAAAAAAATAACAATATATATATAAGTATTATATATATAAACAAAAAGAATAACAATATATATATATATTTATATTTCTAATATATATATATATACATTTAAATCAAAAAGAAGGGGTTCAGAAATAAATGCATTCAACACCCCTCCTTTTTTTGGTGCAATTAGCAATGCCCTTTATGGCATGCCACATTGCCACCCACAGAGTGAGTGAATGAGTTGACAAGTAGCCTGGCTCTACTTGCTGATTCATGTATTATCAACAACGATGGTAATCACTTTCCAGTCAAATTATTCAATTTTAGTAATTTTAGCATTATCTATATTATTAAAATATTTATAAATATTAATTTTTTTAAACGTTTATTTTCAATATTTCTTGTTAGTGGAGAAAGAATTAAATTTGTTGGTCCCAGCTATGGATTAGCAATGGTAAACAAGTATTGTAGAAGGGGGGTTGAATACAATACAAAATTTTTTTCACTTAATTAATTCTTTATTGATTTAAAATCAAGAATTACACATAGAAAACTTAAAGATTGTTGCGGAACAAAACAGATAAAATCTGCTTAAACAATCTAACACAAAGTCACACAGAGAATAAGAACAGTTGTAAAACACTTAGAAAACAAATGAACTTCTGAGAGAGAGTAATGCGACAGCACTTGAAAGCTTGAGAGAGTTTGTAAACTGGTGAGTTGCAAGGTTGAAGATGATCTCCTTTTATAGTGCCTTATGCATTAAATGCAATGGACACTTGTCAAAGAGAGCATGGAAGGCAGATAGGAAGCAGGTCTTCTGAAAAGTAATTTTGTCTTTTTACTTTTGTCTTCAAGCGTTGACCTACTTGTTGAAGCAGAAGTTTCTTGAAAGAGATAAACAATCCAAAGAACCTTTTTCTGATCTTCGGATGATGTCTCTATCAATGCAAGATATTCTGAATATATTCTGTAGATAAAGTTAATATACCTGCTGAAATTTCTTTGCCGAAGACTTCTTTGCCGAAGATGTTCCTAACATGTCTTCAAGGATTTTGCCTAACATGTTATCTTCTTCAAAGATCTTGCCGAAGATATGCCTAACATTTCTTCAAGGATTTTGCCTAACATGTTATCTTCTTCAAAGATCTTGCCGAAGATATGCCTAACATGTCTTCAAGATTTTGATCTTCTTCAAAGTTTTGCTTCTTCAAAATCTTGCCTGACATTTCATCTTCTTCAAAAATTTGCTTCTTCAAAATCTTGCCTAACATTTCATCTTCTTCAAAATCTTCAAGTGACCTGGCTAAGACTTTAGGAAAAGTCTTCAAGTAGCAGCTTAATCTTTGGTTGAGAAGTCTATCTTCAATCCGCTTTGAAGATATACTTCTACTTTGTTTCTTCGGTTGATCTTCGACTTCACCGAACATTTTTATACAATTAAACTGCTTGTAAAGAACCTAAAAATTATTCTAAGTATGAACTGTGAAATTGAGAGACTAAGGTCATCTTCAAATCTAAGTGACCCAACAATCTCCCCCTATTTGAGGATGACATCCATACTTAGAATCTGAGAAGTAAACACTGAATAATTCATTTTTGACCCTTGTTTACTCTTTTGGGTTCTTTTCACATAGTCCATTCTTTTTGTTCTTTTTGGATTTTTTTTGTATCCGACATTTACAAGTAAAAAAAATGGTAAAGTATATTATACAAACTATTAACAAAAATGTACTTGTATTGAAAACTTGAAAGAGCAGTAATCTTAAGTTTACAAGTACATATCAAAAGCATATAAAAAGAAAACATGATCACTTCTTCCTTTCCTGAAGTTCAACAATGATGTGACGTTGGAAGTTAGTGCCTACAAATGTGTCCGGGATGATGAGAAGGATGGCTTCAAGAAAGCTAGAGTCAGCAATGGATGTCTCTTTTGTTCGAAAGATATCTTGAGTACCTTGGGCATTGTTGAAGAAAATGCCTGGGTATGGTTTTTGGGTCACAGAAGGAGATGACATCTTGGGGAGTGAGGGAGGCTTTAGATTCAGATTCTTTGAGTTAGGAATGATACCTTTGGCAGCAAGATCTTGGAAGATGGTTTGATGAAATCCTATCTTTATCTTACTTACATTTTCAAATAGTCCTTGGAGATAGATGTTTATATCATCTAGGTTTGGACTATGAGAATCTTGAAGACAATATTCAATTTCATACCATTTTGAAACACCATAAGCATCAAGTTCAGAGAATCTTACCGGTGTGACGGTGTCATCAGCCCGAGTGAGTATCACATAGATGTCCTTTGACTCTTTATGGGTAGCAAGTTTGGCTTTGACAATCTTTGAGATGCTAGTTCTTCCAATTAATTTCTGCTTGCACCATTCGAACTTTTTAAAGAACTCAGATTGCTCCCCCTCACTTAGTGCATCTGCATGTTTAGTTATTTGCTCCCCCTGAACTGATGGATCTGCTTGTGTTGCTTTGGATGGGTCAGAAGGACCAGGTCGGTCGCTGGTAAATATGTCTGGTCTTTTCTCCCCCTCAGCGGCAGACAGGTAATAACGTTTCACCCATCCATCAAAGGTGGTGAGTGTGCGAGCCTGATTTTCAGGAAGAGCATCCATCTTGTGGTGAAGAGATGTAAGAGAATTGAGGAGCTGAGAGTTGATGTCCTTCTGGCTCTGAAGTTCAGATTGGAGCCTATGAACTTCTTGGTCACGAGCATCTGAGGCAGCTTGCATGGCAGTCATGGAGAGAGTGAGACTGGCATTTGAGGCTAGGAGAGACTGAACCTGAGATTGTAAGCTTGAGATGGAATCCTGGATGGATTCAAGTTGGTGTGCTATATATCTGGTTGTTGAAGCTGCAATAGGTGGAGGACGACGAGGAGGAGGAGACCTTGAAGATGAAGGAGAGGAAGACACCACCAGCATGTGAAGGATAGGATCGTCGGTAGGATCCCCAGAAAGTGGTAGAGTGGTGGATGAGTCAGCAACATTAGAGCTTGAATGCTCAATTGAGTTGTCATTGGAAGAAGACAACTTAACTTCTTCGGTGGCATTTGCTGAGTGAGAAGGAGGATCACCTGAAGAATCTTCAACAAGAAAGTCAAGTAAACATAGAGGACCCGTAGGGGGTCGTGCAGAAACATCGATCGCAGAACGATCGGGTGACAGGCCGTGCAGTGAGAGAGCAGTACCTTGGGCTGGAGAGAGACCCAAGTCATCTTCAACCACCAATAAGTTGGTAGAAGAAGGAGTAGTGTGGGTCCCCAAATTTTCAACCGCAACCTGTTGGGAGGAGACGGAGGAGCTAGCTATGTGGTTAGCAGGTTCCCTTGCCCCGGTAGGGACAATTTCAACAGTTCCCGATTTTTGAGAATCGGTAGCTGGACGGTGTGGTTTGGCCTTTAAGGATATCCTAAGTCTTTTCAGGGAAGAATCAGGAGGGGATTTGGAGTGCCTCCGCTTTGAAGAAGGTTTTATGACTGGGGAAGCTGCCGAAGGTTTGGTCGGCGGCAAAGTCATGGAAGAGAGTGCGGAGGTACCGGAAGCCTTAGATTGTTTTGAAGTGCTCGCCAGTATCACTTGGGAAGAGGGAGGAGGGTCCACTACATTGGAGGGATTTGCGGACAGTTGAGAAGGAGGAGTGTCCGGATTATCCCCCCATTGTAGATTGGGAGAGTTAAGGATAGAAATCATACCTGGAAGAAGAGCATTGTCAGTTGCCTTTGGTGGACGTTGAAGAATTGCCTTCGTGATGGTAGGTGCAAGAAAATCATAGGTGAACTTTGGGTTTGCCGACTTGCGATCAAGATCAAGTAATTTACCCAATTTATGTTCAATGATGATGGAGAGGAACCTGGGGTAGGCAACATGTGGCCTTTTTGGAGGAGTCACAACTTCAACAATTTCATCAAAAAAATAGCGTGCGAAATCTATTTTTCTTTGAAACATAATGGCATGAGCAAGATTGGTGATATAGGAGGGGGATTGATCATGACCTCCAGTTTTGCGACTTAAGCAGAAAATAATATGAGTGAAGAAGAAATGCCATACCCCACCCATGTATTTGCGCAGGAAAGTGCCAGGGCTTTTGTACTTTGCATCGACGGTGTAGTTCATGGCTTGTACCACATCTTCATGCTCCTTGTCAAGCGGAAAAGGTGCATACGAATCGTAACTGTCAAGATGAAGAGCGGTACGGACATCTTCTACATCAAAGGTAAGATCATGATCACCTGTGTCCGAAACAATGCACGCATAAATGGTTTTGGGTTCACCATCATTCACAGAGCAAGTTAACCAAAAATTTCCAAGTAGCTTTTTGCTCATTAGTAGAGATTTGGAGAAGGCATATAGCAAAGGAGTTTGTTGAAGAAAGTGAGAAATGGGTAAGTGATCGGGATAGTCTGGATCATCTTCAAATCTTGCAATATGATTGCAAGACTTGAATATAAGACCTTCATGGCATGTGGGAATGGTGAATTTTGAAGATTTGGGTTTAGGATTGGGAGAAGAGGTAGACATGGAAGAAATTTGAATAGAAGAGATCGAAGAAATGAGAAGGAAAGTGGTGTATTTATAGGAAGTAAGAGAGGGTAAAGGTAAGGAAAGGTATGATGGGTAATAAGATGGAAGGAAAGGTAGGAAAGGTTGAGGGGGTAGGAAAAGGTTGAGTGTTTAGGTAATTGTGAGAAAGGTATGGGGAGTAGGGAAAAAGTAGGAGAGAGGGTGTAAGAGAAGTTTGAATAAAAAAATGGTGTGAAGGGTTTAGGAGAGGTTCGGCAAAGGGAGGTCGGGAGAGAGGTAGAGGCGCCGGGGGGGGGGGTCGGGAAGGGGGTAGGGGTGGGGGGGTTCGGGAAGGAGGGTTCCGGCAAATGGGTTTCGGCGAAAAAGGGGTTTTGTGATGGTGTGGCGTTTGTTCGGCAAAGAGAGAGCCAAAAAAGATTGATAGATTGAGAAAGAAGGGTTCCTAGCAAAAAATTTATAAGGTAAAAAAAAACGTGGTGTAGAGTAGATTGTAGGTTGTGTTTGTGTGAAGGTAAAAAGTGTGTGATGGATGGAGAAAGAAGGGTTAGGATGGAAAGTAAATGTGGATTGTTAAGAAAATAGAAGGGTGAGATTGAATTGACATGGATTGAGAGAGGAAAAAAGGTGTGTTAGTTTGGTGAGAGAGATATGGTAAAAATAGAGAGGGTGAGAGATGAGTGATTTTTCTTGTAACTGATAAAATATCAGTACTTGAAAATTCGAACTGATAAAAAAATATATACAGAAAAATAAATTTTATTTTTTATTTTTTATTTTTTTTATTTTTATATATCTAAATTTAACATACCAAGTTCTCCTAAGAGAAACTTGAACCGAGCTTCTTCAAGAGGCTTTGTGAAGAGATCTGCCAGTTCAACATCACCTTTAGAGATGTGATCTCTTATAAAGTGATACCGAATATCAATGTGCTTGGATCTGGAGTGAAGCACCGGATTGTTTGCAATGGCAATTGCACTGGAGTTGTCACACAGGATTGGGACTTGAGAATAGATCTGATTGTAGTCCCTCAGTTGATTCTTCATCCACAGTATTTGAGCACAACAGCTATCAGCCGCAACATATTCAGCTTCAGCCGTGGAGGTGGAGACTGAGTGCTGCTTCTTGCTAGACCAACTAACAAGTTTACCACCAAGGAGTTGGCAGCTTCCAGTAGTGCTCTTTCTATCTATCTTTGATCCTGCAAAGTCAGAATCTGAATAACCCATTAGATCAAAACCTGAGTCTTTGGGATACCAAAGACCCAGATTCATGGTACCTTTCAGATACCGAAAGATGCGTTTAACCGCGGCCAAATGGGATTCCTTAGGATTGGCCTGGTAACGCGCACATAGACAAGTAGCAAACATAATATCAGGTCTACTAGCAGTAAGATAAAGAAGTGACCCAATCATACCTCTAAACTTGGTTATATCAACAGATTCTCCATTTGTATCAGCATCAAGTTTTAGAGGTGGTGCCATAGGAGTTTTCATGGGAGAGCAGGTATCAAATTGAAACTTTTTCAAAAGATCACGAATGTATTTGCTTTGGTTTATAAAGATACCTTCAGAAGATTGTTTTACTTGGAGGCCCAAGAAAAATGTTAGCTCCCTCATCATGCTCATCTCATATTGGCTCATCATGAGAGAGGCAAACTCATCACACATTGATTCATTGGTGGCACCAAAAATGATGTCATCCACATAAACTTGAACAAGAATAAGATTACCTGATTTTTGCTTGATGAAAAGAGTGTTGTCAACCTTACCTCGAGTATACTTGTTCTTCAGAAGAAAGTCAGCTAGAGTGTCATACCAGGCACGAGGAGCTTGTTTAAGGCCATAGAGAGCCTTATCCAATCTGTACACATAGTCAGGATGAGAGGGATCTTCAAATCCAGGAGGTTGTTTCACATAGACTTCTTCAGCAAGTTCTCCATTTAGGAAGGCACTCTTGACATCCATCTGGAAGACTCTAAAGTTCTTGTATGCAGCATGTGCAAGGAAAATTCTGATTGCTTCAAGTCTAGCAACTGGAGCAAATGTTTCATCATAGTCAATTCCTTCTTCTTGCCTGTACCCTTGAGCAACCAGCCTGGCTTTATTTCTGATGACAATGCCTTCTTCATCCATCTTGTTTCTGAAGACCCACTTGGTTCCTATGATTGTTTTTCGGGGAGGACGAGGAACCAATCTCCAGACCTTGTTTCTCTCAAACTGAGAAAGTTCTTCTTGCATGGCAGTGATCCAACATGGATCAGCTAGAGCTTCTTCAACCTTCTTTGGCTCTATAAGAGACAAAAAGTTCACATAGAGACAGATATTGCCTACTCCTCTTCTGGTTTGGACACCAGCCTGTTGATCACCAATTATTTGATCAATTGAATGATCCTTGGTCCATTTTATAGCAGGAGGCAAAGCTAGAGGATAGGAAGGTTATGGATGAGAGGTGGAAGGTAGATCTTGAGGAGGATTGAAAGAAGAAGTATGTGGTGGATTTGATGAAGAAGGGGTATTTGAGGGATGAGAGAGAGTGGTGTTTTGAAGAGAATTTTGGTTTAGGGAAGTTTGGATCGGCAGAGGATTTTCTTCTTGGTTTGAAGAAGGGTGTGAGGATGAGGAAGGATTATTATCTTGAGAGATGGGATTTTGAGGAGAAGGTATGGGAATAGTTGGGTTAGGTGGAGAAGGAGAAGCATCACCAATGCAAGAGGTGATCCAACTATTTAATTCATCATCATCTGAGGAGAGAGATGATACCTTGAGGTCATCAAACTTGACATGTATTGATTCATCAATACATTTTCTCCGAAGGTTGTAGACCCTGTATGCTTTGGAGGTGAGAGAATAACCCATGAAGATGCCTTCATCTGCTTTAGGATCAAACTTGCCCAAGTTTTCTCTGTCATTCAAAATGTAGCAGACACACCCAAAGACATGAAGAAAACTGATGTTTGGTTTTCTACCATAAAAGACTTCATAGGGAGTCTTATTATGCCTTTTTACAATGATGGACCTATTCTGGGTAAAGCATGCAGTATTAATTGCTTCAGCCCAAAAGTAGGTCGGCAGGTGAGATTCACTCAGCATGGATCTGGCAGCTTCACACAGCGTCCTGTTCTTTCTCTCTACCACACCATTTTGTTGTGGAGTCCGAACAGCCGAAAAATTCTGAGATATGCCCTTTTCATTGAAGAAGTCATCCAACACACTGTTTTTGAATTCAGTGCCGTTGTCACTTCTCACAGATCTCACCAGCTGCCCATTCATCACTTCAGATCTTTTGATGAACTTTATGATTTCTTCAGAAGTATCACTTTTGTACCTGAGAAAAAATACCCAAGTGTAACGTGTAAATTCATCAATGATAACAAGAATGTACCTTCTTCCACCAAGGCTTGGAGTGCTGACTGGTCCACACAGATCCATGTGTAGCATCTGAAGAGGTTGAGAAATGGAGAAACATTGCTTGGACTTGAATGAGGATTTTGTGAGCTTTCCCTTCTCACAAGCAGCACACAGCTTTTCTTTCACAAAGGTCAGCTTTGGCATTCCAGATACGAGCTCTTTAGAGGAGAGAGAGTTCAAGGTTTTGAAGTTGAGGTGAGAGAGACGCTTGTGCCAAAGCCAACTGATTTTAGCAGAGTTTTCAGAGACAAAGCAGATGTTTGTTCCAAAAGATGAACTCTGTCCCATGTCTATAACATAGACATTTTCTTTTCGGTACCCGGAAAGTACAGTTTCATGTCTTTGTCAACCACCGTGCAAATGGACAGTTCAAAGATTACTTTATAACCGAGATCACACAGCTGGCTTATACTCAAGAGGTTGTGCATCAAGCCTTCAACGTACGCTACTTTATTAAAGGTGACAGAACCATTGGAGAGAGTTCCGTAGCCTTTAGTGCTGCCACGAGAATTATCGCCAAAGATAACAGATGGACCTTTAGCCGACACTAAGTTAACAAGAAGAGATTTGTTTCCAGTCATATGACGTGAACATCCACTATCCAGATACCAGATCTGTTGATGTCCATAAACCTGCAGTCACAGAAAAAATAGTTCTTTGGTACCCATTTGGAGATGGGTCCTTTTGGGTGAGAAGAAGAAACAGAGAGATCTTTAGATGAGTTTCTGTCCATTCTCTCAAGAGGACAATCTTTAGCCATATGAAAAGTGTCACCACAGTTATAGCATTTTCTATATATAAAAACCTTTTTAACATTATTACCACTTTCCTTGTTTTGACCTTTCGCATTGATTCTTATGATCTTGGCGGAAGAGGATGAACCAAGAGGTGTGGTTCCTAGGATTCCTGTGTAGATTGTTGGTGAATGACAGGATTCTTTGGAATCTGACTTTCTCAAAAGCACAGATCGAGGAATGGGAAAAATGGAAGAGTTACCAGAATATTTCTTTGGACTTTTTCTTTTGGGATGGAACTCGACGACTGATTTTCCTTTGTCAGAAGTGGAAAATCTGTTTTGAAGAGGTTGAGGTTCTCTCTTTAGGATCTTTGAAGGCTTAGGTTCAGAGGAAGAGGCTTCATCTATGTGTAGGGATTTCATCAGCTCATGAACAGGTTTAGGAAGGTCATTAGAGCCTTGGGCTTCTTCAACTTTAGAAGTTGAGGCATCACCTTTAGCTTTAATGAACATCCCAAGCTTTAAGGCTTCAGAAAGATCAACAGAGTTCATTGAATGAGTATCACTTGAATGGTGTTCAGAGGACTCATTGAATGGGGGAAGCATAGGGGAAGTGGAAGCATGAACAGTTGAGGAAGAGTCAATGTCCATTTTGCCAAAGCCAAGTCCAGATTTGTCACCACAGTTCATTTGGTCTTTAAAAATCTTTTCTAAATTCTTAGAAGAGTTAGTCCACTTTTTCACAGTTTCTTGTTCCTCTTTAAGTCTTTTGAACAACTTATTTTTCTCTTTAGCAAGTGTGAAGTTTATGGTTTTCAGATCTTCAAGCTCAGCTTTGATTTTGTCAAAATGTTTTAGTTGAGAAAGACGGATTTGAAGTTGAGAAGAAAGAGATTTTATCTGAGTATTTGCCTTTTTCTTAGCATCTTTAGCATCATGGAAGTCAACAGTTAAAGAGTCAAATGCTTCAATTTTTTCAGCATCAGTAAGAGAGTGAAAGGGATGTACCTGAGTGGATGAGGAAGAGCATCATGTCGAGACTAGAGCAAGAGTGGAAGGAGTTTCCTCACAGTCATTGATGTCATCAATCTTTGCCATGAAACAAATATTGGCCATGTCCTTATCACTGTCAGATGTGGGTTCATCTACCAAGTCATGATACTCCGCCAGCAGACCCGTTCCCTTTTTGGAAAGAAGTTCATTTCTCTCCTTTTCTCTTTTGTATTTAGCCTTGTACTTTTCAGCACGGTCAGAGTTCACAGAGGAACCAGGTTGGCCAGATCTTTGAGAAGAGGAGTGATTTGAATCGGGTCTGGATCTGTTAGATTTTGAAAAGGGACGACTAGATAAAGAATTCTTTGATTTTTCAGAAAGCTTGCTTCTGCACTCAGAGGCAAAGTGACCTTTCTTCCCACATTTAAAGCATTCCTCATTTGATTTATCAGTTGAAGAGTGCTTGGGGAAATTTTGAGAAGATTTTCTAGAAAATTTAGATTTACTAGAGGAGAAACGGGATCTAGGTTTAGAGTAACCTGCCAGCATGGCTATGCCATCTATCAGTTGGTCAACGGGGGTTTCCTCACCTTCATCATCAGCATCACTAAGATATGCTTCCGAATGATCATTGGTATCTTCCTGACTATCATGGTCAGAATCAGAGGGATATGTAATTCTAGGAATGCACACAGATCTTTTGGAAGAGTCACTTACAAGAGCTAGGGAAGAGCTTTTGATATCTTTAATGACAGACTTCCTTTGGAGCTTGGTTTGCTCAAAGTTAAATAGAGTACCATAAAGAGTTGTGAGAGGCATATGATCAAGATCCTTGGTTGTCTTAATGCATGTGCAAATGTTTTCCCAGAACTCAGGAAGACAGTCCATAAATTTGCATAAGACTTCCTCATTGTCATAAATGCGACCCAACAGCTTAAGATCATTAAGCAGGCTGTTAAAACGGTTATAGTAGTCAGAAAGCGATTCTCATTTTTCATGAGCAAACATTTCATATTTTCTAACAAGAGCAATTTTTCTGCTCTTTTTCACTTCAGAAGTTCCTTCATAAAGAACACACAGAGTACACCACATTTCTTTAGCAGTAGAAAAGTTTACAAGAGAGTGATAAACTTCATCAGGCAAAGAGAGGGCAATGATGGCTCTGACTTTAGTGTTAAGAGCTACAAGACGCTTGTCTTCATTAGTGTACTTACTGGGGTCCTTTACAATGTATCTCCGTGTTCGTTCTTCCTCATCAGAAGAAGAGTCATCACCATCCTCATCTTTATTTTTGGCATTATAACGATCCCAAACTCTTGGGACAATAGGTCCTTCATGGAGTATAGTAGGATATCTGCTGTCAACTCCTTCTAGAAAGAGCATCATACGACTTTTCCACAGAGAGAAGTTATTAGGGTTAAACTTTGGTGGTTTGGCTATGGAGCCATTTTCGTATGATCCAGCATTTGAGTTTTGAGAGGAAACATTGTTTAAAGAAGAAGATGAAGCCATTGCAGTTCAAGATCAAGCTTATTAGATTAAGCTGACTCGCTCTGATACCACTTGTTGGTCCCAGCTATGGATTAGCAATGGTAAACAAGTATTGTAGAAGGGGGGTTGAATACAATACACAAAAATTTTCACTTAATTAAATCTTTATTGATTTAAAATCAAGAATTACACATAGAAAACTTAAAGATTGTTGCAGAACAAAACAGATAAAATCTGCTTAAACAATCTAACACAAAGTCACACAGAGAATAAGAACAGTTGTAAAACACTTAGAAAACAAATGAACTTCTGAGAGAGAGTAATGCGCCAGCACTTGAAAGCTTGAGAGAGTTTGTAAACTGGTGAGTTGCAAGGTTGAAAATGATCTCCTTTTATAGTGCCTTATGCATTAAATGCAATGGACACTTGTCAAAGAGAGCATGGAAGGCAGATAGGAAGCAGGTCTTCTGAAAAGTAATTTTGTCTTTTTTACTTTTGTCTTCAAGCGTTGACCTACTTGTTGAAGCAGAAGTTTCTTGAAAGAGATAAACAATCCAAAGAACCTTTTTCTGATCTTCGGATGATGTCTCTATCAATGCAAGATATCCTGAATATATTCTGCAGATAAAGTTAATATACCTGCTGAAATTTCTTTGCCGAAGACTTCTTTGCCGAAGATGTTCCTAACATGTCTTCAAGGAATTTGCCTAACATGTTATCTTCTTCAAAGATCTTGCCGAAGATATGCCTAACATGTCTTCAAGATTTTGATCTTCTTCAAAGTTTTGCTTCTTCAAAATCTTGCCTGACATTTCATCTTCTTCAAAATTTTGCGTCTTCAAATTTTTGCATAACATTTCATCTTCTTCAAAATTTTGCTTCTTCAAAATCTTGCCTAACATTTCATCTTCTTCAAAATCTTCAAGTGACCTGGCTAAGACTTTAGGAAAAGTCTTCAAGTAGCAGCTTAATCTTTGGTTGAGAAGTCTATCTTCAATCCGCTTTGAAGATATACTTCTACTTTGTTTCTTCGGTTGATCTTCGACTTCACCGAACATTTTTATACAATTAAACTGCTTGTAAAGAACCTAAAAATTATTCTAAGTATGAACTGTGAAATTGAGAGACTAAGGTCATCTTCAAATCTAAGTGACCCAACAAAATTAATTTTTTATCTCTATTATATAGAGTTTTAGATATTTCTCTAAATTTAGAGCATTTTATATTTTATCTCTTATTTTTTTCTATTTTACCATACAACATATCATAGCTCTTGGAGTACAAAACTCTCCTAAATCACCAATTTTTTTTATTATAGCATAGTTTTTTTTTAAACATTTTATTCCACTGCACAATAGATACAAATGTACAAGTAACCAACATCCAAACCACACTAAAACCTTTACAAATAAAACCCCAAATAACAGCCCCAACACTAAAAAAGAAAACCAAATCAGCACACAACATCTGAACCAGAACAGACCGAACATGGGACTAAAAACCAACAGCTTAATGGCAGCTTAAAGGTATCTGCAAAAACCAAGACTGGGCCAAATTCAACAATTGAAACCCCATCCAACCGACCCCCAAACAGTAGTAAACCAATCAGCAGCTTAATGAGAGCTTAATGGCATCTTGATGACAACTTTAAAGGCCATAGCTTAATGGAATCTGGATAAACCAAATCTGGGCCAAATCCACAATTAAAATCTCATCCAGCAGGCCCCAAACAGCAAGTTTTTCAACCAACGGCTTAATGGTATCTTAATGACAGCTTAATGGTAGCTTAATGGCAATATCTTAATGGTATGTGCATAAACCAAGCCTGGACCAAACCCAACAATTGAAACCCCATCTTATAGCATAGTTGTTATCCATTTAAGGTATTTAAGTTTGGACCTACATTGGAGATGATATATAGTTTGAGCTTTTTTCAGTCTAGTTTTGGACAAAAGCGTTAATTTGGATTTGGTTTGGTTTCCGAGGGTACGTAGAAAATCTGATATGAGTTCTTGGGACGCAGAACTAGCGTAGCAAACGATGGATATGGATTTGTAGCATGGAATAAAGGGGTGGAATTTGGAGCGTGGGAGGATGAGGGGTGGTGTGGTACGTAACATGTAGGTTATTAGGGCTCTATATAAGTATGGTTCCAAATAGCGCGAGGTGTGGTGTGACGGCGAGGTCAAGACTCAAGCCTTGGAAGCCACGACGAGGTTTACATTTGGCTATGAAACGAGTCACTTGTCTTAACTCCCATAACAGATAGTTTGTCAAATTACCCCATGTACGAGGAATGAAAGGGCATATTGGTCATTTTATTTATTTATATGGGAGCATTTGTCCTCGTAAGAGGTCAGGGGTTCAAACCTCACCAAAGGTGAGTAGGGTGTGTGAGTTTAATTGTTGCATTTGCCGTATATGAATATCATATACTTCAAAAAAAAACTTTACTGTATAAGTGTACAAACACTATGTACATGTATGTAATGCATTTAAGAAAATAACAAAATTAAAACATGTAACCCCCTTAGCCATGAACCTCCCCCACCCACACTTACAAATCTATCCGCCATGTAGCCGTTTAAAATTTATCACGAATTATTATCTCCACGTTAATGTGATAACTTGAGAATTGGTTATCAACCGTTGGATGATAAATGAATGAATGTTAGGATGAGATACATCTAGATAAGATCTATCAAGATGCACCAGATTAATTCCCTTTTAAACCGAAATTCATGGAAGGGTAATTAATTAAAAGTGAGTAACGATTCGTCTCCACCTTTCACGCTTCTCACGTAAATCTCAACTTCTCACACGATTCTTATTCACCATGACCAATTAAGACATGCTTGAAATATATCAAGAGACTTGGGGCAAAAAATCAAATTTTATAGCCAAATATTAACAATATCACATGGTTCTAAATAACTCGTTATGGCGCGTTATGGTGTCAAGGGTTGGGGTTGCCGCAACATTAACCCCTGTGGCTACATCTTAAGGCTTGACTTGCATTGTAACGCGTTATGGCACGTTATGACGCGTTACGATGCGTTACGACACATCATTTTGTAAGGTGTGAGATTATTTTTAATATATAAAAAAATGATAATTGTTTATGCAGCCTAAGACTTAAATACACATTTAAAGAAAACTTGAAACTAAAAACCCAAAATTGGTAAATACTTACTTTCAGTCGAAAGTGAATTCTTGGAAGATTGAAGAAAGGTATGTAAGGTTTTGAGTAAACATACAACCACATGATATAGGCAACGAAAGCATATTTTAATTTTTATCATCAATGTTTATGCAAACTATCAACCTATATGAATACATGCGTTCTAGATAATTAACTACAAAAGATTGAATCAAGAACACTTACTTGTTTATTGCGATTGTCGAAAACCACAATGATGAATCAAACCTTTGATCTCGCTTCTTGGATGTCAAGGACCAATAGTATGAATCCCTCTAGTGGCTCACACTTAAGAACACCAAAATACCAACAACAAGAAGATGCTTAATCACTAAAACCTAAATTAGGGTTTACGATTTTGGGAGAGGGAGAGGGGAGATCGACGACTCCAAGAGAGATAGAAAAAAACTCCTTAGGGTTTAACCCCTAGCAGTTTATTTATAACCCTCTATTTTACACTTAGCCCCCTTGAACCGATAAGCTTGTTAAAACTATTTTAACCAATCAGTCCCTGCACTTTATATAATTAATCTAATTAATTATATTGAAGCTTATCATCAATTGAACTAATTGCTTTAACTCCCTTAAATTCTTCTGATTGTTTATTTTGGGTCTTAAGGGCAACCCAAAAGGACCCTGCTATTATTAGAAATATTACCAATAGTTAATGACTCTGGACACTATATCCAACAGTCTCCCACTTGGACAAGTTATTAACTCTATTTGGTTTTAACACTTTCAATAATCAGCAGAGAGCAAGCCATCCAATGCAGCTGCCGAACTCTGATAAAGATTCGGTCCTAAGATAAGTGATTTAATGTTCCTTTGTTCTACAAGATATCATATGAACCTGAGACATGGATAAATGTCTATCTCATGGATCAAGATTATGTTTCCCGATTTCCGATATGTGTTGAATTCATCAGACTACTCAGTTGAACACATCAATTCTAGTCAGGGTTTGGCCAAACACTTAATGTCAACACCAAATCATCGAGGGGCCCATGGATATCGCTTCTCCTGTTTAGGCAGAAGGAACAAATAAACTTTGACTACACAGTCCATTTCTACTCATCATATTATACATGGACATACCCTGTATAGCTGCCAGTTACGGTCAGCGTTGGAGCACACCAAAGCATAACAGAATCCTAGAGCAAAACTCTATGTATCTCCGTTTGAAGAACATAAAATATTATCATCTCAAAATTACTCTGACTTAATCCATGAAGTAAACTTTTGAGTGCGGGTTGTTCCAATACCCAAATCACCATTAAGTACTCATGAGCGTTAGTTGCATTCTCTATGCTTCTAACACTCCATGACAGTCTTGAATCACTACTTATTTCCAGGAGTATGACTGACTGTGGAGGTTTAAGTAAATTAATACTCAGGAAGTTGGTTCTAAACATGCAAAACAAAACACGATAATAAATTAAATGTAAATGGACGCAATCCAACATATATTATAATCTCCATATAATAATCTCCAAATCAAATACAATTTATTACGTTTTCAATACATCAAACTAACGACTAAAACATTCAAGGTATATTGATAATTCTAACACCTATGGCTTCAGTATCATACTCATGTTTGGGTCGAGTTAACGCTTTCGTGAAAAGGATCCGCCGGATTCTCTTCAGTCGGCACTCTACTCACCACGCTTAAAGCAAATGAGACATCAGGTCTAGTACATGTCATGGAATACATGATCGATCCTATAGCAGATGCATATGGAATTCGACTCATTCTGTCCAGTTCTTTACTAGTGCTGGGACATTGATCTTTACTCAATCTTATGCCATGTTGCATGGGCAAATACCCTTTCTTGGATTCACTCATATTGAATTTCTTCAATATCTTATCCAAGTATGTACTTTGACTAAGTCCAATTAAACGCTTGGTTCTATCTCGATAAATTCTTATTCCAAGTATGTATGATGCATTTCCCAAATCTTTCATAGCGAAACATTTTCCGAGCCAGACCTTTACATCTTGCAACATCGGAATATCGTTTCCTATGAGTAGTATGTCATCAACATACAAGACTAGAAATACAACATTACTCCCACTAGCCTTAACATATACGCATGACTCATCTTCGCTTCGAGAAAATCCAAACTCCTTGACCTTTTCATGAAAACAAAGATTCCAGCTACGAGACGCTTGTTTAAGTCCATAAATGGATCTTTCAAGCTTACACACCTTATCTGGATACTCGGTATGTACAAAACCTTCAGGTTGTGCCATATACACATCCTCATCAAGTTTCCCATTGAGGAAAGCGGTTTTTACATCCATTTGCCATATTTCATAGTCATGAAATGCAGTTATGGCAAGTAATATCCTGATAGACTTAATCTTTGCTACTGGTGAGAAGGTTTCATCATAATCAATCCCTTGAGTTTGACTGTAACCTTTCGCAACCAGTCTAGCCTTAAATGTGTGCACATTCCCATCCATGTCGGTCTTCTTTTTGAAGATCCACTTACACCCAACTGTCTTGCGACCTGGTGCATGATCAACCAATTTCCAAACTTGGTTATCGTACATAGATTGAATCTCGCTCTCCATGGCCTCTTTCCACTTGGCAGCCTTAGGGCCTGCCATCGCTTCCTTGTAGTTGGATGGCTCATCCACACTATCAAATGTTTTATCATTGACTAGTGTATCTCCTTCTTTTGTAATATGAAAACCATAATAAAAATCAGGAGATTGATTAGCTCTACTATCTCTACTAGTTCTGCGAAGAGGTGGTGGAGGTATGTCAGTTTCCTCAACAGGTGGTTCAACCTCATGTTGAGGGCTAGTGTCAACTATAGGTTCATCATTGGTTGTTTCTTGAATTTCTTCAAGATCAATACTTCTCCCACTATCCTCTTTGGAAATGAGCTCCCTTTCTTGGAAGACTCCCCTTCTAGCTACAAACACTTTGTTCTCAGAAGGTTTGTAAAATATGTATCCAAAGGATTTGTAGGGATAACCAATGAACCGACACTTCTCTGCTCTAGGTTCTAGCTTGTCGTTAGTTTCGCGCCGAATGCAGACTTCACAACCCCAGACCTTTATATGTGCTAACGAGGGACGAGTCCCAGTCCACATTTCAGAGGGTGTCTTTGCAACATTCTTAGTTGGAACGAGGTTTAAGATATGAGCTGCAGTTTCTAAGGCATAGCCCCAGAACGATATTGGAAGTGTAGCACGACTCATCATGGACCGAACCATATCAAGTAGCGTTCGATTTCTTCTCTCAGCAACACCATTGAGTTGTGGTGTTCTGGGAGGAGATAATTGCGGAACTATTCCACAATCCCTTAGATAGTCGTAGAATTCATGACTCAAGTATTCTCCACCCCTGTCGGACCGGAGCATCTTGATCTTCTTGCCCAGTTGGTTTTCTACTTCGTTTTTGAATCCTTTGAACACTTCAAAGGTGTCCGACTTGTTTTTCATCAAATAGATAAATCCATATCTACTGAAATCGTCAGTAAAGGTAACAAAGTATCTCTCACCGTTTCTCGTGGCAGATCTGAACGGTCCACATACATCTGTGTGGATTAAG
The DNA here is from genome assembly GCA_033807775.1 of Saussurea involucrata. Taxonomy (NCBI): domain Eukaryota; kingdom Viridiplantae; phylum Streptophyta; class Magnoliopsida; order Asterales; family Asteraceae; genus Saussurea; species Saussurea involucrata. Next base: position 15,785,718 of record CM066314.1, read on the forward strand.
TCCAACAGATCCTTACCCCTTTCCATTTTTCCTTTGAAAGGTGCTTTTGTCATCTTGCCAAGTAAGTAAGACTCACATTCTCCATCCGACTTTAAGCCAAATGGTTCCAAGATCCCATCCGATTGGAGCTTGGCGATGCGTTTCTTGTTTATGTGGCCAAGACTATGATGCCATAACAACGATTTATCCAATTCACTATTGGAGGAACCAACATTTAAAGTTAAGTTATTATTATTTCTACCAACACAAATCATACTTTCATACACACCATTACAAGGAGAGGCTTTAAAATAAAAACAACCATGTTTATAAACCAAAATGCAACCATTATTATTATCAAATTGAAATTCAAAACCATCCTTGTACAATGCATGAAAAGAAATAATGTTTCGAGCCATTTCCGGCGAGTAGCAACAATCTAATAACTTTATTGAAAAACCACTACTAAGCATGAGCTCAAAATCTCCAATCTTGGTAACAGCGGCAGTCATCTTGTTTCCCATGATCAGATTCAGCTCCCCATGCTTCAACGTTCTACTTCCCTTTAGTCCCTGGAAATTAGAGCAAATGTGAGTACCACATCCCGTATCAAGGACCCAAGAGTTAGAAATCGAAGTACTATGGAGTTCAATTGTAAAAATACCTGAGGTGCCACAACCTTTGACCTTGTTCATTTTCAAGTCCTCCAGATATTTTGGGCAGCTTCTCTTCCAATGGCCCCTTTCTTGACAGTAAAAGCATATGGCCTCTTTAGGGTCACTTATGGGTGGTATGTCAGAAGAATCAGCTTTTCTCTTATGGCCTTGGTTGCGAGGAACAACTTTAGCCTTTCCCTTCCCTTTGGGATGAGAAACTTTCTTCTTCTTACAGCCACCTTCCCTAATGGCCAGGACGGGAGCAGTTGAGTGAGCACTTTGGGTCTTACCCATACTTGCTTCAGCAGATCTCAACATGCCATGGAGCTCCATCAAGGTCTTGTCCATATTGTTCATATTGAAGTTCACTATGAACTGTTTATATGCCCCACTAAGAGAGTTTAGCACCATGTCAATGGCAAGCTCTCTTGGGAAATCGACACCTAGATTGCCTAACCTGTCAATGTACGCTTTCATCTTTTGCACATGCGCACATACAGGGGCACCGTCCTGTTGCTTACATTCCACAAGCGATTTTACGACTTGGAACCTTTCTTGTCTCGCTTGCTCCTGAAACATTTCACGAAGCTGCTCATTTAGTTCAAATGCCCCCATGTTCTCGAAACTCTTTTGAAGTTCCGGGGACATGGACGCCAACATGAGACACGCGACTTTTCTGGATTCCGCGAATTGCTTGTTATATTCAGTTACTGCTTCAGGGCTTGCATCATCATTAAGTATAGGAAGATCCTCGTCGAGCAAATATTCTTTGTCTTCGTACCTCAAGGCAATTCTCAAGGCACGAATCCAATCCAAGTAGTTTGGCCCAGTCAGCTTATCTTTACTTAGGATAGAGAGTAACGTAAGGTTGGATGTTGAGTGAGTAGGAGGAGGAGGAGGAGGAGGAATATTTTCAGCCATCTGTAGATATAGTTTTTTTTAGTTAGTTTGATATTTAACCCTTAAAAAATAATTATCCAAAAATATTTAACAAGGCTAGGATCCATATTTTACTCTATGATGCGAAAAGGGATGCCGTAATCACATCACATCACAAGGTTATTTAGGTAAACAAATGCTATTTGTTAATTTCATTCACTATGAAACTCCTAGGTCTTTTGAGATTCACTGACTTATGTCAATGGCATGTTAATCTCGATTATGCTTATCTTCTATTTGTGACTGGGATGCCGAGGATCACAAACTAGATGGTGAATCGACCATGCAAAAACACATGGACCCCTCGGCTCAAGTACGCTTGAGAATCACGAGCACCACATCATTTTCGACTATAGTTTCACATTAACGTGCCGGCAAACCGCACACGCTCCGTTAACAAACTATAAGAATATGTGTGTTCTTCTCATGGGTAGCATAAGACTTTCACATTTCTTAGTATATCTAAAACGGGATTTTCTTTTATACTTCATAGTTAATACTTTTAACTTGTCACATTGACCTATCAAACCTTTTCGGTAATTCCACTAGTCCACACAAGAGGCGGTGAGTATGGTAACGCAGGGCGTTTTAAAAACCATTGACTCATTCGGCAACCATATTATAGGTAACCTCCTTAAACCCCCTTAGAGTGCTTATAGTGAGTACGCCTAGTCTCGGTTTGACTATCAATGTATAATTTAATTTTATATATATAATTAAGGTCTAATATATATATATATATAAATATATATAATCGTTTTCATATAAATCAATCGAATGGAATTTTAAACAATTTAAAATTATGATTATCTAATTAATTTTGATTAACCATGTGAGGGCACATTTAATAATTAATATAATCGTTTCCATAATTAATTCCAATTAAACATGTGAGGACACATGCTAATAATTAATGTAAATATTTGACATACAATTTATATTCACTATATATAAATAATGTTAATGTTTATCTTACAATATTATTCAACTTAAATATATTTATATAAGATAAGATTGAATGGAATTTTAAACAATTTAAAATTATGATTATCTAATTAATTCCAATTAACCATGTGAGGGCACATTTAATAATTAATATAATCGTTTCCATAATTAATTCCAATTAAACATGTGAGGACACATGCTAATAATTAATGTAAATATTTGACATACAATTTATATTTACTATATAAATAATGTTAATGTTTATCTTACAATCTTATTCAACCTAAATATATTTATATAAGATAAGATAATATGTAAGATTATCTATTCAATATTTGCCAAAATTGTTTATTGTTGTGTTTTAGGCAAGTTAGGAAACTAGCCAAAAACAATTAGGGTATAACATTGCATAAAAAAAAGACTACCCTATACCCTTTAGGGATTTCGATAAAACTTAATCGCTAATAATACAAACCTTTTATGCAAGTAAAAAATTAGTTTCCAAAAATTATGTTTTGAGGTTATGACCATGAAACCCTAACTTAGGGATTAAGCAATCTAATGGCCACAAAAATTTGAAATCGATTTTTTTTGTAACCTCAAACCCAAAATTTCGAAAAACCGTAATCCAACATAAACACTTTTGCAAATCAAATTGAAACACTTTTGAGATAATATCTAAGAACAATGGCTCTGATACCACTGTAAGGTTTTGAGTAAACATACAACCACATGATATATGCAACGTAAGCATATTTAAATTTTTATCATCAATGGTTATGCAAACTATCAACCTATATGAATACATGTGTTCTAGATAATTAACTACAAAAGATTGAATCAAGAACACTTACTTGTTTATTGCGATTGTCGAAAACCACAATGATGAATCAAACCTTTGATCTCGCTTCTTGGATGTCAAGGACCAATAGTATGAATCCCTCTAGTGGCTCACACTTAAGAACACCAAAATACCAACAACAACAAGAAGATGCTTAATCACTAAACCCTAAATTAGGGTTTACAATTTTGGGAGAGGGAGAGGGGAGATCGACGGCTCCAAGAGAGATAGAAAAAACTCCTTAGGGTTTAACCCCTAGCAGTTTATTTATAACCCTCTATTTTACACTTAGCCCCCTTGAACCGATAAGCTTGTTAAAACTATTTTAACCAATCAGTCCCTGCACTTTATATAATTAATCTAATTAATTATATTGCAGCTTATCATCAATTGAACTAATTGCTTTAACTCCTTTTAATTCTTCTGATTGTTTATTTTGGGTCTTAAGGGCAACCCAAAAGGACCCTGCTATTATTAGAAATATTACCGATAGTTAATGACTCTGGACACTATATCCAACAAGGTAGTGAGTAGAGATTCAATAAATTACTTCCGATTTTACACTCTTGATATAATTTTTCATAAGCTCTATAGATTTGGTATCAATTGTTTTTTTACATGAATTTATTTTGTTCTACGTTATTATTCTATACAGTTGCACACAAGTGTATATCTATGTGTATACAGGCCCGTTCCTGACATTTTTAGGCCCTGGATGAGATGTAAAAGATGGACCCTCATTTTATACTAATTTATATAAAATAATTTTTTTCGGTATTCGTAGCGCAAGATCAATCAATAATTATTCCTAAATTAATATTATATACCATATCATCAAAGTTGTTAAAGGCTCAAGGCACACTTAGGCGCAAAGGGGTCTCAGGGCCTAGACGTTATAAAAATGTGTATATACATATGAAAACACACACACACACACACACACATAGTTACACAACTCAAATATGCAGCAAGTAGAAGCCTCCGATGCAACAACCAACAATACTTCGATAAAGATAATAGGGAGAAGGGTTTAAATGTGAGTTGTGAGGGAGAAGCTTTAAGGTTTGGGTATATTATGGTTTTACTTATGTCGTCTATTTAATAAATCTTTTTGTAAGAAGTTAGGAGATGAGATAACTTATTTAATATTAGGGTTTGACTAGATGTTTACTAACTCTTTATGAGATGCGTCTAGGCCCACAAGGCGCCACAACCAAGGTGCACATCCTTGTGAATACGACGAGCCTTGACTTTAAAAAAGGAGTCAATAAAGTACGAATAGATTGAGATCTTATTCTTGTTTTAGAGATAAGAAATTACTTAAGAATTATGCACTCAATATTAGGTAATAAGGAGTCAATAAAGTACGAAAAACGAAGAAAAATATAGTTTTGGAATCCAAAATATAGATATAAGTTGGGACGTCCCATATATTTTGTAATTGTTTTCAATAGATACAAAATTTCCTAGTTAATAACAAGAAATCTACTATATACTAACACAAAAATAAAATTCATGCACGTGGAATAATATCAAGAGTATGTGGAAGATGAGTAATGGAGTATATATCAAGGTTTATAAGCAGAAATAGTTTTTAGATATTAGTACAACTTAGAGAAATAATAAACAATATTAATAAATGAAAGATCAACTAACTTTTTATAAGTTATATGATCAATATAATTAATTAATACATGTTTGGCTCTTAATATAATGATAAATTCTTTTTGGGTCCTATTATATACTAATTTTTTTGTCTTTTTTTATCTACAATTTCTTTTAACTACTATTATATAGTATATATTTAAAAAATTTGGGCCCCTATTTTCTTTGGGTCCTGGGCGTGCGCCCGACCGTCCCTCCCCCAGGGACGGCCCTGTGTGTATACATATATATGTCGCCTTAAGCCACGCTTTGAAAAACGTCGTGACCTCGCCGTAACTTCTAAGGCTTGAGGTTTGACCTCATCGTCACGCCATACCTCACGTCATTTAGAACTTTGACAATATGTATGAATTTTAGATTTATTAAAGTATATTGACGATTTTCAGATTTATTTATGTAAAAATAGTTAAATAACAAAAATGGAGAAAAGGTTGAAAAGAAAAAGACGCACCATCGCATAAATCCAGGTAGGGATGTAAACGAACCGAACGAACACGAACGGAGGCTTGTTCATGTTCGTTCGTTTAACTTAATCGAACAAAAGAACGAACACGAACGGTAAACGAACGAGATTTTTTGTGTTCATGTTCGTTCGTAAAGAATTTTTGTTTGTTCGTATTCGTTTATGTTCGTTCATTAAGAGTTAAACGAACGTAAACGAACGAACTTAAATGAACATAAACGAACGTAAACGAACGAACGTAAACGAACGAACTTAAATTAACGTAAACGAACGACTTTAAATGAACATAAACGAACGAACTTAAATGAACATAAACGAACGGACCCAAATGAACAAAAAACAACCACCATACTCATCATTTCGTTCGTAAAAAATACTTTAACAAAATGAAAAACCGTGTTAACTTAGGAGGTATAAAAATATATTCTAAAAGATCAATTTACTTGATGATTATACATATTAATTTCATATTATTTAAATATGTTTATATATATAAACAGGCATAAATGAACATAAACGAACTTAAACGAACGAACATTAATGAACATAAATGAACGAACGAGACCATTGTTCATGTTCGTTCATTTAACTAAACGAACAAACAAATGTGTTCATGTTCGTTCATTTATTAAATAAACGAACATAAATGAACTTCACGTCGAACTGTTCACGAACGGTTCGCTGAACGTTCGGTTAAATGAACGAACATGAACGAACTTCCCGTCGAACTGTTCACGAACGGTTCGCTGAACGTTCGGTTCGTTTACAGCCCTAAATCCAGGTCTTATAAAGATGTGAGAAGCTCACTTTTCTGCGACTGCCACGTGTTCCACCGTCAATTCCACCAACGTAAATTACAACAATAGTCCCTCTCGTTTGTGCAAATTTCATTAATCGTAATTGTTGTTTACATAATTCATTAGACACCTCAAAGTTTCAATTTGTTTTAAACATTAGTCCCTCTTCTCTCAGTCATTATGTTCATCCATTAAGTTAACGGTATTTTGTTTATTTTTCCCTTTTATTTAAAAAAAAGTGAAAAATGATCGAAATGCTTGTCAACTTAGCAAGTGTACATCAGTACATAACGACCTTTAGGGGCATAAGCGAATAATGATATCAAATTACTTATGCAGGATCTAGTGTAATTTTAAAGCTTAAATGGCAGTCGATTGTCCTTGTACAAACCATTCCAACGACTAGTTTATGCAATTTATAGAGCTTGTGCCAGAAATATGTACTTCATAAAATAATTTATTACTTTATATATGAAGTGATTACCTTGAATTCAAGAGTAAATTACATTTTTGGTTCTTGTGGTTGACATCCATTATCAAGTTGGATCTCTCTTTCAAACTGATTACAATTTTAGTCATTGTGGTTGCCATTTTATTTCATTTTTGGTCCCTTTGACTAACATTAACTAAAAAGCTTAGTTAAATTAAGGGTATTTTGGTTCATTCATATTTTCTTTGTCTTTTTCATTTTTTGTTTTATTAGATTATATAGTAAACTACACTTATAGTCCCTATGGTTTGTCTTTTTCTTCTTTTCTTTTCTTTCCAACCTTTTTTTTTTCATTTTTCACTTTATATTCTTATTTGTATTAATTAATGATAATTGTAAATAACAATACATTAAAAGTATGTATTATATTTTGTAAATTACACTATTAAAAAATCTTATCGATACGTTTAAAATAAGTTATGTATTAAATATTTTTTTATACGTTTATGCAATATATTTGATATATATCTACAAATCTGTCTATACTAATCCAAAAAAAACTTTTCTATTTTAAGTGGTATTTAAGAAACTTATCATTTTTTGTTATTTATGTTACAAAAAACCGAAATTTATTTATGTCTATTAATAGAAAAAAGTATCGATGTATCGTTTTGAGATAATTTAGTTAATTAAATGTGGATGAAATAGAAAAACTCTATAAAATAATTATTACTTTTTTTCAAATTATAATGAAAGCGGCTTAAGATCGACAAAAGAGCTACGCCGACAAGAAGAGGCGACCGGTAGAGTTCCAAGTGGGAGACCGCATGATGTTAAAAGTGTCTCCTTGGAAGGGATTGATACGTTTCGAAAAACGAGGGAAACTGAGTCCCAGTTTCCTTGGGTCATTCACTATTCTAGAGTGTATCGGGTTACAAGCCTACAAATTGGATTTACCACCGGAGATGGATGGGATTCATCCCACATTCCACGTGTGTTATTTGCTGTAACACCCTCAAAATTGGAACGAGCAACTAACGGTAATTTCGATAAATCCAACTAAGAGATGATAAAACATTTCTACAAAACATCCTTGAAAATACCTCAAAGTTTAAACATTACAAACTTCACAACTAATAACTCAAGGCGGGTGTTACTTAATCCAATTGCAAGTTGCTAATCCCAAATAAGTGCGAAAGACTTCGCTAAGCATCTCACTTCTCGTGCACTCTACTAGCACTCATCACTTCACAGTGTAGCTAAAGCTATTCCCAACCTGAACCTGTTGCACATGCCGACAAATAAAAAGGTTAGGCTAACGCCTAGTGAGTTTAAGAGTTTACATCACGAGCAAATCATTTGATAAACCAAAACATTCAACTTAATAAATGATTTTCAAAACGGGTTTGTATAAAAGACATCGACGACTCGTTTTTCAAACACACACAATCCCTGTGAGGAAAGCTTCCAATGAAAATCGTTTCTCTGCAAAGGATTCAAATCCAAAACTCATCTCAAGAGTTAATTAAATAATAATTTCTCAAGTAATCGTCACTGCGAATAAAACTCCAATAGTTCAAACATCCAATAAGGATGTAACATAAATCCGTCCATCAATCATGGAAAACAATCTATATGCATATAATATAACCTCAACAATGCGAATAATAAAATACCAAAATCAATACCCTTCGGTGACGGGGGAGACCCGATCTCATCGAATGTGGCCAACACATAAATTAAACCACAATTAATAAACGTAAGTAAGCTTCTTGGATGTGGAAAGCAGATGACATCAACCATACTAGGTATTTAGTCAATCTTCGGCATCAACCATACTAGGTCTTTAGCCCATCTTAGACATCAACCATACTAGGTCTTTAGTCCATTTCCGGCATCAATCATACTAGATCTTTAGCCCATCTTTGACATCAACCATACTAGGTCTTTAGTCAATCTTCGGCATCAACCATACTAGGTCTTTAGCCCATCTTAGACATCAACCATACTAGGTCTTTAGTCCATTTAAAACTACCAAGTTCAACCATACTAGGTTTTTACCTTGGAAACCCACCATCCAAAACAAGCTTACTCGACGTAATATATATATACATGATCCCAAAAGAATAACCAATGCATTCAACTCATGTAAACAACAAATGTAATGCAACCCATGCAATTCAAACCCCAAGCCCACGTCGAGCTTATAAAAACCGGGCGAATGCCCTCAAGACTCAATAGAGTCCAAAACCGAGCCCTCTGCTCAAAAGATCTAATGATCATTTATCAACATCGATTTATGCAAATGAAATGCATCTAACCCACAACATGCAAACACACGCTCCAAGGCATGATAATCTCACAACCCCTTCATTGCCACGTTCCCAATGAAGTCAAATCATATATGCATCTATATGTACACGTATATGCAACTCTTTTATAACTCGACAATGCATATAACTCACTAAGGTTCATTAGTCCCAAAGGTAATAAGCATATAAAATCATCAAACGGTCTTCACACATAAGACCAACACTTAAATCGGCACATATTCAAATAAAATGCAATTAAGCATATAACACCTCCAATACTCCATCTCGAGTCACTAAAACCGACAAGCACTCGAAAGACTCATTTGAGTATAAATCAAGCCTTTAAGGCTAAAATAAACGTTTGGTTAATTACGTGTCACTCACACGGTTACGTAACCCAAAATGCATCGTTACCCAAAATCTTTACTTTTTAATTCCTCAATTGGCCATCTGCCCCAAAATAAATGTTTACAACTCTCAAAATATTCACATGGTTGGATTCACTCAAAATCCCCAAATGTGTGTGTTTTACAAGATTTGTAAAGCTCAACACTTTGATTAGATCAAAATCCACTAAACACATAGATACTTTAAATCAAGATTTGTAAAGCTCAACAAAGGGATACTTCCACATAAGCACATAGATACTTTAAAACACACATTTTGGCATCTACAAAGTTTTCACAAATCAACTTGAACTCACCTTGCTAGATTAGGCTAAATCTAGATTTTCCCAAACGTAAGCTCCTTTGATGCAACACGAATCCTTAAGCCAAATCTTCCAAAAAAACCTAGATCCATAAATTTGCAACCATGAATATTCATATTCAACCACTTTAAAACCATTCCCCAAACACCTTATATAAAAATCTCCATTTTGACCAAAACCCCAATATTAACCTAACTTCCCCAAAATCATCCAAACCGAAATTGGAGAAACAAAACACTAGGAGATCATCAATGGAACATTTATAACTCATATGAAAGTATAGAAGCTATGAGGATGAACTCACCACTTAGGTTTTGATGAAAACCTAGAATACCCCAAAAATCTCTAGTGTTGTGGATGAAACTTGCTCTTGCATCAATAAATGAAACCACTAGAATAAAATGGAGAAAGAACACATTAATCTCCATGAAAATCCCCAAAATCAGTTAGGGTTTGTGAGGGAAAGAGGGGAAACGATTTGGAGAGAAGAGAAGAGATTTGAGAGTGAGAAGTGAGAGACTTACCACCACCAAACACCCTTGAATCTTCCAATGAACTTCAAAACTAGCACTTTATCCTTGAAAAGCTCTAAAAATCGAACCCATGGCACTTTGAATCGCCAAAAACGGAGGTGAAATGAGTGAGATATGAGGAAATGAAGTTTAGGGCTAAAAATCTCGTATTTATGCTCCAGGTACCCGACGACTAAAGTAACGTGCGAGAGTGACACAAGTGTCACTTTCGCTGGGCACTCTCGCCGTGGTCAAATAGCTCTCGGTACAAAACCGGCGAGAGTGACATGCGGGGGTGACACAAGTGTCACTTTCGCTGGTCACTTTAGCCGAGATTGTACCGAAAGTTGTTTCGGCCATAACTTCTTCGTTTTAGCTCCGTTTTAGCTCCGGAAAGGCCCGTTGGACTCGTATTTGAATTCTTCATCCAACAAAACTATAAAATGTAGGATTTAATCCAAAATCCTATTTTTCATATTTATCTTAAAAGTTTCAAAAATCGGGATGTTACATTTGCGGAGATGTCTAGCGGAGGAATAAAACGTGATACCATTGTCGGAGATTCGAGTGGACGACAACCGTTGCATCGAGGAACCCAAAGCCATTTTAGAAATAGAGACTAAGCGACTCCGACACAATGAGGTTACAATGGTGAAGGTGAAATGGAAACACCATCGAGGTGCCAACGTGACTTGGGAGGCGGAGGAGGACATGAAACGTCGATATCCTCGTTTATTTGATTTGGAAGATTTTGATGACGAAATCATTTCCATGTTTGAGAGGATTGTAACACCCCGAATTTTGGTAAGTTAAAGGTCTCTAATTTCCATTTTGTCTAATATTATTTTGACATTAGTCGACCTTAAGCCGAGGTGCAAGCGACATCAAATCAAGGGGTAAAAGAGAGCCAAAGAGGGCTCGGTATGCCTTGGGCGATAGTGCCCGACGATAATGCCCTGTGGCACTATCGCGTGTCACACTCGCTAGAAGTGTACCGCGAGTTTTGGGGAGGGGTGCGATTATGCCCCGCGATAGTGACAGATGTCACTATCGCGGTCGCGCAGGCTGCTATAAATAGAAAGTGTCCGATTTTATTTCTTTTAGCAATGAGTTATAGGTTATTTGGGAGCCGTTTTCTCTCAAGATTTAGGAGTAAGACTTCATCTTCACCTCCCTCCATCATTAATTCCTTCCAACCACCAACTCGTAGTATTTATGGTTGATTCTAGGTGTATGTAAGCTACAAGTGAGGAATCCAAATCTTCTCAAGTCCAAGACTCCCCCATCTTCTCTACTAACCTTTAGGGTTTTGAACCATAACCCCAAGGTGAGTTCGTCACTTTCCAAGCTTTACATACACGTTAAATATGTGTTTCTAAACTTTCAAAATGCTTTTACACTTATTATTTCTTGGTTTGGTGAAGTTGACCTAAAAAGGGGTTTTGGGATTTTAAGATCTTGATTTGAAATGAAAGGGTTTTTGTAAACAAATGTATGATACTACTTGGTATATCTATGGATTTTACATATGAAAAACTTGATTTTCAAAGCTCTATGACCTTGGACATTAAGGTTCAAAAGTTAGGGTTTTGGAAATATTGGGTTATTTTGATATTACTTGTGGGAACTAGTTTTCTTATGATGGGAAATAGAGTTCAAATTTTATATTATGGAAACTATGGAATTTCATGGCTTGTGTTACTATGTCATAATTATATGAATTGAAGTGGGCATAATTGTGGACATTGGTAATTACTTGATGTCAATTTATCACGAATGGGGTATTGTTATGGTTGGAAATTGTTGGTTATTTGATTTGAGTGTAATGGATCCATAGACACTAGAGTCTTTATGTTCAATGATGGGACGTTAGTTTTCCACATTGTAGCACGGAATAGGCATCGGGCTTCATGATAAGTAAGATGTGGACCTATACGGTCGAGCATTGTCTCATGAACAGTAAGGTGTAATTCCGATGTGCTAGTTGTTACTTAGATATTCTCGGGCATAAGATTTAAGTAGCCGAGTTCGACATCCCATACATGTTTGATTTTGTGTTTGATTTTACTAACGTATCATGTGGAGTACATTTATGCTCCATCGCTTATTATGGTGACTGGTCTTCCCGCTTATACAAGAGGTACTCATGTAAGAGTAAAACTTCTACCCAAGTGATATGCATTATTTATTTAATGCATATTGTGTCTTTTCGTATCTTTTTAGATATAATATTTTGCTTTATCCCAACTTTTGAGTCATTTTATTCTCTTATTTTTATCTTTCTTAATCATGGAGCTAAGTAGATGATTTTACTTGTTTTTACAAAATAAAGTGGCTAAAACTTGGGAAAACAGCAGGCAATGTTGTTTCAATGCTACAACATCAAAAGCTGACGAGTAGAGATGAAGAAATGGTGTGGAACGCAACTTTTGGGAAAGAAAGCAAGCAAACTGGATCCAGCTGGTGTAGTTTCATTTTAACTAGATGTAGTTGGTTTGTAATAATACTAGTACATTGTAACATCTCCTTAGAATAGTATTTAGTACTTAAATAGTTACAACATGGTACATAAATAGTTGCAACATAGTATAGTAGGAAATGTGTTGTGATATTGTCTAGATTGCCACTCCTCTTTTGTATAAATAGGAGTGTCTTAGCATTGTTTTGGGTAGGATAGATCAGTTCACAAACTGATTTTGAAACACTTTATTGTTTTCTTTAATTTTATGCAAGTTATCTTCTTCATCTTCTTCTTTTTATAGTTCATATGCATGAGTTGCTGCAGCATTGCTGACAACATTGATGCACTTCTTTCTTTCTTGCTAAGTTTTATAGCTCGGGTGTGAGATTAAAGGGTGAAGTTTTATATATAAAGAATAGTGGACATTATTTCTCAATAATGATGTTCACCATTTCATGTTAAGTTTTATAAAGATAAGTTTACTTCGTGACGTTTTGATCACTTTGAAAGTGTTAAAGTGCCATGGCATCAGGAATGAGCCATTGATATGCACGTCAATCCGAATGACAAAGGAAGTAAGACTTGGAAGAGCTACTGACAAAGGAATTTGTCATCTCTGTCTTTCTTGGGTTGATTTTGCCTGATAAGTTGGTCATCGTCATGATGGTAAAAGTGTAGAGTGCGTATCAGGAATGAACCACTCAGAACACGTCAACTTAACAGATATGGGATCAACTTGGAAGAGTGATTTTTAACAAAGTAATTTGTTTATCCATATACTTGGAAGGCATCATTTTATTATTGATAATCCTGATACATCACCAGGAATGGGTTGTTGAAAGCTAGATCAATAGTGTAATGTTGAAGATCCGGAAGGGCATCCTGAAAAGTAGATGGTGAACTTAAGTGTTGAGAGACCAATGCTGTAGCATTGCCACATCATTGGTCTGCTGGAATTTATATTTAGACTTCACCCCGACATCTTACACCCTTGCTTTCTTTATTATTTGTTCAATATAATTTGTGACAACTCCAACAAAAAATATTATCTTCGAACTGATCCTTGGAAATCATTTCTTTTATTAGACTTTTATTGCGCTTTTACTCCAATCTCTGTGGGAACGATATCTGGTATTTTACCACTTTATTACTTGATAGACGATATTAGATCTCGATATATACTTGCGTTGAGGTTTAATTAGCACACGTCTATCGGTGTATTCAAAGCACTGTCAAGTTTTTGGCGTCGTTGTCGGGGATTGGCACGCTAAAAGTCTATAAAAGTATTTTAAAAGATTTGATTTTTCTACCACCTTTGTTGCTTGTCATACGTCTCCATGTGTGCACAAGTAATAAATTTTTGAGTTTATCTTTCTGTGAATATGGATTCAATGGGATATTCATTTGGGCCATATGAAACTGTTTTCTGTGACTTCTGTGGCGGAAATCATTTCGCATATTATTGCCCTTCGAACCCTGATTCCAGTTATTTCATGGGAGATAGTAATTGGGATACCTCACACTTCAATGGTTATACTCAATCATGGGAGGATTATCCTAATTTGTCTTTAAATAATCAATATCATGGCACTTTCACATCACCAATACCTCCCTACCAAGATTGGAGTAACACTTACGCAAATACTTTTGACCAATCTTGGGAGGAACAAGTTGATTTTTCTAAGAGTTTTCAAGGGGATGACTTTAATAACTCATTTTTACCCCCTACACCCTCTTCAGAACAAGTTGAAAACTTGGAATCTCTTGAAGCTTTGATAATTGATTTCTTCAATAACTTAAACGAACATGTTATGAACATAACAACTCTTGTTGAAGAGATCAATAGACAAAACCAAATTCCTATACCAAGTGAGATTGAAAATTTTGAGTGTATTGGTAAGGATGAGGATGAGGATGAGGTCAATACTTTGGAAAATAGTCAAGAGATGGAGAGTTACGAGGAAGAACCTGAGCATTTAAGCAATCCCTCTTCACTTCAAAATAGTGAAGAGGTGCAACACAATGCCAAGATTGTCATTAACCCCTACTTTGAATCTGCGTAGGAAAAACATATTGTTGCGGATGCTGCAGCATTCGTGCAGCAATGTTGTGCAGAAAATTTTCAAGTTGTTTTTAAAAAGGGACGTGATGATCAATCCAAGGACTCGGGAATCTTCATAAAATCAAGTTCTATTGTTGGTGAGGTGGTGTGGAAAAATCTTTGGGGGATGACCTGTTCCCCCATTTGTTCCATTAAAATCTTGTGCCATGATCAAAGAGAGAAACACGTGATGAGAAACGTGTATAAACATAAGTGGAAAGAGAAACACCAAGTTAAGTTGGTGAGAACCGTTTGGGCTGAGGAGCATACTGATGTGCTCCAGCAAATTCCACCACTCCTTAATAAGTTGTCAACAAGAAATCCAGTTGTAGAAAAATATGAACATCTTGTTAAAAGAAGAAAATGTGGATTCTTGTGTCGCAACATTCATTCCAACCACTTGGTTCACAACCTACTCCTATGGAGTAGGACAGGATCAAATCAATTACCTTAGTCTCCATGTTTAATTTTATTTTTGTGTCCGGGATAGTTTTACAATTTTTTGGTTACTTTTCTTTTGCAAGATTACACATAAAGTCATACCTTGTTTTTTGTTCATAGCCCTAATAATTTTTTTTAAATCACGAATTTACCTAAGTTTTGTGTTCTTGTTAGAACTAGCAAATTTCTTCTTGGGACACAACTTGACTCACACACCCTATATACATTTAGAGAATGATCTAGGCCATCTTTTCAATTTCCAATAGCCACTTGTAGCCTTTATACACCTATGAACGTCAATGTTACAATGAGGACATTGTAAAAGATAAATTTGAGGGTGGGAAGGTTACACCTTAAAGCATGAAAAGATCACTCAAAAGAGCAAAGCTCTAATCTGATAAAGATGATGCAAAAATATACCAAAAATGTCCCATAGGGGCAAGGTATAAAAAGTCAACAAGAAAAGAGCACAAAGTGCCAAAATTTGAAAATTTTTGTTGAGAGAAAAGGCTTGGTGAGAAAAGAAATGCCAAAGAGTATCCCTAAAAAGCCCTATTGATTCTAAATGTAGGATGTGTTGAGTCTAACAAAAGGAAGATTGATGCTAGCTTATGATCCACACACACACTTAGGCTTTAAATGTATGATAAAAGATTTATGAAAGGCTATGAATTCCATGGGGCATGTTCTACATTGTGTGGGCACCTAATGTCATGATCTTGCAAGAAATTTCAAAATTGAGTCAATTTCTTTTTTTTAGTCTTTTAGTTGTTTGGGGACAAACAACACTTTAAATTTGAGGGTGTGATATGCATTATTTATTTAATGCATATTGTGTCTTTTTCGTATATTTTTAGATATAATATTTTGCTTTATCCCAACTTTTGAGTCATTTTATTCTCTTATTTTTATCTTTCTTAATCATGGAGCTAAGTAAATGATTTTACTTGTTTTTACAAAATAAAGTGGCTAAAACTTGGGAAAACTGCAGGCAATGCTGTTTCAATGCTACAGCATCCAAAGCTGACGAGTAGAGATGAAGAAATGGTGTGGAACGCAACTTTTGGGAAAGAAAGCAAGCAAACTGGATCCAGCTGGTGTAGTTTCATTTTAACTAGATGTAGTTGGTTTGTAATAATACTAGTACATTGTAACATCTCCTTAGAATAGTATTTAGTACTTAAATAGTTGCAACATGGTACATGAATAGTTGCAACATAGTATAATAGGAAATGTGTTGTGATATTGTCTAGATTGCCACTCCTCTTTTGTATAAATATGAGTGTCTTAGCATTGTTTTGGGTAGGATAGATCAGTTCACAAACTGATTTTGAAACACTTTATTGCTTTCTTTAATTTTATGCAAGTTATCTTCTTCATATTCTTCTTTTTATAGTTCATATGCATGAGTTGCTGCAGCATTGCTGACAACATTGTTGCACTTCTTTCTTGCTTTTAATTATTGCTTCTTACATTCTTGTCATTTACTTTTACGTCATTTACCTTATGTATTTAATTTCAGTAATTTACATTTATTGCAATTTAAATACAAGTATGAGTAGCTAAGTTTTATAGCTCGGGTGTGAGATTAAAGGGTGAATTTTATATATAAAGAATAGTGGACATTATTTCTCAATAATGATGTTCACCATTTCATGTTAAGTTTTATAAAGATAAGTTTACTTCGTGACGTTTTGATCACTTTGAAAGTGTTAAAGTGCCATGGCATCAGGAATGAGCCATTGATATGCACGTCAATCCGGATGACAAAGGAAGTAAGACTTGGAAGAGCTATTGACAAAGGAAGTAAGACTTGGAAGAGCTACTGACAAAGGAATTTGTCATCTATGTCTTTTCTGGGTTGATTTTGCCCGATAAGTTGGTCATCGTCATGATGGTAAAAGTGTAGAGTGCGTATCAGGAATGAACCACTCAGAACACGTCAACTTAACAGATATGGGATCAACTTGGAAGAGTGATTTTTAACAAAGTAATTTGTTTATCCATATACTTGGAAGGCATCATTTTATTATTGATAGTCCTGATACATCACCAGGAATAGGTTGTTGAAAGCTAGATCAATAGTGTAATGTTGAAGATCCAGAAGGGGATCCTGAAAAGTAGATGGTGAACTTAAGTGTTGAGAGACCAATGTTGTAGCATTGCCACAGCATTGGTCTGCTGGAACTTATATTTAGACTTCACCCCGACATCTTACACCCTTGCTTTCTTTATTATTTGTTCAATATAATATGTGACAACTCCAACAAAAAATATTATCTTCGAACTGATCCTTGGAAATCATTTCTTTTATTAGACTTTTATTGCGCTTTTACTCCAATCTCTGTGGGAACGATATCTGGTATTTTACCACTTTATTACTTGAAAGACGATATTAGATCTCGATGTATACTTGCGTTGAGGTTTAATTAGCACACGTCTATCGGTGTATTCAAAGCACTGTCACCAAGGTTACCGATTTCTTTATCCGTATTCTATTTAAATAAAACCATTATGACTTATCATTAACTGTTGATTCTCACTAGGCTTTAATCTAACATTTTTCTTGGAATGACATATTGTCAGGTCATCCTAGCGGTGGGACTCCTCGGGTTTGAACGGAGAGTCGTGAAGGGGAAAATAACATTTTTAGAGTATGTATAGGCGTACTTTTTGGAACACGATCATCCTATAATTTTTGGGAAGTGAATAGCAACACGTGATCGTAATCTAATCATTTGATAGTTTAGATTAGTAAGTTGATGGGTTTGATTCACTTGTTCAAATTGAAATGTAAACGTCGTACAGTTATTCCCCGTTTTAGGTGATTTGTCTATGACAATTCCTTTAAATTCCACGATTATTCATGTCTAAATTTTGGTTAAATTTTAGGGTGTTACACCATTCCAACGAGTAGTTTATGCAATTTATAGAGTTTGTGCAAAAAACATGTACTTCATAAAATAATTTATTACTTATACATGAAGTGATTACATTGAATTCAATCTACTAAATTCTTCTATTTTTGTCATATCTAAAAAAATTAGGCTATGTTTGGCCAATCATTTGATAAATAAGGTCAACTCTACTAATAACCTCGCATATATGAGTGAGAAGGGTATGAAATGTGGTTAGTATGACTGAAAAGTTGGCATGAAATATGAGTGACATTTGAGTTAGGGTATGAATAGCAATCCCTAAATTAAGGGGCCGTTTACCAACTCTTTCCGGGTAAGTGTTGTCCGGATAAGAGTGTTGTCCCGGGTAAGTGTTGTCCCAGTAAGTGCTGTCCGGGTAAGAGTGTTTACCAAGTGTTTTTTGGTAAGTGCTTACCGACAAATCATTTAGTGGATGAAAAAAAAAAACTTCTATTTAAATAATTGCTATATACTCTACTTCTCGATTTTCTCCACAACTCCTTGTCGATATCTTCTTCACAACAGCAGCCCTAATCGACTCCTCTGTCGATTACACACAACCGCCATCCACTTCTCGTCGACTACCTTACCGCCGGTGACCACAGTCCCTCTCTCTCGCTACTCTACACAACCCACAAAACCCTAATCGAAGCCACCACCGCCGGTGAACTCGTCCTCCCCACCGCCGGCAGCCGCGACCTGCACCTTACCCACACGCAAAACCCTTTGCCTGCCGTCCTCAGCCACCACCGCCGGCGACAACCACAACCGCCTCCCCATTGCTGCACTACACCACAGACCCATATCTCTCTCTGTCGTTGGTTCGCAACAGACCTGCACCCACCAGCCCTCATTTCAATCCCTCATTTCTCGATTGTTTCTCCACAACAGCAACCATCACAGACCTGCACCTGCTCGATTTTAGATACATAAAGCTCATCTTGCACGTCTCGATTTTAGATACATAAAGATTTGGGTGTTGATAAGAAGTAGAAAGACTTGTCTTTCTGGGAGAAAATGATTATTTCTTCAAGGGTTTGATAGTTTGATTTTGTGTTTTGATTCCTGTTCTTCTGGTACAAAAGGGGGCAACCCTGGGAAAAAAAGAAACTGACTCGGGTCAGCATAATTTTGAAGCTGGTTCGGTCAGATCTCGGTCAGGATCTCGGTCAGATTCGGGATTTGGTAAACACGCTGACTGTTGACCGAGTCAGATTTGCTGACCGAGTCAGCCTGGTCAGCAACTAGTAAACAACCCCTAAGTGTTAACTAAAAATTTAGTTATTACTTTTTTTTGGGAAGGGTGTCCTAGGCTATGCCTAAACTAATCACTTGACAACTTATTACTGTAAGACATTAGCCTTGATTAAACTTCAGTGGCCACAATTGTTGTGTACGCCTGGATTAGAATTTAGTTATTACTTGCTAGTTGATAAACTCATAACTTTGTTAAAAAAGTTGAGACATTAGATAACAAGCATTACCAAAAAAACATGTTAAAAACTAATAAAAATATAGGATAAATAACTAAAAAATATCACACATATGAACACTAATAAAGGTTAAATGTCTACTTATTTTGGGTATAATCTTTATAATTCAAGTTCGTAGCATAATTTAATATTTTAAATTAAAAACTAAATATTTAATTCACTGATAAAGTAATATTTTTGATAAAAATAAGGGAAATTAATTAAAATACCCAAAGTTTGACTTTGATTTAACAAAATCCCCACTTTTTTGCTGATTTTACCAAAATACCTATTTTTTTTGCGACCTGATCCGCGATCGCGGACCAGGGACCAATTTTGAAACTTTTTTCCCGCGATCGAGGGAGGAGTCCCGCGGTCATGTGATTTGGTGACTTTTTGATTCATATTTACACTTTCAACCCTATAATTATTTACTTACTTTACTTTATACCTTTTACCTTCCTAATTTTAATTTTACACATTCATCATATTAACACATATAATCGTTTATTAACTAAAATATGTTAAAAATACGTTTTAATTTTAACAAGTTACACCATTATAATCGTCTCTTCGATACGTTCGAAAAGAGCCCAATATTGAATATTTTTTGATTTAATTATTTTAATATATATCATATATACTACATAAAAATATTTTATATATTTAAAACTCATATTCTTATAGTTAAATATTTAATTTATGGTACTCTTATAGTTAAAATACGTTAAAAAATACTTTAATTTTACAAATTACATCATTATAATCATCTATTCGATACGTTCGAAATGAACCCAATATTGAATATGTTTTGATTTAATTATTTTATTATATATCATATATACTACATAAAAATATTTTTAATATTTACAATTCATAACATTATAGTTAATTATTTAATTTATGGTACATTTCTTATTTTTTTTAATTTTCGTTTTACACTCTTATCGCATTAACATAAAAATCATATATTAACTAAAATATGTTAAAAATGTACGTTTTAACATATCACATTAACATACATAATTACGTTAAAATATGTTAAGGAGTTCGATAAATAAATATATATATATATAGGACGATAATCAAATGAGAACCACAAAAAGGTTAAGAACCATGAGGAGCGATCTAAGCCTTAATTTGGTTTTGATCATATGGTTCTAATTAAAAGTTGGTTTTAATTAAGAAAAGGGCATAATCGTCATTTTGGTAACAAGATTCACCAAATGAGACATACAATTTCATTCATCCGATGAAACACACAATTCACCATATGAAACATACAATTCATCATATGAAACACACAATTCACCATATGAAACATAATCGTCATTTTGGTAACAAGATTCACCAGATGAAACATACAATTTCATTCATCGGATGAAACGCACAAATTTACCATATGAAACACACAATTCACCATATGAAACATACAATTCACCATATGAGACATACATTTCACCATATGAAACATACAATTCACCATATGAAACACATAGATTCACCATATGAAATATACAATTCACCATATGAAATACACAATTTACCAGATGAAATACACATATTCATCATGTGAAACACACTTCACCATATGAAACACAGACTCATGCTATTTTAACTCAGAAATAAAACACAATTTTACTAGAAACCTTCAATTGAAAACAAGTAAGACATCTGAGTTACTTATTGTTTTATAACTAATTAGTTGATTTAATATAAATGGATAGAAAAATATCAGAAATAGAAATCATATTATTTTGATACAAAGACGGAAAACATAATTGATCATTGATCATCAAACCGTGAATCTCGTTTTCTTACTTCAATGACTAATGACCGTGATCGAAGGAGCAATAAACATAGCATTTCCATCGAGTAACTGGGTCGTGGTCGATGTTCAATGGCATTTAGATTTCTCCATCGTGTGTGTTTTTCTGGAGTTTGAGTGTGAAAAATAGCGATGTTGAAGAACAATAACGTCGCCAGTAAACCTAGTCTGATTCCAAAGCGGTAGATGTAGATCTGATTCCGATGACGACAAATGGACTGCGTTCTCACTGTAAGAAGTTCGAGTAGGACTTGATGGCGTGACGACGGTGAGTTAGAAAAAACGATTTTTTCTATGATCAAAGCCTTCGACTGGAGATTTATACCGTCGGCGATTGGTAAGTGGTTAGATTAAGGGAGGGAGAAGGGTGATGATGTTGTCCATCAGATACGTATTAAAGAAATAGAAGATGAAAACATTAAACTGATTTGAAATGTTATTTGGCATCCACAATCTTCTTTTAATTTGATATTATATTAAATATCCATTATATCCTTTCCATGTCCTTGCAAATTGACAAATATACCCTTATTTTTTGCTTTTATTACTAATATGCTTTTCTTTTAATGACCCTTGATCTATTCTAATCAATGGATTTGATAGTCCTCAAGTCCTTAATCTTTTTTTGGTCCTCACTAGATTTAATCCCTATATATATATATATATATATATATATATATATATACTAGTTATTTACCCGCTACAATGCAGCGAGACGTATAATCCAAATAATTTGACGATTTAATCAATTATTAACTAAAATACGTTAAAAATGTTTTTTTTAATTTTAACAAGTTACACCATTAATATCGTCTCGTCGATACCCTCGAAATGAGCCCAATATTAAATATTTTTTGATTTAATTATATTATACTTATTTAGTTAGTTTACTTTATACCTATTAGTTTTTTATTTTTCATTTAGTTAATATAAGATTATTATGTTAATGTGATAAGAGTGTAAAACAAAATTGAAAAAATAAGAGATGTACCATAAATTAAATAATTAACTATAAGGGTATGAATTGTTATAACGTCCCAAAAACATAACATGCATTCAACCAGAAATAAGCATTCAGATTACATAATTAAGCTTGTCCATAAATATTAATTCTTCTATACTAAACAAAATTTGACAGCGGAAATCTCTAAATCCACAGCCGAGAGCTACATCTATAGTCATTAGGATCCAAAACTTCTGGAGTCGCTCTAGTCTCCAAATCCTCCTTGAGTCACTCCTAGTTCTTACTAGAAGAATCCATAGCGCGCTTACCTGAAAATGGTTTAGTTTTTGAAAAGCGATGGTTAGACCAAAAGGTCTAGTGAATTCCCTCCGAAAACAACTTGTAAACATTTATCACAGTATAAAATCATTTCATTGAAAATACGTTCACATCTTTCTCATAAACATCATCCAAGGTTAAACACGGGGTTCAGGGGATTGCATAAGCTACTCCGATCGGGGCCTAACAGACACCCTCTCGTCTACGCCGGAATCCAAATAGACTCCCCGTTCCTTCATGTAGGAGAAAACAAATTCCAACCTACAAGCTAACCTCCATATGCCCAAGGGATCAGAGATCCCAAGGTACCCCGTCCCCACCGTGCAACCGACTCCACATAGCATACACATACGTTGAAACCACATTCATGAAAACATAAAACATCTTTCGTGTTGTGGGTAAACATGTAAATCATGGAAGCATGCATAATCTTTATAAATCAATTCATGCTCGATAAAGAAACCACATTCAGTAAAAATGGTACGTCATAAAAAGGAGCGAGAGAACTCACCTTTGATTATCGTAGAACGCACTTCTTAAACTCTTTCCAGCTAACCCAATCGAACACCTAAGGGCAATAGATCCTCATCAGATAAAACGGCTTAATCTACTGTCCAGCACATGATTTCCGGGTACTGACATGTCCGGATACCACACTTGTCCGGATACTACACTTGTCCG
This sequence comes from Saussurea involucrata, assembly GCA_033807775.1. NCBI lineage: Eukaryota > Viridiplantae > Streptophyta > Magnoliopsida > Asterales > Asteraceae > Saussurea > Saussurea involucrata. Next base: position 15,809,150 of record CM066314.1, read on the forward strand.
GATACCACCCTAGTCCGGATACTATACTAGTCCGGATACCATACTAGTTCGGATACCATACTAGTCCGGATACCATACTAGTCCGGATACCACAATGGAGCTTTACCCGGACACCAGCATCCGTATCCGGAAACCACCATATCATCAAGAACTGAAGGTGTCCGGATACGACTGTTGTCCGAAAATAAATTTCTTAAAAGTGATTTCTAACCCGATTTTAGCCATTTGCTTGATTAGATAACCATAAGGGTTCATCCAACAACCCCAAACACCCAATTAATCCCACTTTAATCTTTTAAAATCGATTCCAAATGACAAAACCCATAAAACTTCATTTTAAGGGAAGAATGGTGAAAACTCAAGTAATCACCCACCTCAGTCCTAAGGATTCATAATAATAGGAAGGAGAAGCATTAATCTAATCAGATGAACGAATTAGGATACATTACCTTGCATATTCTAGTTTGATTCTTCCTTTCTCTCTTGATTTCTTCTCAAACCTTCTTCCCTTCTCTCTTTCCTTCTTCCTTAGCCGCCAACGCTAAGAGCTTCCCACAAAATACTGATTTCAGCCCAAATTGAGGCTGCCCTAGGGATTGGAGTCTATATATACCCTTCATAAATTAACAATCTAGTCCCTCAAGTTAACTTCCATTTATTACACTTTGACCACCAAACTCTAAAACTTACTTGGATTTTTGGGTTGTTCCATCATTCCCCCCTTACAAGAATTCTGTCCCCGGAATTCCTCCTTGGAAAAGATGCGGGTATCTAGCTTTCATCTCCGACTCTAACTCCCAGGTCGCCTCCGGACCCTTATGGTGTCGCCACTGTACCTTAACCAGCCTAGTTTCTCTGCTCCGGGACTTCCTTACCTTAACATCCGTGATTGCTTCGGGCTCCTCTACAAAGTTCAACTTTTCGTCCACCTTAATGTCATTCAACGGCACTGCTTTGGTTACGTCAGCAAGACATTTCCTCAGGTTAGACACGTGGAACGCGTTATGGATGCTTCCCAGTTCCTCCGGTAGGTCCAACCTATACACCACTTCTCCGATTCGCTCAGTAATCTCAAACGGCCCAATGTAACGTGGGCTTAACTTCCCACGTTTTCCAAATCGTACCACTCCCTTCCACGGAGACACCTTTAGCAGAACATGATCCCCGACTTGGAATTCAATGTCTTTTCGCCTCTTATCTGCATAGCTTTTATGTCGGTCGCGGGCGACCTTCAGTCTTTCACGCACTTGGACAATCTTGTCTGAAGTCAGTTGTACAATTTCCGGCCCTGCTAACTGTCTCTCTCCGACTTCGTTCCAACACAACGGTGTCCGACACTTTCTATCGTAAAGTGCCTCAAACGGTGCTGCCTTGATGCTCGAGTGATGGATATTATTATAAGCAAACTCGATTAGCGGTAGGTGCTTTTCCCATGAGCCTTGGAAATCCAAAGCACACGCTCTTAGCATGTCTTCTAACATTTGGATCGTCCGCTCGCTCTGACCGTCGGTCTGAGGATGATACGCGGTACTCATCTTGATCTGCGAACCCATTTCTCTTTGAAAGCTTCTCCAGAACGTAGAGGTGAATCTGCTATCGCGGTCTGATACAATTAACGAGGGTACCCCGTGGTGGGTTACGATCTCGTCGATGTACAACTTTGCAAACTGTTCCAAAGAGTAAGACTCTCGTATAGGTAAAAAGTGTGCCGACTTCGTTAGTCGATCTACGATTACCCAAATGGCGTCATAACCCTTTGGAGTTCTAGGCAAATAGGTCACGAAATCCATCGTGATCTGGTCCCATTTCCACATCGATATCTCTAACGACTGAAGCTTCCCGAACGGTCTTTGATGTTCAATCTTTACACACGAACACGTCATACAGGTCTCTACTAGATGGGCCACGTCTTTCTTCAATCCGGGCCACCAGTAGTCTCGTCGCAGGTCTCCGTACATCTTATTAGTTCTGGGGTGGATCGAGTACTTCGACTTGTGAGCTTCTTCCAGAATCAGCTTTCGGAGCTCCCCGAGTTTCGGAACCCAGATTCTCCCATTCAGACATTTCACCCCTCGACTATCTTCCTCTAACATGGACGCTTGCCCTAACATTCTCTCTTTCTTAAGATTTTCAGTTTCGAGCGCTTCAACCTGACATTTCTTTATTTCAGCTAACAGATTGAATGTGACCTCAGCCCTCATGGCCACAATCCTGGGGGTTTCACCTCGTTCCTTACGGCTCAAAGCGTCCGCCACCACGTTTGCCTTCCCCGGATGGTATTCGATCTTACAGTCGTAGTCGGTCAACAATTTGATCCATCTCCTTTGGCGCATATTCAACTCTTTTTGATCAAAGAGATGACATAAACTCTTGTGGTCCGTGAAGATCTGGCACTTCGTCCCATACAGGTAATGTCGCCAAATCTTCAGGGCAAAAACCACTGCCGCCAATTCTAAATCGTGCGTAGGATAACGAGTCTCGTGATCCTTTAACTGTCGGGAGGCATAAGCGATCACCTTACCTCGTTGCATGAGTACGCAACCCAAGCCGAGCTTCGATGCGTCACTGAAAACCACAAAATCGCCCGAACCTTCCGGTAACGACAAAACCGGAGCGCTACTCAGCATATCCTTCAATTTATGAAATGCTTCTTCTTGTTTCTCTAACCAGACGAACTTGACATTCTTCTTTGTTAAATAGGTCAGTGGCGTGGCAATACGCAAAAAGTTTTTGATGAACTTTCGGTAGTACCCCGCCAGCCCGAGGAAACTTCGAACTTCTGACGAATTCCTAGGTTGCTTCCAGTCTCGAATGGCTTCAATCTTAGCCGGATCAACCATGATCCCCATCTCAGACACCACGTGCCCGAGGAACTTCACTTCCCTCAGCCAAAAGTCGCACTTGGAAAACTTCGCATACAACTTCTCTTGCTTTAATAGCTCTAGAATTGTACGAAGGTGGCTTTCGTGCTCCCCTTCCGATCTTGAAAATATCAGGATGTCATCTATGAACACTATCACGAACTGATCCAAATAAGGTTGGCATACTCTATTCATTAAGTCCATGAATGCTGTCGGGGCGTTGGTTAGCCCGAACGGCATCACCAGGAATTCGTAGTGTCCATACCTGGTCCGAAACGCAGTCTTCGGAACATCCTCCTCCCTCACCTTGAGTTGATGATATCCTGACCTCAGATCAATCTTGGAGAAGTAACTGGCTCCCTGTAACTGATCGAACAGGTCGTCGATTCTTGGAATTGGATACTTATTCTTAATCGTGACCTTGTTGAGTTCTCGGTAGTCTATGAAAATTCGCATCGTACCTTCCTTCTTCTTTACGAAAAGCACAGGTGCTCCCCACGGAGATGTACTCGGTCTAATGAACCCCTTATCTAATAGCTCCTGTAGTTGAGTCATCATTTCCTTCATTTCGAACGGCGCCAATCTGTACGGTGCGCGGGCAATCGATGCAGATCCCGGCATCAGATCAATTCTGAACTCGATTTGGCGATCCGGGGGTAGACTTGTCAAGTCTTCCGGAAATACCTCCGGGTATTCATTTACCACACGCACATCGCTCACCCCACGCTTCTCTTTCTTGGCGTCCAACACGTACGCTAAGAACCCTTGACACCCCTTTCTCAAACACTTAGTAGCCCTAATCATGGAGATAAGGCTGGTCTTTCTATCACGGCGGTTTCCATAGATCACTATGGTATCCCCATCAGGTGACCGGATCCTGATCAGCTTTTTGTTGCAAACGATATTCGCATCGTTCGCGGCTAACCAATCCATACCCAACACTACGTCAAACTCTCCCATTGCCATGGGATATAACTTCGTAGGCTCTAACCTCCCTTCTATATCTATAACACAGTCTTCCACTACTTCCTTAACATATACCCAACTATCATTTGCAGTTTCCAGCTCTAGTGCTCTCTCCAAACGTCTAGGTCTCACCCCCAAACATTTCATAAAAGCATGCGATACAAAGGAGCGATTTGCTCCTGAATCAAATAACACCTTGGCACATAGAGAGTTCACTAGAAACTTACCTGTCACCACATCTGAAACTTCCTCTGCCTCCTCTGCAGTCATGCGGAATGCACGTCCTTTCGGACGCGCTGGATCTGCTCCCTTGTCATTTCCTTTCCCACCTTGACGTTCACCAAACGGAACTGATCCCCCTTTCTTCAAGTATGGGCAATCACTACGCATGTGGCCAGTAGCCCCACATTTGTAACAAGATTTTCCCCCACTGCGACAATCCTTTGACATGTGACCGGGTAACCCACACCGGTAGCATGAGTTTGAACCTGCCATGCACTCTCCCCGATGCACCCTGTTACATTTTGCACATGGTTTTCCAACGGTGTCCTTACTAACACGGTTGTCTGATCGAAACACTTTCCCTTTTCTGAAGTCCTTACCCGGTCCATCCCATTTGCGCTTTTCCCCGCCCTTCTCAGTCATCTGACGAACCTTCTCCTTCTCAATCATCTCGGCCGCATTAATGGACGCCTGAAAGGTAGTGGGATTCCTTGCCAGAACTAGCTCTCGGATGCTGCCCTTCAGTCCATGAATGAAACGCTCCACTCTACGTTCCTCCGTTGGCACATACAAATCTGCAAAGCGAGACTTCTCAATAAACTTTGTAGTATACTCTCTCACTGTCATACCTCCCTGATCCAACCCCAAGAACTCCTCTTCCAATCTTTTTACTGCCGTGAGCGGGCAGAACTGAGCTTTGAACCTGTCTACGAACGCTTCCCACAACATTCCCTTTGCTATTGCCGAACCCTTTCCCCCAGTCTCAGCTTCCCACCAGTAAACTGCATCAGATTTCAACATGGACAAGGCAAACATTACTTTGTCCCCATCAGCACACTTGCAAGTATCGAAGACCAGCTCCATTTCCTTCACCCATTTCATTGCCAAGATAGGGTCATACTCGCCCTTAAAAGTAGGGGGCTTGCATGAGGCAAAGGCTTTGAAATTGCATCCCTTAGCTGCTAACTCATTCATCACTTGGGGGTTTGAATTCAAGTGACTTCCAGTACCGGTCACTAGTGGACTAGACAGCTCCACGCTTTCTCGGTTCTCACTTGCTTCTTTGCTTCCCGAAGCTGACTCGTTCTGCTTAGTGAGGAGAGCCTGCAAGGTCTCTTGAATCTTACCCAATTCAGCAGCTAGGTTCTCTCGAGTGACAAACGTAGATCCGCGGCCTCGACCCCGTCCCCTTGGCTGGGTTACCCTCCTTGCCGAAGCTGAACTCTCCTGAAGAGAATCTTCTTGATGAACAGGGGCTTCCACACTCCTCGTCCTTCTAGTTGCACGAGTCGTTCTCAGGTTCGGGTTTCCTCCATCCCCGGCCACTTGGGTGGCGGCCCGACGGGGTGTTCTTCCCCGACCCCTTCCACGACCCCTACCTCTTCCCCTTCCACGGGTAACAGCTGCCCTCGTTGGTTCCACGGGACCATTCTCTAGTACCACTTCTTCTTGATTCCTTGGCACAGCAGGTGCCGACCTACTCCTCAAAGTTCTTCCGGCCATTTCACTAGCGTTGAAAGAAGACAACCATTAACCTTTGCTAGACATGACACAATAATCTTGCTATATAAGGTAAGTTTAAGCACGCACATGTACCTGTAAGTTCATAATTACACTGGCCAGGTGTAACTCCAAACTTACCTTACACGTTTGTCCTTGGCACCTTATTTCCTAGCGCATTTATAGTGATCGTTCCTAGAGGCGATCCTATGTCTCGGCTGTGTCCCTCATTTTACAGTTTAAGTTTAGGCCTTAATGGTCACCTAAATCCCTTAAACTAAGGCTCTGATACCATTTGTAACGTCCCAAAAACATAACATGCATTCAACCAGAAATAAGCATTCAGATTACATAATTAAGCTTGTCCATAAATATTAATTCTTCTATACTAAACAAAATTTGACAGCGGAAATCTCTAAATCCACAGCCAATAGCTACATCTATAGTCATTAGGATCCAAAACTTCTGGAGTCACTCTAGTCTCCAAATCCTCCTTGAGTCACTCCTAGTTCTTACTAGAAGAACCCATAGCGCGCTTACCTGAAAATGGTTTAGTTTTTGAAAAGCGAGGGTTAGACCAAAAGATCTAGTGAATTCCCTCCGAAAACAACTTTTAAACATTTATCACAGTATAAAATCATTTCATTGAAAATACGTTCACATCTTTCTCATAAACATCATCCAAGGTTAAACACGGGGTTCAGGGGATTGCATAAGCTACTCCGATCGGGGCCTAACAGACACCCTCTCGTCTACGCCGGAATCCAAATGGACTCCCCGTTCCTTCATGTAGGAGAAAACAAATTCCAACCTACAAGCTAACCTCCATATGCCCAAGGGATCAGAGATCCCAAGGTACCCCGTCCCCACCGTGCAACCGACTCCACATAGCATACACATACGTTGAAACCACATTCATGAAAACATAAAACATCTTTCGTGTTGTGGGTAAACATGTAAATCATGGAAGCATGCATAATCTTTATAAATCAATTCATGCTCGATAAAGAAACCACATTCAGTAAAAATGGTACGTCATAAAAAGGAGCGAGAGAACTCACCTTTGATTATCGTAGAACGCACTTCTTAAACTCTTTCCAGCTAACCCAATCGAACACCTAAGGGCAATAGATCCTCATCAGATAAAACGGCTTAACCTACTGTCCAGCACATGATTTCCGGGTACTGACATGTCCGGATACCACACTTGTCCGGATACTACACTTGCCCGGATACCACCCTAGTCCGGATACCATACTAGTCCGGATACCATACTAGTCCGGATACCATACTAGTCCGGATACCACCATGGAGCTTTACCCGGACACCAGCATCCGTATCCGGAAACCACCATATCATCAAGAACTGAAGGTGTCCGGATACGACTGCTGTCCGAAAATAAATTTCTTAAAAGTGATTTCTAATCCGATTTTAGCCATTTGCTTGATTAGATAACCATAAGGGTTCATCCACCAACCCCAAACACCCAATTAATCCCACTTTAATCTTTTAAAATCGATTCCAAATGACAAAACCCATAAAACTTCATTTTAAGGGAAGAATGATGAAAACTCAAGTAATCACCCACCTCAGTCCTAAGGATTCATAATAATAGGAAGGAGAAGCATTAATCTAATCAGATGAACGAATTAGGATACATTACCTTGCATATTCTAGTTTGATTCTTCCTTTCTCTCTTGATTTCTTCTCAAACCTTCTTCCCTTCTCTCTTTCCTTCTTCCTTAGCCGCCAACACTAAGAGCTTCCCACAAAATACTGATTTCAGCCCAAATGGAGGCTGCCCTAGGGATTGGAGTCTATATATACCCTTCATAAATTAACAATCTAGTCTCTCAAGATAACTTCCATTTATTACACTTTGACCACCAAACTCTAAAACTTACTTGGATTTTTGGGTTGTTACAATTGTAAATATTAAAAATATTTTTATGTAGTATATATGATATATAATAAAATAATTAAATCAAAAAATATTCAATATTAGGCTCATTTCGATGGTATCGAAGAGACGATTACAATGATGTAACTTGTTAAAATTAAAACGTATTTTTTTAACGTATTTTAGTTAATAAACGATTATATGTGTTAATATGATGAAAGTGTAAAATTAAAATTAGGAAAGTGTTGGTGCAAGTGTACCCAGCTTTAAATATTGTGATATATTTTTGGTACACATAAAATCACATCTCCATATTTATTTTGATGATTACAAAACACACCGCATTATTTGTTATCTAATATTTTATCTGAGTGTGCAGATATTTAAATGATCTCGATAATTTTTATCTGAAAAATCCAAGTCTGAAGAGTTTCGTCATTTTATTTTAAAATGATAAACACCCTAAAATATTTTATCACTTGGATATTTCGTATCTATATAAATATTTTTGAATCAAATATATATATAATATATATATTTTTATTTATTAAATATATATATAAATCGCTGATATATATATATATATATGTTATTTTATTAAAATCAAATCCTACTTTTACTGTTCATCAATTAATGAAGAAGTGTGATCAGCCGAAAGAAGTCTTCCAGCGCACTGCCCCTTTGTACGAATGTCAGGCGGTATACCGCCAAGGTCCACGCGGTATACCGCGGGTACTGTTCACCTATCACATCTTCTGCATATGAAGCTTCCCTTGTCAGAACTTTTTTCAGGCGGTATACCGCCATGTGCAACGCGGTATACCGCGGGTACATTATACCGTTTGTTTTTGCAGGGTTGACCTTCTCCTCTGCTGTACCTTTTTCTGACGCAGGTATACCGCGATGGATTGCCGGTATACCGCGAAAGCTTATGCCCAGTTGCTCATCCAGTATAAATATCATGCAACCTCCAGCATTCAAGTCTACACCAACTTCAGCAATAAATTCTCCCTCAGCATTTGATTATTATTCTGCTGCCCTCTTACTCACACTAAATCACTTAAACTGATAAAATTAATTTTTTTGAGTAAGAAATCTTGAGTTGATAGCAGATTAAAATCTCTCGATTAGTTGAATCAGCAACACAACTCAAGTGATCAAACTCTCTAAAAATATCCAAGTGATAAACCTTATTCAAGAGTGATTATTCATATTAAAATTTATACCCTCTTGTAAGTGTTTGAATAGAGTGAGTGATCCACATTAATCTCTCAAAGTAGAGTGTTTCGCGTTTATTGTATTAAGGTTTGTGTTTCTACCGTAAAGAACACGTTTCGTATTGGATCTCCGAGAAGTGTTATTTTCTCGAGGTGGACTAGCCAACTTTGTGTTTGGTGAACCACTTTAAAAATACCGTTGTCAAGTATTCTCTTTCCCTTATCTATTTACATTTCCGCTGTGCATTTAAATTATATCTGTTTATATAATTGTTGTATACTTATTTATTTATACTCTGCTTTATTTATTCTGTATTTATTTGTAAAAAGAATTTTTTTGAAAGTAAAAGATTTTAAATACAACCTTACCCCCCCCCTAGGTTGTCCAACATTTGGTATCAGAGCAGGTCTTTCAAAAATATTCTGCATAATTTTCTCTTATTCTTCTAAAATGGCTCAACAAACTAATATCGTGTTTTCAAAACCTCCTTTGATAGATACTGAAAAGTTTGGCATTTGGGCCGAGCTATTTGAATGTCACGTGCGTGGCAAAAATCAAAAGATTTGGAATATTATAGAAAAAGGGAATTTTAAACCCACCATTGTGAAAGATGATGTTTATATTGATAAACCTATAGATGACTGGACTACTTCTGATGAAGCTCATTTTTGTTTAAACTTTGAAGCTAAGAATATATTATATGCTGCTTTAACAACTGATGAAATTGAAAGAGTATATACATATAAAACTGCAAATCAAATATGGGAAAGTTTAAATAATACTCATCGTGGAAACACGGAGGTTAAATCTAGTAAAGTGAATATTTTAGTTCACGATTATGAACTATTCGAAATGAAACAAGATGAGTCAATTGACTCAATGTTTAAAAGATTTAACCTTATTGTGACTACTTTGAAAGGTTTGGATCGCACTTATCCTAACGAGGACTATATAAGGAAAATCCTACGAGCCCTTCCTTCGGAGTGGATGCAAAAAATAACATCCTTAGAAGACTCCCGTGACCTTTCCATAATGAAGATAGATGACTTGATCGGTAATCTTAAAGTGCATGAAATTGCACTTAAAAGAAACAAAGATCGGGAGCAAGTTAAAAAGAAATCAATCGCTCTCAATGTCTCAACACCAAAAGATGAGAAGAAAAAGGAGAAAGCTAGCTCCTCGAAAGATCCATCCGAAACTCTCGATGAAGTCGCCATGTTGGTAAGAAACTTTTCCAAATTTCTTAATAATAATAATAAATTTTCTAACAATGGCAGATTTCAAAGAAACGGTAACTACCGTCGTGGTGGTGAAAATCGAAGTCGTAAGTTCCATAAACGAGACGAAAAAGTTAAGAAAAATGGCGACTCGAGTGAAGACGATAAAGCTAAGCCAAAGAGAGGCTTTTGCTACTCATGTGGTGACAAAGACCACTACGCCAATGAATGTCCGAAAAAGAACAAGTTCCAAAAGAAGAAGGAGAAAGCCTTCATTGGAGGCGCGTGGAGCGAGAGTGAAGAAGAAGATGACTATCAAGCCATTTGTCTTATGGCCGAAAGCGACGACGAGGTAAAATCTTCTTACTCGGATTACGATAGTGATTATGAAAGTGATAATGAAAATAATCTTGAAGAATTATATGAATCTTTTCATAAAATGGCCGCTCTTGCAAATCGTTACCAAGATGAGAATGCTATGTTAAAAGAAACTGTAAATGCATGTAAAAAGGAAATAAAAAATGTTAAACAAAAATCTGAAAATGACATGGATATAATTGCTAAATTAGAAACTAAATTAGGAGAAAAAGATTTTTGTAAATCTTGTGATGTTTTAAATAAAGAAATTGCATGCTTAAATAAAAAATCACATGAAAATATTATTTGTACAAAATGTGATATTCTTGATAATGAGATTACTTGTTTAAAGGCTAAATGTGCTTCATATGAAAAAGATAACATGCTAGCTAAAGCCTTTGAAAGTAGTAATGAGAAAGTTTTTAACATGCTAAATATGCCTAACCGTATAAATTGTAGAAAAGGCATTGGTTCCAATACTTGTGTTGATAAATGTTCATGTATACCCATCAAAAGATTTTATGAATCACCTAAAGTAAATACAAGAAATCAATATGTGCAAAAACCTCCGTATGTGCGTAAAATAAATAATGTAAATTATAATACGAGAAAACCGTATGCTCGCATGTACCATGATAAATATTCTAAACCTAATAATAATGCGAATGTAAATGCTTGTTTTTATGTGTATGATAAATATAATCGCAAAATTAAAATGGTAAATAAATGGATTCCAAAAGGAATGTTTAGTAATGATAATCCCGGTGGTATGCGTTTATGGTTTTAAATGTGTTATGTATATGTGTTATATATTATATATAAGTAAAATATTGTTATTTGTACTTTTTATACTATTCATATATATATATACATTCGTACTGCAAATATATATATATATATTTTATTTAATTTTTTTTCTTATATATATATATTTTGTTTGACTTGACATGTATTATATATATATATATATATTCTGTTTAACTTTATATATATGCATGTTGGTTGACATTGAAACTAATTGTCAAGGACCCACGAGAAATGGGGACCATAAAAGTTACATCTTCATTATTGTAGATTGACCTTGATATGGACTGGATACTCGATAGTGGTTGCACTCGTCACATGACCGGAAACAATAATCTCTTTTCATCATATAAGTCATGTGATGGTGGACAGGTAATTTTTGGAGGAAACTCCAAAGGAAATATAATTGGTAGAGGTACAGTCTCTTGCAATAATGTTCAATTTCTTAATGTTAATCATGTTGATAATTTACATTTTAATTTGTTAAGTGTTCGCCAATTGTGTAAAAATGGTATAACTGTTGTCTTCGAAGAAGACTCGTGTAAAATCATAAAAAATGGCAAAGTTCTTTTAAATGGTTTTGTAAAAGGAAATTTATATATTTGTAAAACTGTTGTATCTGAAAATGTATGCTTATCTTCTATTAATGATGTTTCTACTCTATGGCATAGGCGTTTAGGTCACGCTAATCTAAGATTAATGCAAAACTTAAAAAATAAGGAGCTTGTGAGTGACCTGCCAAAATTAAAGTTTGATAATCATTTTTGTGATGCTTGTCGTGTCGGCAAACAACATCACGTTTCTCATAAATCAAAAAATGTTATTTCTACTCAAAGAGTTTTAGAACTTTTACATATGGATCTTTTTGGCCCGATGGCTATTCAAAGTTTTGGAGGAAATTTTTATACTTTGGTTATTGTGGATGATTATTCCCGTTATACTTGGACTTTATTTTTGAGACATAAAAATGAGGCTTTTGAAAAGTTTAAAATTTTGGGAAAACGAATTCAAAACCAACAAGGTTGTACGATTGTTTCCATACGTACGGACCATGGACGAGAATTCGATAATGATGTACAATTTGGTGCCTTTTGTGATAAACATGGTATAACTCATAACTTTTCGGCTCCTCGAACTCCTCAGTCAAACGGGGTTGTTGAAAGGAAAAATCGAACGTTGCAAGAAATGAGTAGAACTATGCTAAACGAACATCAAGTTCCCCAAAAGTTTTGGTGTGATGCCGTTGCTACCGCGACCTATGTGCTTAACCGTGTCCTAATTAGAGGTATCCTAAATAAGACACCCTATGAACTTTACCGAGGTAGAAAACCTTCCCTAGCTCACCTGAAAGTTTTTGGTTGTAAATGTTTCATTTTAAACACCAAATCCTACTTAACCAAATTTGACCCTAAAGCCTATGAAGGAGTGTTCCTAGGTTACTCTTGGAATAGCAAAGCCTATAGAATCCTAAATAAGGAGACCATGGTAGTAGAAGAATCCTTAAATGTTAGCTTTGACGAGAGTCCTCCCAAACCTAGTGCACCCTTAGCAAATGACAATATCCGTGAAGGAGACGTCTTAGCACAACAACTTAGCAACTTGGATTTAAGTACCCAACCTTCCACAAATAATATTGAATCTAGTGATGCCCCTCCGTGCTTTATTCCACAAGGTATAGATGATCCTAACCTTAGAACCGCTCGAGGCCATCCCGTAGATCAAATTATAGGTGACCTAAACCAAAGGACAACTAGATCACAAATCCATACCCATTGTGCTTTCCATGCCTTTATCTCAACCATAGAACCTAAAACCATAGATGAAGCTTTAGGTGATGAGGATTGGATTATGGCCATGCAAGAAGAGTTAAACCAATTTTCTAGGAATGATGTGTGGGACTTAGTGCCTAGCCCTAGTAGTCAAACCATTATTGGCACAAGATGGGTCTTCCGAAATAAGGTAGACGAGAACGGTGGAGTCACACGAAACAAGGCACGTTTAGTTGCCAAGGGGTACAGTCAACAAGAAGGTATAGATTATGACGAAACCTTTGCACCGGTTGCAAGGTTGGAGTCTATTCGAATGCTTCTCGCTTTTGCAAATGCTAAAGATTTTAAGTTATTTCAAATGGATGTTAAAAGTGCTTTCTTAAATGGTATTATAAATGAGGAGGTATACGTTTCTCAACCTCCCGGTTTTGAAAGTTTTGAAAACCCGACACATGTTTATAAATTAAAAAAGGCGCTTTATGGTTTAAAGCAGGCTCCGCGTGCTTGGTATGATAGATTAAAAACCTTTTTAATTGTTAGTGGTTATATTATGGGTAAAATAGATAATACTTTATTTGTGAAATATGTTCAAAATGATATTGTGGTTGTGCAAGTATATGTTGATGATATTATTTTTGGTTCCACTAATGAAAAATTGTGTAATGAATTTTCTGCGAAAATGACTAGCGAATTTGAAATGAGCATGATGGGAGAATTAAAATTCTTCTTAGGATTGCAAATAAAACAATGTGAAACTGGTATTTTTATTAGTCAATCTAAATATTGTAAAGATATGTTGAAAAAGTTTAACTTTGAAAATGTCAAACCCGTTGAAACTCCAATGACCACAAATTTGCAATTATCTCGTGACGAGGAGGGAAACGATTTTAATGAAAAGATTTATCGTGGTATGATTGGTAGCTTGTTATATTTAACTGCTAGTAGACCTGATATTATGTTTAGTGTATGTTTATGTGCTCGCTTTCAATCTTCACCTAAACAAACTCACTATGAAGCTGTCAAGCGTATTTTTCGATATTTACGAGGTACTACTAATCTTGGCTTATGGTACGCAAAGAAACCCGAGTTAGAAGTAACATGTTTCGCCGATTCCGATCTTGGTGGATCTATTGTTGACCGAAAAAGTACTAGTGGGGTATGTGCCTTTATAGGTCTCTCACTTGTATCTTGGTTCTCTAAGAAACAACAATCCGTAGCTTTGTCTACAACCGAAGCGGAATATGTAGCCGCCGCAAGAGCATGTGCTCAAGTCCTTTGGATGAAACACACACTTACCGATTTTGAGGTACACCTAACCAAAATTCCAATTATGTGTGATAACTCAAGTGCCATAAACTTAAGTAAAAATCCCGTTTTACACTCTCGTACCAAACATATTGAATTGAGACATCACTTTTTACGAGATAATGTTCAAAAAGGCAAAATCGTGCTTGAAAAGGTTGATTCGGAAGATAATTTGGCCGATATTTTTACAAAAGCTCTTAACAAAAAAGCCTTCTTCAAATTAAGACTTGGTTTAGGCATGCTTGAGTATAACCCTTGATAAATACTAACTCTCAAATATTTCATATTTTGAGGGGGAGCATCTTTCGAGGGGGAGCATAAGCGACCTTCTTAAACCCTTTTTGCTTCGACAAAAGGGGGAGAGAAACCGAGTATGCTCTCGTGTTTAGCGTTGTGTTTGTCATCATCAAAAAGGGGGAGATTGTTGGTGCAAGTGTACCCAGCTTTAAATATTGTGATATATTTTTGGTACACATAAAATCACATCTCCATATTTATTTTGATGATTACAAAACACACCGCATTATTTGTTATCTAATATTTTATCTGAGTGTGCAGATATTTAAATGATCTCGATAATTTTTATCTGAAAAATCCAAGTCTGAAGAGTTTCGTCATTTTATTTTAAAATGATAAACACCCTAAAATATTTTATCACTTGGATATTTCGTATCTATATAAATATTTTTGAATCAAATATATATATAATATATATATTTTTATTTATTAAATATATATATAAATCGCTGATATATATATATATATATGTTATTTTATTAAAATCAAATCCTACTTTTACTGTTCATCAATTAATGAAGAAGTGTGATCAGCCGAAAGAAGTCTTCCAGCGCACTGCCCCTTTGTACGAATGTCAGGCGGTATACCGCCAAGGTCCACGCGGTATACCGCGGGTACTGTTCACCTATCACATCTTCTGCATATGAAGCTTCCCTTGTCAGAACTTTTTTCAGGCGGTATACCGCCATGTGCAACGCGGTATACCGCGGGTACATTATACCGTTTGTTTTTGCAGGGTTGACCTTCTCCTCTGCTGTACCTTTTTCTGACGCAGGTATACCGCGATGGATTGCCGGTATACCGCGAAAGCTTATGCCCAGTTGCTCATCCAGTATAAATATCATGCAACCTCCAGCATTCAAGTCTACACCAACTTCAGCAATAAATTCTCCCTCAGCATTTGATTATTATTCTGCTGCCCTCTTACTCACACTAAATCACTTAAACTGATAAAATTAATTTTTTTGAGTAAGAAATCTTGAGTTGATAGCAGATTAAAATCTCTCGATTAGTTGAATCAGCAACACAACTCAAGTGATCAAACTCTCTAAAAATATCCAAGTGATAAACCTTATTCAAGAGTGATTATTCATATTAAAATTTATACCCTCTTGTAAGTGTTTGAATAGAGTGAGTGATCCACATTAATCTCTCAAAGTAGAGTGTTTCGCGTTTATTGTATTAAGGTTTGTGTTTCTACCGTAAAGAACACGTTTCGTATTGGATCTCCGAGAAGTGTTATTTTCTCGAGGTGGACTAGCCAACTTTGTGTTTGGTGAACCACTTTAAAAATACCGTTGTCAAGTATTCTCTTTCCCTTATCTATTTACATTTCCGCTGTGCATTTAAATTATATCTGTTTATATAATTGTTGTATACTTATTTATTTATACTCTGCTTTATTTATTCTGTATTTATTTGTAAAAAGAATTTTTTTGAAAGTAAAAGATTTTAAATACAACCTTACCCCCCCCCCCCTAGGTTGTCCAACAGAAAGTAAAAGGTATAAAGTAAGTAAATAATTATAGGGGTTTAAAGTGTAAATATCAAATCAAAATCACAAAAAATCACATGACCGCGGACTATCGCGGGTGAAAATTTTTCAAAATTGGTCCCTGTCCGCGATCGCGGACCAGGTCGCGGAAAAAATAGGTATTTTAGTAAAAACGGCAAGAAAGTGGGTATTTTGGTAAATCAAAGTCAAACTTTGGGTATTTTAATTAATTTCCCTGAAATATATAGAGTAAATCACATTTCTTAAAAAAATCATAATATTCATATATGTAACGTCCCAAAAACAAAACAAGCATTCATCTAGAGTTAGGCATTCAAATTACATAATTAAACTTGTCTTTACACCATCCATAAATCATACTAAACAAAATTGACAGCGGAAGTCTCTAAATTCCACAGCCGAGAGCTATTCTATAGTCATCATAGCCAAAACTTGAAGTTACTCTAAGCTTCAAGTCCTTCTTATCGCCTCCTAGTTCTTACTTGAAGAACCCTTAACATGCTTACCTGAAAATGGTTTAGTTTTGAAAGCGAGGGTTAGACCAAAAGGTCTAGTGAATTCCCTTCGAAAACAACATGTACAAAGTATAAAATCGTTTATAAAAGTATCATCGTAAACCTTAACATAACATCAGGCATGGTACTACACTGTATATGGGATCACATAAACATTCCACGATCGGGACCCAATGGGCTACCCTCTCGCCCTCAACCGGAGCCTACGCAAACTCCCCTTCCCGGAGCTTACGCAGACCCCCTTTCTACTCGAAATAGGAGGAAACGAATTCCAACCTACCAGTCTGTCATACATATCCAAGGGATCATCAGATCCCGAGGATCTATCTCTGATCCCACAGTGTAGACCGACTCCACATAGCACATCATTCATTTCATAAAACATGCAACCTTAAATCCTTTAAATCATCATTCTCATTTCATCATATCAATAATAAGCTTTCTTAAGTAAAACATGTAGTTCATGGAAAAACATGCGTGACGGTTACAAACAGTTCTTGCTCGTACATAAAACCATAATCAGTTAAAACATTTAACACTTTACGTCGTAAAAAGGTTTAGGGAACTCACCTCGATGGCACTGAATGCACCCTTGCTTTACTCTCGCGTTAACCCAACTTGACACCTAAAAGATCGGCAATTCCTTAATCAGACACAAAGATCCAGATCTTACCAAATACTAGAGCTTTCCGGACACTAACACTTTCCGGATACTGGAGTATTCCGGACACTAACACATTTCGGATACCCCAACTGTCCGAACACCCAAACATCCCGGATACCCGAACTGTCCGGATACCCCAACTTCCCGGATACCCAAACTGTCCGGAAGGACATCCACCCGGACACTCTCGAGAAAACTCTACCCGGAGACTACTTACCCGGAAACCAAAGGCACTACCCGGAAACCCCCCACCGTCCGGACACTACTATCCGGACGGGGCGACGTCCGGAAACGACGAACTGGCCGAAACCCTCAACTCCAAAACTGATTAAAACTCAGTTTTCTGATAACAGTTCGATTAGAAAAACTTAAGGGTTCATCCACTAGTCATAATCACTCAATTAATTCCAATTTAAACCACTAAAATCGACATGAAGACAACAAAACCCAAAATGCTCAACATAAAGGTTATTTAGGTGAAGAACCCATTAAACCCTACCGATTCTAGCCCCAAATCCTAGACAACAGAGGATAAAAAACTTGAAATCAACAGAATAAGATGTCTTAGATGATTACCTTGGCAATTTCTTCCTTAACAAGAGTTTTCCCACTTTAGTTTTCTTCTTCCTTTCTCTTCTTAGCCACCAAACACACACAAGGGCCAAAACACTGATTTCTATAATGAAAACCCTAGGGAAATGGAGCTTTAAATACTTCCCAACAATTGCCAAAAGGCCCCTTAACCTAACTTGCATTCTTTAGAGATCGGCCATCAAACTTTCAATACATACTTAAAATTTCGGGTTGTTACAACACTCCCCCCTTAAAAGAATTTCGTCCCCGGAATTCCTTATTGGGAAAAAAATGCGGGTATCTTGCCCACACCAAAACTGACACTTCCCCCAAGGTAAAACTATTTCTGACTCAGTCAACCACCTCATTAAATTTGAAACAAGAAACCTTGTGTGCACTTCCTTCAGTTCTTACGGTACTTCTAACTCGAAGGCTACTGTTCCTACTCGATCGGTCTTGACAACAGAAGATTAACCAAGGCTTCTCAAGCATCTATACTTCCTTTAAGAAGGAACTTGGCTAAATCCTCCGCCACCACACGAGGTTCATTTACCAAGAGACAAACACCCACTTGACAGCTTGGCACCTGGCCAACCCTGTACACCTCGACAACTCACAACCTAGAGTTCCTTCATCGTATCACAACTCTCAACCCTATACCACCCAACAATCGTCTATGCAGATAACGTTTCCCTTTCTCGGACCACCTAGACCACTGTTCGCCAACCATTACACATATCCTCACCACCTCACCACTCCATACTTATACGTAACTAAGAGTAGGAACCTCCAACCCATTGCTGAAGTGTCCACCTACTCGAATTAAACCTATCCTGAAACACGACCATTCCTCGCTGATTGTCACGTTCTTCTAATCATAAAAACATAACTCCGGTTATCCTCACTCAACTGGGAGGAGTAACCATGGTCACACCATACTATTCTCACTAGTTTAATCACCGCACGACCAATTCGTTTAAACATTTCTCACAACGTCACTAACTTAATTCATTCAGTTGTCTCATCCACTACTTTCCTGCACAAAATCATACACAATTCCCTTCCTCAATACTCTTTCCAACGGTTCGCACACTTATCAATGACAATCTACACAACACTGCACCTTTCGGCATCACCGTCAGGTTTACTACTTCCAACTTACTCACTTATGCCGACATACTATCTTCACCTCCCCACGTTAGCGTGGAGCATTGCCCACCGAGCATTACTTTCCCCTCTCTCCCGACCTTTCCACATGTTGGTATCGCTTTCTCATTACTCACATAACCAAACAGTTGCACCAAGATCTTATCTTAAGGCATTCAACCAAGCCGTCTTGAAACGAGACCAGTGTTCGACGTCACTACACATTCTTTAATCTCCAACTTTTATCTTCTCAGACATTTCTTTCACACATAAGCAACAATTCACATTCTTTAAGGATTTCACATCTATCCCACCACATTTTGACTAACACAACCCTCATCCTCTTTAAACTTCCAATGACCCCAAAGTATGTTTCTTAGTAACGTCCCCTATTCACTCTAATAATCCACCTCCCTTGGATTCCCTATTACAAACGGATCTATTAATTCAGGAACACCCCGAAACTCGGGTTCCACAATTCTTTCGATTAACCACCAAGATCATAAAATCAGATAGATATATATATACAATCATCCCGGCTTTCTTACTTACATTTACCTTAAATAATTCTTTAACAATTAGTGTGTTAATCTCAATAACACTTCCCAAGAATTCTCGGTAGAATTGTAACACATCCTGTAATAACAAATGAATGTCATTACTTAACAAATCTATAAAATTTTAATCAACCAACCAAAGGCTTATACCTCTATCATGACCTTTCAAATTAACTAATGATCATACTACCACTCCGACCCACAATCATCATCATGTCATTCTTTAAACATAACCAAAATTTCCAACTATTTCCTTCTAGGATCATTCCCTCACGCATAAGAAACAATTTTCATTCTTTAGCGATTTCTCATCTACTATACTACAGCTTGACTAACCTATTCATCATCTTCTTTAAACTTACTCTGCCTTCAAGAATATACTTACTTAACAACATACATAACCACAAAGCTTGGTCTCCCAGCTGGGCAATCACCCATTTCTGCCCCGGCATTCCATCCCGATAACAGTCAAAATAAACACCAACTTACAAACCACGTACTTCAACAACTAGGATTGCAAAACGTACACTCTATCCGAAATCCCGAAAGGACTTCCTTCTAATCTTTCTAACATTGCCTTACTACATCACCGGCTGACACAGATAGCTTGACAAATACTGTCACTACACATCCTTACACTTTTTGCCCATAACATCACACTGCAGACCAGATCTCTCATGATCATCCATACACAGTTTAAACTCGCCCTCAAAGTTACCCGAATGAAATCGAGCCTATCTCGCTACTTAGTCCTTTCACAACTTGCTGAACTATAACTCACGAGTTCTCAATTAGCTCAAACACAGACATTCTAGCTAGCTCTTTACGATTCGAGCTTTTACGTAAGCTGGACATAGTCCCTCGCTAAACGATAAAGTCTACACACTCGCTTCGCTCGTGCTACTTACCTCATCATTCTATGAACCCTCCATACTTCGCAAATAGAATGCTTATTCAAAACAATAACTTCTCTGTAGTAACCGTGTCCAAAAGAAAGAGTTTCCAAGTCTTGTGGTGGAAATTTAATAAAGTGGAAGTTGAGGGGAGTATTTTGAAATTATGAGATAGGGTATAAATTGGGCACAAAACCCTAGAGAACATTCCATATTACTGATTTTGTGTGTGGTTGGTGGCTGCTGGAGGGAATTAGAGAGAGAAGAGGGAAAAGAGAGAAGGAAAGGAGAAAGAAGAAGAAAGAGGGTGAAATCAAGAAAGAAGGATCAGTTGCAGATTTGTTGGGAGAAATAGAAGGTGTACTTCTTTTGGATTCAAGCAGGTAATCACTTCTCCTCTTCTCTAATCCCTGATTCTTGTTGTTAATGAGTTATTTGGGGGTTTTTGTTAAAAGTTGGGTTTGGAACTAAATGGAAGAGATTAGGTGTCAAATCTTATCTTTTGCAGCTAATATTTCAGCAGTAGTTGAGCTTATTGACCCTATTGCCGTTGCTAATCTATATCTGTGAGATTTCGGCCATTTCCGTGATTTCTCGGTCCAAATAAGGGTCAGGTCGACGTCCGGACAACTTTCGGGACGTCCGGACACATTGAACGGTTGAAGGTTTCCGGGTAAGTGTCCGGTAGTCGTGTGTGTGTCCGGATGGTTGGATATTCCAGATAGAGTGTTGTCCGGATAGGGTGATGCCCGGATAGAGTGTTGTCCGGATAGGGTGATGTCCGGATAAGGGTGTTGTCCGGATAGGCGTGTTGTCCGGATAAGGGTGTTGTCCGGATAGGTGTGTTGTCCGGATAGGCGTGTTGTCCAGATAAGGGTGTTGTCCGGATAGATGTGTTGTCCAGATAGGTGTGTTGTCCGGATAGGTGTGTTGTCCGGATAGAGGTGTTGTCCGGATAGGTGTGTTGTCCGGATAGAGGTGTTGTCCGGATAGGTGTGTTGTCCGGATATGGGAGTTGTCCGGATAAGTGTGCTGTCCGGAATAGAGTGTCGTCCGGGGAGTTGAGATGATCAGCTTATGAGTTTACCCTTTTGCTCAGGTAGACCATCTGGAAGTGCAGGTCAGAGTAGGAAAAGGATCGTAAGCGTAACAGGTGAGTTTTCTAACTGAAGCTTGATGGTACTTGTTCATTTACTCGTACATGTGCATTTGCTTAATATATGTTGCATATAAATTACTTATACTTGGTGCGAGGTATATGGGGGGCGTGTCCCAATCATTAAGGTGTGATGCTTATGGGGGGGTGTCCCATCTGTTGTGGTATGACGCTTATGGGGGTGTGGCCCATACGTCATAGTGTGATGCTTATGGGGGGTGCCCCATACGCTATTTGGTATGATGCTTATGGGGGGTGTGACCCATATGACATGGTGTGACGGATATATGGGGGGTGTCCCATACGAGGGTGATTGAGCGCCCTGGGATCAAGCCACGGGTGTGTGTGACTGGATGGACGATTTGGTCAATTGTGTGAATGTTATTAACCAAACTTCATATTGATTTATGTTTCGCATAACTCTTTAATTGCTATATGTGGTGTGGATGTAACTGAGGGATCTCACTAGACCTTGTGGTCTAACCCTCACATTTTCAAAACTGAAACCCTTTTCAGGTAAGCAGGTTAAGTGCGGTTCCTCTAGTGGTAAAGAGAAGGC
This sequence comes from Saussurea involucrata, assembly GCA_033807775.1. Lineage (NCBI taxonomy): Eukaryota > Viridiplantae > Streptophyta > Magnoliopsida > Asterales > Asteraceae > Saussurea > Saussurea involucrata. Next base: position 15,831,145 of record CM066314.1, read on the forward strand.
GTGAGGGCGGGCGTGGCTTGCATTAGTGGACTTCCCTACATTTCAGTATTTAGATACTCTCAGTTGGAATAGGGTTATTTCCGCAAACCCAAATTTTAGAATTTTGTTGATGTGAACCTTTGGTCATGTTTTGGCGATATATATATATATATATATATATATATATATATATATATATATATATTAATTAATGTCTTAATTTGGCATGCTTTGGAGTGGGCTGTTACAGTTGGTATCAGAGCCGTAGTTTAAGGGATTTAGGTGACCGGATGGGCCTAAACTTAAACTGTAGAAGTACAACTGATAATGTAGGAAAGCCTAGGAAGACCTCACTGGGAAGCGTGAATAACAGGGTGGTGAAAACTATCATGTAAGGTAAGTTCGGGATTACACCTGGCCAGTGTAATTGTGAATTTACAGGTGCATGACGGCGATCATTCTTGCCTTGTTATTTTGGGACGGTTGTTAATCTGTGTTGTGTGTAAAGTTTAACCTTGTCATTATGGCAACGGTTTAGTGTGTTGTGCAGATTATTCTTGGCGTGATTGATGATACTACCTAGAAGAGGCATCGTATTCGATATGAGTGTCTGTGTGAAGTAGAACCTTTAGAGTTCTTAAGGGAAATAAATGATTGGAGATGAGCTCCTAATCTCTAATGAGTCCTTATTCTAGGAGTCCCCGATGTCGGCGAATTGAGATCTTGAGAGTTTCAACTCAAGGATCGGATAGTGGAGATGTGCTGTCTCACTCTCGAGTTAGTGGAAGAGTGACAGGAGTGGATGAGAAGTGATAGATGCATGGATTGGTAACCCTGGTGTCGGCCAACCATTTTGGACCGAGGTGAAGCCGTATTTATAGTCAAGAGGACTGTGGGGTTGGAGCATCCAAGTGTGAAGGAAAGTATCGGTACCGAAGGTTGTTTCTAATGTAAGGAACCGAATGGTTTGGTTGGAAGTAGGGTGTCGGCGTCGAATTGTTGTAACTGCAAAAAGGTTAACCCTGCTGGAGCAAATAGCCTTCAATGTTAAGTGAGTCATACATCGTTCGAGGTGTAAATTGGCTAAGTCGGGGGGTGTGGCCCGCCAGCTCGTGTCGGGAGGTGTGACCCGTTTATGCTAAGGGTAGTGTGGCCCTGTAAGGCAGCATGAGACTGGCTCGTTGTCACCATAGGGTGACTGTAGGGTGCCAATTTACGAGGGGCGGGCCTTATTCCGTGAATGTTATATAATGGGGCGGACCTTATTCCGTGGATGTTTTATAAAGGGGCGGACCTTATTCCGTGGATGTTTAATAAAGGGGCGGACCTTATTCCGTGGATGTTTTATAAAGGGGCGGACCTTATTCCGTGGATGTTTAATAAAGGGGCAGACCTTATTCCGTGGATGTTTTATAAAGGGGCGGACCTTATTCCGTGGATGTTTAATAGAGGTGCGGACCTTATTCCGTGAATGTTATATAAAGGGGCGGACCTTATTCCGTGAATGTTTTATAAAGGGGCGGACCTATATCCGTGTATGATTTTATGAACTCGCTAGGTAGTAAGCGATATCGGGCCTAAGAAGGTGCGAAGTTCCGGGAGTGGAAAATGTGGTTGAGTCGTCGATGGTTGATTTGTGACCTTAGTGTTACAGTATAGGGAGGACCGTGTCTACCTGTAGTCTTGGTCTTTGACCATGGAAATGCTTATGTGGTGGGAGTCCTTACTCTTTTGGTAAGTCGACATATGACTGTCGACGGGGGAGGTGTGTCCCGGGTGATTTCGAAGTAGACAAATTACTTTGAAAGGTAACGTCGTGGTATGTGAATGAAACGGTATCGGCATGAAGCCGGGGTCGTGGTTAACTTGCCTTTAGACTAATTGTCGGGCATTGAGGTTGAAGTCAGCGGCGGGTGTTGAATTCGTTGTCGAGAGATTTGAATTTGAAAGGTTGCCTTTGAGTGATCACTTCGTCGGGTATGTGCGCGGAGATGAGAGGTCGGTGTGGAAAGGTATGCATCTGTCAAGAGGATGGGTCGCCTTTTGTAAATATCCTGAAGGTGGAGATGTGTTTGAAGGTGGAGATGTGTTAGTAGGATAAGTGATTCATCCTATATGGCGGTTATGTCATTTGCGAAGGAGGTAGTTAGCTAACTAATGTGGGACAATTAGACTATGTTGGATTGCAAGGGTGTGTCTTATAGTTTGATTTACTTGAGCGTGTCTCAAGTGGATCCGAAGAGTCAATCGGAATTAAGGGCTCGATTGAGTGAGGTAGACGGTCATAAATTTGTGGTTCATCTAGATGGGAGGAAGGCAAAGTTGGGAGTTTCTAAATCAAAGCTTGGTAGTACCTGTTTGTTAGTTGAACGTGCATACTTATTATTGTGTGTTTGCATTTGGTTTATATAAGTGTGTAAATCTCAGGTTGATGGTGTAAAATACATGGGGGGTGCGTCCCATGTGGTTTGTTCGAATAGACTTGGTCTGTTCCCAAGGGCGGGTGTGAGCCCTAGTTCAGGTCACAGGTGTGTAGTGACCAGCCAGGAATTTCCGTTATTCGTGTGAGGATGTTGAATTGCAAGATTAGTTATTGCATAATGTTTTCGCCAACTCTTTCAAATATATGTGATGTTTGGCGGGAGAAAGCATGGCCTAGTGAGCAGACAGTAGTCGTGAGGATAGAACCTCTAGTGCGTGGGGTTGTGTAGATATGAAGGCGGTAACTTATATTTAGTAAGCATGCGAAGCATGGGGGGAATGAAGTGTTGTGAGGTTAAGTGGTGGATTAGTGTTGTTATGAGATGAGCGTAAGTGGAGATCCTTGCTCGAGATTTGTTGATAAGTTGTTCTATGTGGCTAGAGTTGGGTGTGGTGCTTTTATCCGAAAACAAGAGATTGGGGTGGAAGTTGGTGGCTAGCTAAGAGGGAGATGGTGTGATCTTGGATTGAGTAGTTTACAGTGTTTCGTTGTAAATATGAAATCTTTGGGTATACTGGGCTAATCCTTGTTTATAAAGGAAATGCAAAGGGGTGAGTTAATATCTTTGAGGAATGAGAAATGTGTGGTCGCTTCGAACATCGAGTGTGTTTCGGATTGACTGGGTGGAGTTTCTCGTATGAAAGATGGTGAAACTGTTGGTTAGGCATAGTAACCGTTGAAATTGCGTGTATGGAGTGGTAAATGTTGGATGAGAAATATCCATAGGGTAATTGGGACGGTAGGTTGGGATGGGTGTGTAAGCGTGAAGTAGAAGGTGTGGCAAGTGGCACGAAAAGTGGAAGCAATGTTTTCAAGAACGTCACCGTCGGGTGCATGAACTCCTAGTGGGAGTATGAGAAAGGGGGATTGGCATGTATGTGATTGGTTTTCGAGTCAAGGAAAGTCAGCTTGTGTGGTTGATCAAGAGTGTGCACCTTCCCGTGAGCCGATCTTTGGAATCGTGTTTTAGGAGTGAAAAGGAAGTGGAAGGATGTAGTCGAAAGTAGTGTTCGCGAAAAGGACCATTGGAGTTGACTTGGTAGTAGTGTGAGAAATGTTCCAAGTAAACTTTGTCGTTCAGTGTTAAGCTAGTAAGAATATTTTTGTGTGAGCATAGTTGCTCTTTGCTGGTAGCGAGTGAACCCTGAATTATCTCACATGTGGATGGACGACTGTTAGATGCAAGGAGAATTCGGATGCGTGACTTCAAGATTGGTTCGGGTTGGATTGATGGATACGTCAGATGTTAAAGTGTGGAGGTTTCTACTTTTGGCTCTGTATAGTGTGGGGGTGTTGCTATGGCGAAAGGGTGTGAATTGATTATTACTGATGAACCGTGGGCAACACAGTTCAGGTGAGAAAGTGTTATCTGCCTTATACGTGTTTTGAGGTGGGGAAAGTGATCGTAGAATTGTGTGTTATCAGTCGAAGAGGATTATGTCTGTGAGCTAAGGTGATACTCGAGGGTGGTCTTGTGCTAGGTTGGTGAATTGAAGGTTCGCTAAGAAATTGATGTTGTTGTGACTCTAACCGTTGTAACTTGTGCTGTCACGGGAGTGAAGTTGTGGAATAAAATTCTAAATTTGTTGCAACCGTGCGTCTAAGTGTGTGGACGGTACCATGTACCGTTGACCTGAGGCGTCATAGTTGTGGTACGCAAATTTCCTAGAGTAGGAGTTGTAATCTTTCGAAAGTGTGGAAATTGTTGGCGTACGCTTTGTTGTTGAAGGGTTATGCAAGTGGAAGTAAGAAAATCCTTAGAAAAGCAAAGGGGTCGGCATGTGCAGTTATCTGTGAACTTTCCATGAGTAAAGATGTATCGCGGGAAAGAGACGTTATGTGAGACCGGAGGTCGCGCGGTCGGCTACTGATAAGCCATTTAGGTTCGCAGGAAGTTAAGGGTGGCCCTAGACCACAAAAAGGGGATGTTTGGCCGAGACGGATGTGGCTACTCCGTTAGAAGATGTCCATATCGATGAGAAATTGGGGTACGAAGAGGAACCAATAGTTAATTTGGACAGTAAGGTCCGGAAATCAAGGAATAGGGAGACTCGTCTAGTGAGGGTTCAGTGGAAGTATCATAAGGGACAAGAGGCTACGTGGGAAGTGGAGTCGGATATGATGTCCAAGTGCCCTCACCTTTCGAGAACGGAATTCCGGGGACGGAATTCTTTTGAGGGGGGAGTGTTGTAGTAACCGTGTCCAAAAGAAAGAGTTTCCAAGTCTTGTGGTGGAAATTTAATAAAGTGGAAGTTGAAGGGAGTATTTTGCAATTATGAGATAGGGTATAAATTGGGCACAAAACCCTAGAGAACATTCCATATTATTGATTTTGTGTGTGGTTGGTGGCTGCTGGAGGGAATTAGAGAGAGAAGAGGGAAAAGAGAGAAGGAAAGGAGAAAGAAGAAGAAAGAGGGTGAAATCAAGAAAGAAGGATCAGTTGCAGATTTGTTGGGAGAAATAGAAGGTGTACTTCTTTTGGATTCAAGCAGGTAATCACTTCTCCTCTTCTCTAATCCCTGATTCTTGTTGTTAATGAGTTATTTGGGGATTTTTGTTAAAAGTTGGGTTTGGAACTAAATGGAAGAGATTAGGTGTCAAATCTTATCTTTTGCAGCTAATATTTCAGCAGTAGTTGAGCTTATTGACCCTATTGCCGTTGCTAATCTCTATCTGTGAGATTTCGGCCATTTCCGTGATTTCTCGGTCCAAATAAGGGTCAGGTCGACGTCCGGACAACTTTCGGGACGTCCGGACACATTGAACGGTTGAAGGTTTCCGGGTAAGTGTCTGGTAGTCGTGTGTGTGTCCGGATGGTTGGATATTCCAGATAGAGTGTTGTCCGGATAGGGTGATGCACGGATAGAGTGTCGTTCGGATAGGGTGATGTCCGGATAAGGGTGTTGTCCGGATAGGCGTGTTGTCCGGATAAGGGTGTTGTCTGGATAGGTGTGTTGTCCGGATAGGCGTGTTGTCCGGATAAGGGTGGTGTCCGGATAGATGTGTTGTCCGGATAGGTGTGTTGTCCGGATAGGTGTGTTGTCCGGATAGAGGTGTTGTCCGGATAGGTGTGTTGTCCGGATAGAGGTGTTGTCCGGATAGGTGTGTTGTCCGGATATGGGAGTTGTCCGGATAAGTGTGCTGTCCGGAATAGAGTGTCGTCCGGGGAGTTGAGATGATCAGCTTATGAGTTTACCCTTTTGCTCAGGTAGACCATCTGGAAGTGCAGGTCAGAGTAGGAAAAGGATCGTAAGCGTAACAGGTGAGTTTTCTAACTGAAGCTTGATGGTACTTGTTCATTTACTCGTACATGTGCGTTTGCTTAATATATGTTGCATATAAATTACTTATACTTGGTGCGAGGTATATGGGGGGCGTGTCCCAATCATTAAGGTGTGATACTTATGGGGGGTGTGTCCCATCTGTTGTGGTATGACCCTTATGGGGGGTGTGGCCCATACGTCATAGTGTGATGCTTATGGGGGGTGTGCCCCATACGCTATTTGGTATGACGCTTATGGGGGGTGTGACCCATATGACATGGTGTGACGGATATATGGGGGGTGTGTCCCATACGAGGGTGATTGAGCGCCCTGGGATCAAGCCACGGGTGTGTGTGACTGGATGGACGATTTGGTCAATTGTGTGAATGTTATTAACCAAACTTCATATTGATTTATATTTCACATAACTCTTTAATTGCTATATGTGGAGTGGATGTAACTGAGGGATCTCACTAGACCTTGTGGTCTAACCCTCGCATTTTCAAAACTGAAACCCTTTTCAGGTAAGCAGGTTAAGTGCGGTTCCTCTAGTGGTAAAGAGAAGGCGTGAGGGCGGGCGTGGCTTGCATTAGTGGACTTCCCTACATTTCAGTATTTAGATACTCTCAGTTGGAATAGGGTTATTTCCGCAAACCCAAATTTTAGAATTTTGTTGATGTGAACCTTTGGTCATGTTTTGGCGATATATATATATATATATATTAATTAATGTCTTAATTTGGCATGCTTTGGAGTGGGCTGTTACATTCTCCTCCTCTTAACACCCCTACAAGGTGTTCTATCAACTTCCAACCTTCTGGTTCAAGACTTCGGTCTCGGCCACCTTACACAACGGTCGACTTTTACAACAACAGATAACCTGTAACTACTTTCTTAACTTATTCTTTAACAAGGGTTCCTTACGGAACTTAATCCTACCAATATATCATAATCACTTCATAATACGTCTCCCTCTTTTCTAAACTTACTCCTGTAACATCAATATTACAAACTCACCTCAAAACTCATATCCAACATCATGGACATTTCGTTTCTGCCTCTCAACACTACTCAACGGGTTGCTAATACCAACACCTCGATGACTTATACTCCTTCCCCTAGGCCCAATCTGTCCCTCAACAACCGTACTTCCAGTTACCGAACAAGGGTGCAAACCCTCATACAACCGATACTATATTCCACTTCCGATTCTACCACTGTTCACCTTTCCTCTAGAACACATATACTGCAACTACATACGTTCTCCCCTGACTTGTCCAACACCTTTCCACTCTCGGAGTTCCTTCTTAACTTATAACGTAATATTCTACGACCTAGTAGGTTCATAGCCTTCATGCATGACAATACACTAAATAAATCTTTTCGCATATTTCATCATTTTAAATAAACAACGTTTGGAAAACACTTGGGTACACATGACCCCATCACTCTTATAACTTCAACGCCCTGCACAACGATTCGAGAATCGTTTGCATGCATCTTTCCGTGAACCTTAATCTTACTCAATTCCGAACGATGTTATTACGGCAGTAATACGTTGAATGAAAATCCTTTCATACGACACAATTTCGAAATAAATTACTGACACCAAGTAAACGAGTCGGTTCTCACACTCTTTTATATGATATCAATCGGTTAAAATCCATTTGATTGTAAAAGTTTTGCTGGCACACGTTTTCTCGACCTTTTGTAATAATTTAACTTATCATGAAAAATGTGAAATACTTTTCAATCGTTAGGCTCAAAATTTCATTGTGCAATGTGAATGAAATCACCTTTTCTTTAAACATACGCTTGCACATTCTGACTCCTTTTCGATCAAAATTGATATTTACACATTTAATTTAAATCCTGAAAATTTTCATGTTATATTTAAGAAAGCTATGCATGAAACTCTACTTGCAATTGAAGGCTACTCACCCTAGCAATGTCAACCGCTTTACCCACGCAACTTATCCTTGACACTCTTCCTTCGACGAAGGGTCGCCCTCTCGGTCAAGCACTAACTTGATGTACATGCGTTCCACATCTCACTTACTCAACCATTTCACACTATTTTCGCTTTGATCGACTATCTCACCTTCTACTTCTACATGCTTTCAATTCACTATAAGTATCTTATTCCATTTATCCTGCCAATGAAAAGCTAGACTAAAAAGTCAGGGCTCCATTGATACTTTCAAGGTTTTGACAATGTTCGATCTTACCCTCCCAACTGATCTATCCCATGGTTTTCAAAACTAGGACTCTCCCGAAACTGGAGTCTTACTCAAACTCAAATATTCATCCTCTCCGAATCCACGAAGAGCTACCTCTAGACGACTCATAACATTCTTTACAACGTTTCTTCTCTACGATGTCTACATACATCACATCATAATGACTCTTACACGACACTTCCCCAAACAATGGAGCTCGGTCTATCCCTCAGGGATCTTGCTGACTTATTCCTCAACGCTCTCCTAGCCATAGCGCTAAACTGAAAGAAACCGATAGTTAATCATTACTAGAGGTGACACAACAAATTTGCTATAAGTAAGGTATTGTAATCACACACATGTACCTGTAAGTTCGTAATTACACTGGCCAGGTGTAATCCCAAACTTACCTTACACGTTTGTCCTTGGCACCTTATTCCTAAGCGCATTTATAGTGATCGTTCCTAGAGGCAATCCTATGTCTCGGATGTGTTCCTCATCTTACAGTTTAAGTTTAGGCCCAAATGGTCACCTAAATCCCTTAAACTAAGGCTCTGATACCATTTGTAACGTCCCAAAAACAAAACAAGCATTCATCTAGAGTTAGGCATTCAAATTACATAATTAAACTTGTCTTTACACCATCCATAAATCATACTAAACAAATTTGACAGCGGAAGTCTCTAAATTCCACAGCCGAGAGCTATTCTATAGTCATCATAGCCAAAACTTGAAGTTACTCTAAGCTTCAAGTCCTTCTTATCGCCTCCTAGTTCTTACTTGAAGAACCCTTAACATGCTTACCTGAAAATGGTTTAGTTTTGAAAGCGAGGGTTAGACCAAAAGGTCTAGTGAATTCCCTCCGAAAACAACATGTACACAGTATAAAGTCGTTTATAAAAATATCATCGTAAACCTTAACATAACATCAGGCATGGTACTACACTGTATATGGGATCACATAAACATTCCGCGATCGGGACCCAATGGGCTACCCTCTCGCCCTCAACCGGAGCCTACGCAAACTCCCCTTCCCGGAGCTTACGCAGACCCCCTTTCTACTCGAAATAGGAGGAAACGAATTCTAACCTACCAGTCTGTCATACATATCCAAGGGATCATCAGATCCCGATGATCTATCTCTGATCCCACAGTGTAGACCGACTCCACATAGCACATCATTCATTTCATAAAACATGCAACCTTAAATCCTTTAAATCATCATTCTCATTTCATCATATCAATAATAAGCTTTCTTAAGTAAAACATGTAGTTCATGGAAAAACATGTGTGACGGTTACAAACAGTTCTTGCTCGTACATAAAACCATAATCAGTTAAAACATTTAACACTTTACGTCGTAAAAAGGTTTAGGGAACTCACCTCGATGGCACTGAATGCATCCTTGCTTTACTCTCGCGTTAACCCAACTTGACACCTAAAAGATCGGCAATTCCTTAATCAGACACAAAGATCCAGATCTTACCAAATACCCAGAGCTTTCCGGACACTAACACTTTCCGGATACTGGAGTATTCCGGACACTAACACATTCTGGATACCCCAACTGTCCGAACACCCAAACATCCCGGATACCCGAACTGTCCGGATACCCCAACTTCCCGTTACCCGAACTTCCCGGATACCCGAACTGTCCGAAAGGACATTCACCCGGACACTCTCGAGAAAACTCTACCCGGACACTAGCATTTACCCGGAGACTACTTACCCAGAAACCAAAGGAACTACCCGGAAACCCCCCACCGTCCGGACACTACTATCCGGATGGGGCGACGTCCGGAAACGACGAACTGGCTGAAACCCTCAACTCCAAAACTGATTAAAACTCAGTTTTCTAATAACAGTTCGATTAGACAAACTTAAGGGTTCATCCACTAGTCATAATCACTCAATTAATTCCAATTTAAACCACTAAAATCGACATGAAGACAACAAAACCCAAAATGTTCAACATAAACGTTATTTAGGTGAAGAACCCATTAAACCCTACCGATTCTAGCCCCAAATCCTAGACAACAGAGGATAAGAAACTTGAAATCAACAGAATAAGATGTCTTAGATGATTACCTTGGCAATTTCTTCCTTAACAAGAGTTTTCCCACTTTAGCTTTCTTCTTCCTTTCTCTTCTTAGCCACCAAACACACACAAGGGCCAAAACACTGATTTCTAAAATGAAACCCCTAGGGAAATGGAGCTTTAAATACTTCCCAACAATTGCCAAAAGGCCCCTTAACCTAACTTGCATTCTTTAGACATCGGCCACCAAACTTTCAATACATACTTAAAATTTCGGGTTGTTACAATATATATATATATATATATATATATATGTGTGTGTGTGTGTGTGTAGTATAATATATAATATATTATAATATTGATATATTGTAAAAACACATAATATATAAGAAATAGGGAAATTAATTAAAATGCCCTAATTTGACTTCCTATTCATTATAATGCCCTCTCTCTCTCCCATCTTACCAAAATACCCTGAAAATTCGTGGGCTAACTCGTGGCCCACGAATTTTTTCAAAATCAGATTCCTAATCCGTGGATAATGCAATTTAATTTCGTGGTTAGTGATAAAATTTCGTGGATTATGCAAAACCCTAAACCAATTTCGTGGCTAGTGTTACCAATTTCGTGGGCCACGAAATTAAAAAAACGAATCCACGAGTTTCCAATTCGTGGGTTTCTTTGTTTGGGACAATCCATGGACAGAAATCGATCTCACTTTTTGGAGGGCCACGGATCACAATCCGTGTGATTTGTGTTTTTGGTTGATGCAAGCCACGAGATGCAACTATATAAGGGGGTATAACCCCACCACAACCCCACCACAATACTCTCTACTCTCATCACTTAATCTTACTCTCTACTCTCTCGTTCTTTTCGTGTGGTGCAACGCGTTTAAGACAAAAAACGTGAACGTGATGGCTCGTCAAGTAAGTTTTAAAACCTCGTTGTTATATTTATGTGTTGTTTATTTGTTAATCAAATGTATGTTATATAGTTGTTTGAATATATAAGTTAAGTTTCATAACCTCATTGTGTTATATAGTCTCTTAAGTTTGCAAATTACACGTTAGGTCGTTGAACTTTGCATAAATACGATTATGGTCCCTTAAGTTTGCCCAAATTACAACTTAGGTCCTTGAACTTTGCATATTTACAAATTATTTAAAATGTTGTCTATATAAAAAATGCCTAAGATTAATTTTACACTTACGAATCAAAAAAGTAAACTTACTCATTTTTAATAAATTATTACAACTTTATAATATATTACTGTTATTAACCAAAAAAGAATACATGTAGGAGGATTTTTACTATGCGGACTTTACGCTCAAATGTCTTCTGAAGGATGCTAAAAAAAATTAAAACCCAATTGGGCAATCTATCTAGACATGAATTGATGTCAAGATTGCAGCTGACACCTTTCGGTCCATGGCTTGACGTTACCATGACTGATGGCCACCCGATGTTGGTCCATATGTTTTTGCAAAAGGAGGTCACTGTGCAAATTGCATAAAATCAGAAACATGTCCATCGTCGGTTAACTCGAAGATTGAGCCATCATTCATGAACACTAACTTGGTTTCACCAACAGCAGAACGTTCAATACCACATTTTTCAATGGCATAAGCAAGCAACTTCTGATGTGTAATGTTTACTTTCAGTTTCACACCATGCTTAGATTTATAAGCAAAATCCCACACATCGTTATGTTGCACCCATTCGCCATCGAAGCAAAAATACAGCTTAGCTTTTTGAACATGTGAACTCATTTTTCAGTAGAAAGAAAAGGATTAAAATGATGAAAACACAACACAAGAATTGGAGATCGAAGAGAGGTGATTCAAAAGGTTAAGAGATGGAATGATGAGATGGAATGAGATGATGTACAACTTCCTGATTTTTATAGAAGAAAGACATGTGAAAACACACATTCAATTCTCGTGGAATGCCAAAAAACGTGTAAAACATTAAAATTCTGGTATTTTTTGCTAAACTTCAGGGACCAAAATGGTAACTTCTGTCCATGGATTGCCCCAAACAAAGAAACCCACGAATTGTAAACTCGTGGATTCGTTTTTTTTTTAATTTCGTGGCCTACGAAATTGGTAACACTAGCCACGAAATTGGTTTAGGATTTTGCATAATCCACGAAATTTTATCACTAACCACGAAATTAAATTACATTATCCACGGATTATGAATCTGATTTGGAAAAAATTCGCGGGCCACGAGTTAGTCCACGAATTTTCAGGGTATTTTGGTAAGATGGGAGAGAGAGAGAGGGCATTATAATGAATAGGAAGTCAAATTAGGGCATTTTAATTAATTTTCCTAAGAAATATGTATTTAATAATAATTATAATATGATTTATATATAATAATACAAATAAGAGATAATGTATATATATAAAACATTAATAATAAAATAATATACATTATGTAAATAATTGGATGGATTTGATGGATTTCAATTCTCAATGCATTCAACACCCCTATTAAGGGGTGCCAATAGCAATGCCCATTTAATTAACGTGTTTATTAGTCACTGTCTCAGTGATATGAAATTTACATTATACGTATATAATAATTATTTATAAAGATTATAATTTTTTTTGCCCAATTAAGCATTAACTAATACTTAATACATTGTTTTTTAATATTTTTTATTTTAATGCTTTAAAATCTAACATACATTATATAATATCACATGAATCAATTGAAATTTTAAATTAAGAAGTTTGAAGAAAATCCAACATATTTTACTATTTGATTAACTCTATTAACCTATTCTTTAAATTAAAAAATTATTGAGCATTTTAAAATTGCTTAAATGCATATTAATGACCAATTTTTTATTTTCTGGTAACATGCTATGAAGGTAAACCAGATTTAAAGTAAATAAAAAAAGTGAAGGAAGTCTTCAAAAATACAAACATACTTCATAAATAAATTTTTAAACTTTAAATCAATTAAACACATTATTGTCACACATAAATTTGGTTAGTGAAGAAAAATCACTAGAAAAGCCCGGGAAAACATAACGTAGAGTTATATTTTAGGGAAATTAATTATTTTACCCTAAGTTCATAATTGACTTACAAATATACCCCATCTCTCTATAACTTAACCAAAATATCCAAAAAAAATCCATGAAACGTCCCTCGACCGCGGACTAAGAAAAAAGAATTTCATTTTTAACCCCTGGAGTCCGCGATGTTTGTCCGCAGAGTCCGCGAAGCACCCTGAAAAATGTCAAGTTTACAACTTTGGTCCCTGAAAATGAAAACGAACTTGGGGTTTTTTCTCTGAGTCTGCGATCGAGAACTTGAGTCCGCGATCGAGAACTCCAGGGTTAAAAATGAAATTTTTTTTCCCTGAGTCCGCGATCGAGGGATGTTTCACGGATTTTTTTTGGGTATTTTGATAAAGTTGGAGAGAGATGTGGTATATCTATAACTCAATTTTGAACTTGAGATAAAATAATTAATTTCCCTATACTTTAATCTGTTAAATCCATAATTATTTTTATGAACAAATACAATTTATCTATTAGATAAACTACAAACCACACCAAAACGTACAAAATATATAATTTCTCTTATGATTTGTCTGCATAGCCAGTTTCACTCCCTCACAAGCAAAGGATGTATGAAAGTTTACTATGGCCCCTGACGGATGCTTCCGGGTAAACATTTTGCGCAATCGGATTGATAAAATTCTAACTTCTTCTTCGCACAAAACCATGATCTGGGTAAATATTACTCCTCTTAAAGTCTTAGTATTTATATAGAGAGTGTGCTTGGACCGGATTCCTACCATGACTGCCTTATCTCATCGGGGTGTTAATTTAGCTTCATTAGATTGTATTTTGTGTAATGCGGGCACCGAAACGTGTGACCACCTGTTCGCAACTTGCCCCTTTACTCGTGCTTCTCTCGGATGGATCTTCAAGTGGTGTGATATAGACTTTCACAGCTATTCAGGTATAACTGAAATCTTCAACTTTGCGGCTTGTTGGGGTAATTGCCCTAAGAAAAGAATGATCCTGTTGACGATAATTTATGGATCTTTTTGGTGCATTTGGAAGGCGAGAAACGATAAGAGATTCAACAAGTTACCCTCAAATCCTTCTAGGATTGGTGATCACGTAGTTTCGTTGGTGTTCAATTGGGTTAAGCATAGGGGTAAGGGTAAATTGGGGGATTGTAATTGGACAAAGTGGTGTTGTAATCCTTTTCTCATTTTGTAACTGTATTTGTTTTTGCCTTTCTTTTGCTTAGCTCCTTGCTAAGCTTCTTTTTTATAAAATCTTTTCGGTTCCAAAAAAAAACTAGTTTATCACTAATTCATTTTATTAAAATTATATATTTAAGTTTTAAAAAATTTAAAAGTCTATTTATTCTATAAATTTAAAAAAACTTAATTACTCAGAATATGAAATGTTTGAAAATCTCCCCATGATTCTTACATATTAATCAGTTCAAAAAATAAAAATAAAAATATTTATTTATTTTTAAAAATTAAAAAAGTTTTTGTTATAATTGAACTTTAAATCCAATATCCGACACCCCCTCCTCGTAAGAGCATCTCTAACAGCTTCCTTAAATTTTTTTCAAAATAGGAAAGCAAAAGTTAAAATCTCCAAAAAAAATTGCTTTGTATATTCTCTATTTTCTCAAAAAATAGGGAAGCTATTGGAGATGCTCTAAAACACCGACTCTGACTTTTGTCACAGTGGCATTCCGATCATTCCTTCTGGTCGACGCATTCTACTGTCAACGACAGTGGCTCTTCCGTAATAATTCCCAAAATCAAACCCAATTTCACCACAACTAAATCACTTGACTCTCGCCACGCTTTAACTTTCTCATTATTAATTGTCAGTTTGAATGCTCCCATTTTCTTCTTCTTCTTCTTCTATTTTTCACTTCTGATCTCGTCGGAATCCATGTCCATTTCCGGCAAAACCTCCTCCACTGACGACGGCGTTAGTCTCCTAACCTCCAAAACGCCAATATTAGGTCAAAAACTATACGTCGTTATCATCGTCACAGTAGCCGGTGTAACGGCGATTCTCCTACTGATTCTCCTTTTTCTCCTTTACAAGCATACCTCGAAACGACACCGTATAATGCGCATCGACAAGCACAGCTCAGAACCGTTGCCTTTGGCGTCGGAAACGAGAACGATCAACATCGAAGTGAAAACGAATTGTTCAGATCAAAATGAGAAAGTCGGAAAAACGTTAATTAGTATGTTTGAGGTGGATGATGATGATGAGGAGAGAGAAGAGACTAAACCGATGATCAAAGGTGTTGAAGGAAAATTAGATGACGATGATTTTGGAAGCAACGAGTCAGGTACGGCGACGGGAACGGGAACCACCGGGAGCGAAGGCGCGTCGTCTTCGTTGTCGTCGGAGAGTATGAATAGTATGTGTTGGGGCCGGTGGTTCAACTTGAGCGAGATTGAAATTGCGACGAATAGATTTGCGGAGGCGAGCGTGATCGGAGAAGGAGGGTACGGTGTTGTGTACAGAGGGGTGTTATCAGATGGCTCTGAGGTGGCGGTGAAGAATCTTCTGGACAATCGGTGAGTTTTTTACTTTCAGTTTGTCTTCGATTTCAAAATTTACACATTATTTGTGTGTTTATTTTAACCGAGTTTTTGTGATTTTGGTGTGTTTGAAAATATAATGCTTTTTGAAACGCTATTTAGATCTTAGACCAGCAGTTTCTTTTTGTAAATATTCCAATATTACTCTTATTATTATTAATTAATCATTATTATAAATAAATATTAATTTTTTAATTCAATTATTATTGATTAATAAATATTAATTAAAAATTATTAAATTATTAATAATTGTTCTTTGTATTTTTAAACGAATTATAATGCTTTTTGGGATTTTTAAGTTTTTATTTTATTTTAAGAAACTGTAATGATTTTTAAGTCTTGCATTTTCAAATATTCTACGTTACTTAGACCATCTCCAACGGATCACTAAATCTTACACTAAACATTAAATTTGGTGTAAATTACACTATTCACATCTTCAATGGGGTCTCTATTTTTCACACTAAATTTAGTGTAATGAATAGTATTACACTATATTTGGTGTAACACTATTCATTTACACTACTTTTTGCAATACTTTTACATCATTTTTTAAAAATAGTGTTACCCATTGGAGAAGATTTACTATTACCACTAAAATTTACACTACTTTTTACACTACTTTTGAAATTTAGTGTAAAATATAGTGTGACCCATTGGAGATGCCCTTAACCATCTCCAATGAAATCTAACACTAAACTCTAAATTTGGTGTAGATGACACTATTCACATCTTCAATGGGGTCTCTATTTTCCACACTAAATTTGGTGTAATGAATAGTATTACACTATATTTGGTGATCACTATTCATTTACACTACTTTTATATCATTTTTAAAAAAATAGTGTTACCCATTGGAGAAGATTTACTATTAACACTAAAATTTACATTACTATTTACATTATTTTTAACATTTGATATAAAATATAGTGTGACCCATTCAAGATGCATTTAGTACGTGAATATTTCATATTTAGAAAAACTATACTACTTACAAAAATAAGTTAAAAGGATGTGCGTATCTCATCTATTCACTCAACTAGTCAACTACAACCAGGTTTTGCATTTTAAAAACTAAATCTTAATTATATTATTAAAAATATTATATATATTTTATAAAATATATTTTTAAAACTTATAATTTCAAGATATGTTATTGCTAGATAAAAATTTCTTTAAGATAATATTTTTTTGAAAGTTAAATAGGAAAATTTAACCCAATCTATTAAAAAGAGTAAACCACAAATCGAGTCTATGTGGTTTGTAAATTATAACACTTTTAGTCCTTGCATTTTTAAAATTACAAGATGATCATCGTTATTTGTAAAAACATTTGATTTTTATCCTCTCTAACGGTTACTAAAAAACTTGGTTATATGTTAGTTCTTTTATTGATTTTTTTGTATTTACCAAATCAAAAACCACATAGACCAAAATCATAAAATCAATTTTGATTGGATAAAAAGAAAAAAGAAATAGATAAAATGACGAAAATATTTTTAATGAACATAGTTTTTTAATGGCCGTTAAAGAGAAGGATCAAATTCGGATGTTTTTTACAAATCACAATGGCCATCTCGTAAATTCAAAATTGTAGGACTAAAAGTGTTATTTTTGATAAACCAAAGGGACTAAATTTGCAGTTTACTGTTTTGAGAGATATGGTCATATGGTGGAGATGATTTTAGCTGAGATTAGGTCGTTGCCAACGTGCTAGTTTATGATTTTTCTACTAGGTGCAGAAAGAAAGTAAATGGTTACATTATTACTCTCCCACTTCAAGAAAAAAAAAGTTATTCAATCGATGTCAATTACTGAAACTTGATATATATAGAGAAATTAAACAAAATGCCACAAGTTCACATTGCTTTCATCCATTTGCCCTATCTCCCTCCCAGTTTGCCAAAATACCCTGAAAATCCGTGGGCTAACCCGTGGCCCACGGAATTGGTTCAAAAAATCTCGCCCACGGAAGTTTTGTGAAGACCCACGGATTTTAGGTCCGTGGCCCACGGAATTTTTTCAATGCCACGGATTTTTTTGCTGGTCGACGGATGTCCACGGATTTTTAGGGTATTTTGGTAAATTAGGAGAGAGAGAGAGAGGGCAAATGGATGAAAGGGTTGGTGAACTTGGGGCATTTTAATGAATCACTCTATAATATATTACTCCAAGAGTCCGTGTCAACATTTGAAAGGAACACGGGAATTAAGGCCAATGCTATTGGCACCCCTTTTGATGTCAGAATCGGGTCATTTTATGTATTGGGATTGTAAAAAGAGGACTTTGATGTTGATGTGTGTGAGAAGCAATTCACTATATAGGGGTGTTATTAGCAATGTATAGGAGTGCCATTAGCCTTCCCCATGGGGGAGATATGTATCTGACAGAATTTGTGTAAACAAATGTCATTTAGCATATAAAACATGTTTATTTATATTCACCCTTAAATCGATTTATCAACATTTCATGTCGCATAAAATTAACGACGTAGTATGGACTTAACTTCGTTTTGAAAAACACCAAACTAGCGATATTATCATGAAATAGCCAACAATTCTGCAACTTGTCTGTGTAAATCTTCTGCTTTTCAGCTGAGATATGGTTAATCATCTGACAAAAATTATCTTGAAAATTTAATCCACAAATTTGTTAATTCAATTTGTAGATTTATAGGCTATTTTGTGATAATTTTGAGCCAACAAGCTTATTAACCAACAACTAACCTTTTAGCTACTTCTTAGAAGAAAAGGCCCCAAGTTAAGTTTTTTTTGTGGACTATTAGTTTTTTCGGGAGAAAACACTAAAAGATAGTTATTTTTTTTGGATAACCTTGGGTGTCCAAGCCCGTTTACGTGCACCTAGACTAATGTCGTATGTTCTGAAATTAATATAGCTACTCCTAATGGTTAACTTGATTAATTGTTCTTGTGATTTATTTTCATTTCTTGTATTTTGGCTTTTTGGGGACTTGATTAGTTGTGGAACTTTATATTATTTACCACTTACAAGTTACAGTTTCAGTTAAAAAAAATTACCAACTTTCTATTGATAAAAATAAATGTTCATGAATTACCATACAAAATCTATGAGTGAAAGGTCAGTAGGGCTTACATTTCCAAAAGTGGTAATGTCATACGACAACCCAAAAGCATGTTCATTGCCAGCAGAGCTTCCATCTTGTGTCTTGACCTTTGTTAATGATCACCTTTACATAAAGTGCGATGGAAGAATTCTGTTCTTAAGACGTGTTTAATTCATAGGAATGTTTAAAGATATCCATTTCTATTTAATTTCATGAAAGTGGCTTATTTGCTTAAGATCTAACCGACTTGATAAAGTAAGGGCCCGTTTGGTTTGATGGAATATTTTTGAGGGATATGGATTTCGTGGAAGGATTTGGAATAAGAAGGATTCGGAATCTTTGTTGTGTTTGTTTTGTAGTATTTTGAATGGAATTGAATTGAATTTCAATCTTTATAGATAATTTATAAAATATTAACTTTTTTTTTGAAAGGCAGTTAACACACACACGCTTTCCCGGGGTATCCGGGCTCCCACTTAAGGGTGCCACCCGACTAATCCCCGTCGACTCGGCTCAGCCTATGGCTGGCCCAAGATCCGGCCCAAATGGACCATCTTGAAGTCTGGTACCTCAGAGTGCACACCGCGGGGTTCGAACCCTGGTAGTCAGGCCTTCCAGCACTGACCCGCCAGGGATGTTACCTTGCCACTGGGCTGCGTCCTCATTGGTTTATAAAATATTAACTAATTATTACAAAATGAATGTTTTTAACATATTTTAGTCTATTATTACAACAAATTCTATGAAATCCAATGAAATACCAACTACCCAATGAGATTTCTAAATCCACTGATTTCATTGAAATCCCGGATTTCAATTTTGGGGTTTTTATTTAAATAGAACCCAACTCCAAATCTTGCAAACCAAATGGGCTTTAAGTTATTTATTTGTTATGAATAAAATCAATCTAAGAGTCTCAAGTTATGTAGGGGACAGGCAGAGAAGGAATTCAAGGTGGAGGTTGAAGCCATTGGCAAAGTAAGGCATAAAAACCTCGTTGGTTTAATTGGATTTTGCACGGAAGGTGCTAAAAGGTACTACCCTCCGCCCAAAATAAATACTTACTTTATTGCTTTAGTTTGTCCCAAAATAAGCGTGCACTTTCAATAGTAAATACCTAATTTTCCATTCTACCCTTAATTATGTGATGAAGTATATTTTTGTGTCTATATTAAGGATAAAATTGTCCTTTTGTTAGTTAAAAAGCATAATAATTACACATTTCTAAAGCCATTTGTTTTTTTAATTGTGGACATTTATTTTTGGACGGAGAGTTTAGTTGCACTATTATTTGATTAAATCGTTTGGCCTAATGTCGTTAAAATTTACATAAATAAACAAGATCCATATTTGAAATTTAGGATAACATGAAATCAATGTAATGAAAACTTTTATACTTCCGGTGCTTTTCATTTATTGTGGATATTTTATAATATAATTGGGGGCAAATCATATAGAAACCATCTAAAAGTTAGAACAAATCTATATCTATATGTTATATCGTTTTGGTTGGCTGTTTTAAATTGCTATAACCAAAAACTGAACAAAAACCTTTTTTCTAACAAAAGCTGATCGAAACCAAACCGCTAGCTTGCATGCATTAATTTGCAGTTCTTTGAATACAAGTTTCTTATTTTCACCCATCCACACAGGTTGCTTGTGTACGAGTATGTTGACAATGGAAATTTGGAACAATGGTTGCATGGAGACGTAGGACCTACTAGTCCTCTAACGTGGGACATCCGAATGAAGATTGCTGTTGGGACTGCAAAAGGGTATGCTCATATTTTCTTTTTCATGTCTCTAAAGAGTGACCCTGTTGCACCAAGAATCTGATGTGCACAATGAAAATGAAACACGATTTTAGAAATATGTAATTATTACACGTTTTAATAAACTAAATGACAATTTTACCCTTTATAATAGAGGGAATAATGAATTTTTGCATCTCATAATTAAGGGTAGAATTGGAAAGTAGACAATTGCTTGTGAAAGTGGACACTTGCTTAGTTTGGGATGAAGGGAGTAAAAAACTTGCAATTTACTTGTGCACAGGAAATAGAGTATATTAGGGTTTGTTTGTTAGTAGCTTAATGAGACTCGCAGCTTATTCGGTCAGCTACATGACTGTTTGGTAATGGCTTAATGATATAGAAATTGGCTTATTCAGTAAGCTTACAGGAGGAAGCTTTATGCAGAAAGCCAAGGTTTTTCCAAATCTTCCCCTCCCAATTAAAAAACATGTTCATTCCATCTAAGAAAAAACTCTCCCAAACAAAAACTCTTTCCAATCTATACCGACAGATTAATCCACATAGACAACTTTATCCATGCAAGACTTAATGGAAAATCAACCAAATGGCCCCTTAGTTTCATTTATATCTGGATTTTTTTCTCTCTTAGATTGGCATATTTACACGAAGGATTGGAACCAAAAGTTGTTCACCGTGATGTTAAATCAAGCAATATTCTTCTGGACAAAAAATGGAACGCGAAAGTAGCCGACTTTGGACTTGCCAAGTTACTGGACTCGGAGAAAAGCTATGTGACTACACGAGTAATGGGAACATTTGGGTTAGTTTCCTTAACCCTCTGATTCATGTCGAATTTCTAGACAGCTGGCTGAATTCTTGCGGTCAATGATCTGCAGATATGTGTCGCCTGACTATGCAAGCACGGGGATGCTTAATGAGGCAAGCGACGTCTATAGTTTTGGAGTTTGTCTAATGGAAATAGTTACCGGAAGGACCCCAGTTGATTACTCACGGGCACCCGGAGAGGTACAATTCCAAATATATTTTTTTGAGAAGAAATAATAAAAAACTTAGACTTACGTTAGAACCTTCGTTCTCTCCTCAATGGCTCTTTTGGAAAGTAATATGGAGGTTCCATATATATATATATATATAGTTTTCCGTTTATTTGAGGTTTTCCCTTGAACCTGACCCTATATATATATATTCTCACATGATTTCTAAGGCAAGGCTTACCACTCTAGGGACTCGACATTTTGGGGCAATCTGTACTTGTCCTAGCCCCCTCTCAAGGCATTCTGGAACAATTTGTGTTCGTCTAGCCTCCGTTGGAGGGGGCGTGTTAGAGTCCACAGTGGCTAGACTTTGACCATTTCCTTTCGGTATATGTTCGAACCTTCGTTCTCTCCTCAAGGGATCTTTTGGAGAGCTGGGTGGTTATTTTTTGGAGAAACGGGTGGCTCGTCTGTTAAAAAAAATTACAAAATAACCAAAAAATACATTTTTTTTTCAAAAATAACCACCCATTTCTTCTTTAGAAATGAAAAATGACCCACAATCCACAAATCTCGGTCAATGTCGTTTCTTAATAAGATTTTGTGGGCCATTTCTCATTTCTAAAGGAGAAATGGGTGGCTCGTCTGTATTTTTTTTAATACAAAATAACCAAAAAATATTTTTTTTTTCAAAAATAACCACTTATTTCTCCTTTAGAAATGAGAAATGACCCACAAAATCTCAGTCAATGTCGTTTTTTAATAAGATTTTGTGGGCCATTTCGCATTTCTAAAGGAGAAATGAGTGGTTATTTTTTAAAAAAGTGTGATTTTTGGTTATTTTTTTATTTTTTTACAAAATGCTATTTAAATTAAGAACCACTCTCGATACTGAGACAATCTATCTCCGTTTAGTCTCCGTTAAGTTGTGGGGGTTCGTTCCACATATTCACACATAAGGATTTGACCCATTTACCTAGCAAAGATAGAAAGAGATTATTTGTTAAATCTCTATATATGCTGGCAGATGAACCTGGTTGACTGGTTTAGAGGAATGGTGGCAAGTCGTCGGGGGGAGGATTTGCTAGATCCCAAGATCAACATACGGCCTTCTCCACGAGCCATAAAACGAGCATTGTTAGTCTGCCTTCGATGTATAGATATGGATGCTAGTAAGCGTCCAAAGATGGGACAAATTGTACACATGCTCGAAGCAGATGAGTTCCCTTTCCGCAGAGTAAGTATTTTTTTTCTTTGGTTGTATTCATCTTTGCATTAGTAGTGTCACACCATCATGTCGAGTCAAACCTGGGTTTTTCCTGTTTCGAGTTGGTCAAATCCTATCAATTTATCTGGCATCGCAGTATTCAAAACATATGAAACGGTGTCGAAATCCGCTAAATGCCAAAATTGCCCCAACATATTCCCATCAGGTGGCGTTTGGTGCGCAAAATGTTTTTGGATGGAGTGAAATCTGTCAAAGGAATTTGACTTGGAAGGAATTGGAATGGAATGTTGTCAGGTTTGACCACGTGTTTGGTAGACATAATTGGAATGAAATTTGTTAAAGGCATTGAAATCTGTCTATTTGGTTCATAGAACGTAGCTTTGAAATTGGAATGAATTTTTGGTAAATGACCAAAATACCCCTTTTGATAATTTTAATGTTTTTAAACAAAAAATGCTTTAATAAAATAGTCATTAAATACTCTCCTCATTGTGCATTTGTGTTGTTGACTTGTTGGAGTCTCGCATCGGTTAGACTTTGACCATTTCTCCTTGATATATGTCGGAACCTTTCCTCTCTCTCTTTTTAAGTACTCTTTTAAAGACTAATCTAATGAGATTTCACATATTTTCACTTATTCTCCCACATATTGTTTGCGACTTATAGGACCCTCGGCCGCCAAGGGACACAACTACAATCCTTCCATATGCACCTGCCGCCAGTAACGCGACTCTACCAACGGGTGAAGATGAAGAAAGATGATTCTTTGTCTACTTGAAAAAACCGTGCATACACGCAAGGAGCTATACGAGATTCCAGATCGTCAATTTTACATAAATCGGTATCGTTTTTGCGCATGTTGTGTTATCTTTTTCGAAGGGACGGTTTTTTTGGAGTTCTTTTTTAGTATTAAAGTGAGATGCCGATGCTACAAGCATTCATATGTAAATATGGTTAGTTCTTTGGCTCTTGGTGCTACTCAAAGCTGATTATTTTGTACACTTGAATCCCAACTCATAGTGTAAAAGTCAGTGATTAATATTTATACGAACTAGTGTTGCAACCGTGCGTTGCGCGGTAGTGTGAATAACTTGGGTAGCAATATGAAGATTGTTCATATGATGGATGTTAATTGTTAAAGATGATAATCAACAAACATTATACAAATTATTTGTAAAAATCATTAGAATTTAGTTAGTGGAACTATAACATATATTTATATATACACACACATACATGATAGGTTTTTTTTGTAATTAATGATAGAATTGAACGATTGGCCTAATTTAATCTAAAGTTAATTATATATTTTCTAACAAAAATATTATCTCATTAAACTTCCGGTTTAACTTTGCTTAATATATTATTATCAATAAACTAATGTTTTTATTGCCATTAATGATAAGTTTCTTCAATTAATGAGAAAATAATTCAGAATATATTTTATCACAATACTAATAGTTTTGATTATATTGATTATCATTGAAATAAAATATAATAAAAGTTTTAAAAAATGATATTGATTGTTATGTAATAAAATGTGAAATTGAAAAGTTTTAAAAATTAATGTGTTGAGTTTAGATTAAAAATAAATCAAAATAAGAGGAAAAAAATATAAATATCATCATATATATTAATTTAAAATATTAACTCTCATAAGTGTTTCATTTATGTATATTGATTCATAAGAAATAAAAGAAGAATATGAGTAGTTAGATCAATTAATGAAGTATAATTATATTATAATAATCTTAACATACATGAAAAATTTAATCAATTAATCAGATATATAAATTTAAAAAACTAAAAATTGGATAAAAATAAAAACAATCATCAAAACATTTTTAAAATGCCAATAAATATTCTTTTAGCTTATAATAATATATTTATGTATTGACTATTGTGTAAATAAAATATGAATGGTAAATCAAACTAATTTTTTTAATTACATTGATTGTTAAAATAATAAATTAAACAGTAAATAAACAGATTCCTATAAAATAAAAATAGTTTTTAATTATACTGATTGTTGTAAATTAAAAATAAGGGTAAATAAACGTTACATGTTAATTAATAAAAAAAACAGTAAAATTTTTTATTCATATTTATTATGTAAATTAAAAAAAATAGTAATCAATGTGTTGAGTTTAGAAATGAAAAGTATATTTATTAATGATATATTTTTAATTTAAATTAATTCATAAGTTGAAGAAAATAATTAAAAAAATCAAATTCTCTCAAAATACAATATCATCTATGAAAAATAAAACGTAAAACTATTTTTTTAAACCTTATAAATAAACAATGCGTAAGTTAAAATGAAAATCTATAAATAAAAAACTTAGGGTTTTTGGAAGCTTGAGAAAACTGTAATCGGAATCCGGCAAGGTGAGGTAAATTCCGAGAAGACCAACAGCGAAACCTAAAACAACACCAGATGCACCCGCCATTTCCCAAAACGTTAATGGAAATTTTACCTTACTTTCACGATTATTATCATCGTTTTTGTTTCCCATTGAAGATGACAACGAAGACGACGATCTTGTTTCGATCTGTTCTTGTTCCATTAAATCAAAACCTTCTTGCTTAAAAAGGAATTCGACCATGAAAACCCACTAAAATACATAGAAAGACCCTTATATGTAAAATGTAAAAAAAAATCATGGATGGTTGTCTTTTTGCATCAATTTTTTGATTATCAGTGTGATGAGTGAAAGCTCCAACCAACAAAATCACCTTATAGAACAATAAAGTAGGTATTGCCATATAAAGGCAAGGAACCTATTTAACCCTACAATGTATCTATCATTCGCAAACAAACAACACTATGCTACTTAGTATCTATCATTCACAAAGAGAATAAACAACACTTTCCTTACACAGTTACACTCTGCATCACCTGGTTCATATATATATACAATGTATCTAGCAATCGACTTATAGATACACTCTACAGTGTATCTATCATTTGCAAACAAACAACACTTTGTGTGCCCGCGCAATGCGGCGAGATGTCAAATTTCATTGTTGCCATACTCAAACTTAACTAAGGATAAATTACAGAGTCGAACTTAACCAGAGACATAAAATTTCAAAAAATAAAAAGTAGGTTCTTAAAAAAACTTCTATTGAAAATTATGTTTATCTCTTGAAGTATTTTCTTAAAATCATATTTGCAAACCCACACTGCTTTATGACCCATGTCAATATCCTTATCCACCAGCTTACCACCATGACACAGTACCAACCATTTGTATGAACAATTAAGCTGCCAAAAAAGAACTAAATAGAATCCCACATCTCAATTAAGCTGTAAAAAGAGGTTGGCCCATGCTGATCTTCGAAGTAAACATTTTACAGAAATACGACAGAAGACGGTCTTCATTACTGTAGCATCAATAGCTACTCGGAAAATTCTCCGGTTAGTTATCTGCTATTATAGTGGATATTTCCCATTCTAATTACTTCAAAATGGATTCCAATTCCACCAAATTCCATTATGCGAACCAAACACCTCCTAAGTTCCAGCAATACGGGTGTTGTCTTCTTCACGAGCTTAGCCAAACCAAAATCAGAAATCTTGGCGTTTAAATTCTTATCAATAAGTCGATTGCTATTTTTAAAACATATATCTCGAGACAATATAGATGTATGTTCTTTTACAGAGACGACTATCAAATAAATAACAAATATTCTATAATTCATATGACAAACAATAAACTTATTATCTTGACCTCAAAGACCAAAATATGCCTTGTGGTAGAACTCCAGTATCGACCATAGATATAATCAAACTAAAAACCAAACCAAATCAAACCAAACGGTCCCACAGAGAACAGGGTCTAAGGAGGATATAATGTATACATACCTTAATAACACCGTGTTTTATTTTTCATTTCATGTATAGTACGTGTGATCGATCTTAACAATAAGAAGCACAGCACACCTAAGATAACAACTTCCCATCACCGTCTCTCTTCTGCAGATATTCGCTCAAACCATCGGCGGGGTACAGATCAGCAACAGAACTTGTCGAATCAGTGTATGGGATCGACATTTCCTCGTTTTCGCTCTCATTCATACCCACGAGTTGCTTCATCATTTTTCGGTGATCCATTTCAGTCACCGAGATGCTTTGTTCAGCAACAATTTCCTGCGGAACGATTCTTCCTTCGAGCATGCTAACCACTGCTGACATTGCGGGCCTGTCGATTGGAGAGATCGTAGTGAACAATAGAGCGAGATTGATAACTACCATCATTTCTTGGACGTTGTAGTCCGAACACAGCCTCGGATCAACTAACTCCATCAAATTACCCTCATTTTTTTAGAAACGGCCTAAAGATAAAGCAACAAACAAATGTGATGAATAAATATTATTCAAGTTTATAAGTTGGAAAAGTTTATGTCAGTTACCCGATCAAAAAGAACAAACCGATTCTCCTTTGTTCTATCAACAGTGTTAGCCATTCCGCTTACGATCTCTAAAAGAACGATGCCATAGCTATAGACATCGGCTTTATCCGTGAGGTAACCACGCAATGCGTATTCAGGAGCCTATATCCACTGAAAAATGTAAAGAAAAGGGAAACCTTGAAGTGATACAAACCATGAACACCAATCACAAAACTAATAGAAAATTGACAGCTTATTTGGATCCACAAAGATAGCTGAAATAAAAGGACCTTTTCCAGTTAAATAGAGTCAGATTTCCTAAGTATATGTAAAATATACAAAATGTGTACTCACATATGCCTTTGCAAACCCCCCTGCTTTATATAAATAGATACTTTAAACTTTACACACTTTTAAACAACATATAAAGATCTATAAATCCAGCAACATGCTCACTTGCTTCTAATTAAAAAATGGAAGGGGATTCAAACCAAATACCATTCATGCCACTCCGTTGATAGTTGCAAAGCTTTGCGTATCAAACCTAAAAGTTTCTAACTTCCCTTCTTTAAATTTTCACTAAATTCATCAAACCGATATGAAAAACCCATTAGATCAAATTGGGATAAAATGAAAGGTGTACATGCTGTTAAAGCTGAAAAAACTCATACATACATAACTACCACTCCTCTATTGTGTATATAACTTCTATCCATACACATGCAAAACTACAAAACTGGATAGCTACTTAATATACAGAATTCTTGCAAATGAAAACTCTAAAAGTAGGTAATAAAACACCATCCATCTTTTCTAATCTATTCATAGTTAATCAGGATGGCATGATTACAATTAGAAGTTAACTAATCTGAGCTCTTACACTCCCATCAAAATATACTCTTCCTTTATAATACACATGGCTACAAAATTTTAGACCATGTCAGCACAAACAATTGATCCCAGATAGACATTTTCAAGACCTGTTCAATCACACATATTCAATCCTCTCAAACTAATTTTAGGTTCTAACTGTATTCTTATTAGCTCTAACCAGTGCAAAATAATTGATGTACTTGTATATACATATATAAAATATAAAGTGTTACACAGAGGGATCCAAAAAAACTGACCATTGAAGCACCTTCAAGAGGTATAAACACAGATGCACACAACTTTAGAACGGTGTTCGAGCCATAGGCTGTATTTCGTTGATTTTTTTCAGGGATTCAACCATTAAAACCCACCGACAACCCATTAAGGATTGAAATCCGATAGAACCGAAACCTACCATTCTTGCTCGCAGAGTCGCAGTCCTAAAATATGTTTCCCTGGTGATATTGTTTCTTTAGTCGCTGAAGAATCTTAAAGGCATTAGAGGTATCAGTAATGTTTGTAAATTTTATAAATCAAAACAAATTGAGAAAAATCACTCACCAAGTTTCTATGTCGATTTATAATGTAAAGGATACAAAAGCTCACCAACACAAATATACAGATATATTACCTTGGAAAGAGTGCGATTCCAAACGGTGACCTTAAATCCATGGCGGAGCAAGTTCATGGCCATAGCTTTCCCCATTATTCCCATTCCCAAAAACCCAATTTCCTCCATTGTTTTTTTTTCTCGATTCTTCTTCCTTGTGCTCAACTGATCTTCAAAAATCAAAATCCAACACTGATGCTCAAAGATTCTCTGTTTTATATATAAATAAATAGAAACGATCGAAAATGGTGAGCAATAATGAATGCTTTTTCACTCACAAAGCAACCATTTCAAATACTATATATTTTTTCTTTGTCGATTGCATTGCTCATCTTCCACTCATTTGCCCTCAATTATAATGTAAAGGAAACAAAAGCTCACCTGATTTTTATGTCGATTTTGAATAGCAAGCTTTAGATTTTCATCAATGGGACCCCTTGGGAGTACATCCGGAGCGCCGCCGTCGTTGTAAGCCAGAAACCCTAGAAAAACAAATAAAAAATTAGGGTTCTTGAGTGCCTCTTTGTATTCGCAAGAAGGGAAGAAAGACTGTGAAAAACATTAGAAACGAATTGGGAGAGATGGAGAAAGAGAGGGAAGCTAAGTTGGTTCTTTTCTCACTGCTGGTTCTGGTTCTTTTCTTTTGTGTATACATTGAGAGATGGAGAAAGAGAGGGAAGACAATGGGAAACAAAAAGACAATGGGTTGAAGTCTTGAAGAGGAGGAACGATGCTTTTGTGTATACATTGAGAGATGGAGCAAGAGAGGGAAGACAATGGGAAACGAAAAGACAATGGGTTGAAGAGGAGGAACGAAGCGGTAAAAAAACCCGGACGAAGGAGAAAAAAGAAAAGAAGGAGTTCTGGCGTGAGGAGGTGCCACGTCAAGGCTCTTGGTTTTTGTTTTTATATATGTACTAGTCCATGCCACCGCGCGTTGCGCGGTGACGAAATTTACTTTATGCGAAATTAGGTAATCAATTTAAGATGAAATATAATTTCTTAATTTAGAAATAATGAAATGTGAAAAACAATGAATGGATTGTGATGTTTTATATGTAATTATGTCATTAGTCTCATGAACATGATTTTTAGTGACATTGGCATGAATTGCTAAAGCTAAGGATAACTATAAAAAGAAGGCTCACATACACTGGTTTGGTTTGAACCGCTGACATTCCTTTGTCACAGATAAACATTCAATCATCGAGTTAGATCTTAACAACTATCAAACTATATTTCGTTCATGATTTTAGTTTATATTGTTTCTGCTAACAAAGTGAATTTCCAACATTTTTTTATTTTTTTTATAAAAACAATAATGTTATGATGCTGAAATTTAATATTTTCAAAAATAGTTGATCGCAAATGTATATACGATATTATGGAGTCAAATCTTTCGATGGTGGGGTCGGTCTTTCTCATCGACAATCACATTGGATGATCTTATTGACCATTCAGACTCTCTTAACATATTCTTGTAATGGGTGTGACCTTTGGAAATGTCAAATTTGATGAGAAGCGTGGGAAGTGTTTATCAACCGTTGGACGAACATTAGCATGAAATGCACCAAGATAAGAAGCATTGAGATGCACCTGATCAATTTCCTTTTGAGTCGCAATTCATGAGAGGTATTTGATTAAAAGTGATCAACGGTTTAAAAATACTTCTCACACTTCTCACCAAAAATGGCACTTCTCATATGATCTCATGCATATATATATATATAACACATAGATGAGATCACCATCTGGCCAAAACAGGGATCAACCCACCACGACAGGGACTATTCTTTCCTTCCTTTTCACCATCACCAAATCACAGGGACGATACACGGGTCTTGTTCTTTCTGACTTTAGTGAGCTTGGCGCTAAGCCTAGTTGCAGGGACATGGGTAACGGGAATGATCGGTGCAGGGGAAGGTTAGGCAGGTTGGGGTGATGATCAGAGGTCACTTGAGGTGTGGGCCGTCCCTGTGTTTCATGTTCCCTACTATATCGTCCTCATCGCCATCGTGACCCACCACCTTTGTACGTGTGATTTGGTGTAGTTAACTACACGAAATCGTCCCTGTGATTTGGGGATTTGGTCCATGGCGATGGTCATGGCTTCATGGGAGTTGGACTCGCCATATCATACATAATGTAACCCAATGCATTAGCAACCAATAACTACATAAATTGATTCATATAGCCGACAACCACTTGAACAAATGATCCATATCTTTTGTATTCGTCTCCTTACTATTTTTCTCATTTCAAAACTTATATCCAAAATATTAACCTTGAAATGTAGCATTCTTTAAAAGAAAAAAAAACTCAAATTAATGACTGCACCATGCTTTAAATTAATGATTGCAACTGAAAATGCTCATCTTTGTTTCTACGTTTGATATACATGCAAGACCAGCTGTAAAGCCCGTGTCCCGGTACGGTTTTATTTTATGTATTTTTTTTATTTATTCATTTATTAATTTTCTCTAAACGATTTGGTTGTTAACGGGATTGTCGGGAAGGACCTTAAACGTTTAAATATGGATACTTAGGGGCTAATCGTTAAATCCTAAACTAATTTGAATAAAATTGAAAATACATTAAAACCTAAGGGGCTAAATGTGGCATTTCGAATGAAGGAGTGCATGGGTCGGTTCCACATTTTCTCTTCTCGTTTTGTTCACGAAACCACACATAACCCTATTCTTCTTTCCTTTTTCTTTTGTTGTGGCGCCGTGAGACCCTCCCTTCCTTCTCGTTTTCTTGCGCCGTGAACACCATAGAACACCACCACCATCGCCTTGCTGCTGCTGTCGAACAGCACCACCATCACCCATCTAGTTTGTGTCAGCGGCGATAGGGAGAAGGAGAGAGAGCAGCGGCGGAGGAGAGAGTTAGACGCCGGAAGAGGGAGGAATCGCATAGAGGTAAGTCCTTAGTTTTAGTTCCTCTTCTTTCGTTGCCGTCGAACCACCACAACACCACCACCGCCGGCGAAGCTATGGCTGCCGCCGGCGGGTGCCGCCGGAAACCACCAGCGTGGTGGTCATGAGGGCAGGGGCGGTGTAAGTAGGTGTGTGTGTGTGTATGTGAGGGCGTGTGGCCAAGAGGTTAGTCGGGTCGACTAGTTGTCTCGTTAGGCTTCGTAAAACACCGGTGGCCGCCGCCAACCGCCACTGCCGGAGGTGGCAGTGGGTGGTGCTGGTATTTGTCCAACTTGTGGAACCTTATTTCTAATCGAGAAGTCTAAGCTGATAGCGTAAAACCCGAATCGTTTAAGCCTCGAACCGTTTTATAAAATCGTCAATTTATGTGAAAAACGTCCTTCTGCCACTGTTTTGCGTCAACCATAACTTTTCCGTCGTAACTCCGATTGAGCCGAAACTGGCGCCCACGGTTCAAGCTCGGGGTCGGGCAGGTTTTCCGTGTTTTAGCGGAAAACTGGTTCGGCCTCTAGCAAGGTGGAAAAGTGGTCGCAAGTTCGGTGATTCGTCATTTCATGTAAAAAGATTCAGTAATCTGCCTCTGTCTTGCGTAAGCCATAACTTTTTCCTCGTAACTCGGTTTGGGGTGATTTCTGTGCCAAAAGTTCCCTTTTTGAGTCTAGAAACTTTTCTGTGTTTTGTGCAAAACCCAGTTCGGGACGTAGCATGGGTCGAATTGTCGTTTTATACTGAAGGGTGCTGAATTTCGCTGTGCTGGAAGCTGTTTTTGTAAAATCCGTAGTAAATTGTAGAAAAATCGTTAGGAGGCGTATAATATGTCCTTGGAACCCTAACTCAGAGTAATTTCTGGTCATGAAATAATTTTGGGAATTTTCTGGGTTTAAAGGGGTCGAAACAGGTCCCGAACAGACCTGTTTTGGGTGAACGGAATTTAGTTTTAGTGACGGTTTAAGCGTGTGTCGTGTCATAGGGTCCGGGTCTCGTATTGACACGTTTTAACATGCGTTTAGGTGCTGGGAAGTGACCGTAATTGTGGAGCTTGAATTGTGTTGTTAAGCTGGGCGCGCATTCGAGGTGAGTTCTCTCACTGTGTAGTTAGGGGTTGTATGCATGTCATAATAGTTTGTATGTACTACTGTCTTTGTGGTGTGAACTAGTTGTTTGTGGTGTGTAATATTTGATTGGTTTGAATGCTTGGTATAAATGTGTTACATTACAATTCGGTGGGACCGAGGCCTCGATGGTACTGAGGTGTTGGTTACATTACAATTCGGTGGGACCGAGGCCTCGATGGTACTGAGGTGTTGGTTACATTACAATTCGGTGGGACCGAGGCCTCGATGGTACTGAGGTGTTGGTTACATTACAATTCGGTGGGACCGAGGCCTCGATGGTACTGAGGTGTTGGATACATAATTACTTGTAGGCGTTTACTCGTTTTATGTAACTGTGATGTTGTTGCTTATGTGCGGATAGGGGTGATGTGTATATAATTCCTATCTGCGCATGTGTTGGAATTCACTAAGCTTCGTGTTTACCCTTTCCCAATAAACTGTGGTTTCAGGTTCGAGCGGCTTCAAGGCGTGACGAGTACACACTGGCGCGCGAGGAGAGCTGGTTGCTTTATGATTTTGATAATTAAACGTTTATTCCGCTGGTTTTATTTTATAAAGATATTAATTATGTGTTTGCAAACGAAACGTTGGGATCATTTAATGAGTTGTTATCAATGAATTGTTTAATTAAAAATTTTAAATTTGCTTGTAATTTTTGGGACGTTACAACTTGGTATCAGAGCACAGCTTGAGTGAATCAAACGCACCTCGGTGTGTTTGGTCTCAAGTTGCGGCTGGGAAATTTTCAAATTCTTTATTAAATCTTTTTGGAAAATAAAAGAAAGGAAAACCCGTTTGAGAAACGGTGATCGGAGGCGCAGTGTGTACAATCAGCCGGAGCCAAAGGGGAAAGGTACAGTACTTAGTGTTGTATTGCTTTCTAGATCATAGAGTATGCATGCTAGATTGCCTGTTGTGGACACTATGATGTATGTTGAACTGCTTGCTATTAGGAATTTATGCTAATTATGATAGGTTACTAAGTGGATGCCCTCTAGGCTGTATGCAGTAAGAGATTTATAGCCTTAGAATATTCGATTTAGTTCTATTGCGCAGCTCTTGTTTGAGTCCAACCGTTCTAGGATAGAGTCTTGTATTCGACTGTCTATTTATTTCGCACTGCATATACTCGGGTATTCGTGAGGTCACTCGTCATAATTAGTAGGGATTCGGTGGTAGCAAGGGTAATGGGATAAGAGGAAATTCCTAGGGAGCTAGGAAGGGTGGATGTATATATATGCTGTTGCAGGCATATGGTTAATTATATATGTAATTGTTGTTGTATGATCGGGGCGACCGATGGTTTATTAAGTATACATTTGTGGCTGTCTGATCGGGGAGACCGATGGTTTTATATATACAGTAGTTGTATGAGTTGCCTGTTTGGGATATGTTCTTGAACTGGCATGTGTGGATTAATTATTTTATGTGTATAGTTTCGGCGAGAAACTACTTGGACCCTCGGGATGAGACTCGGAACGAGCGATGATAGGTGTGGAAGGTAGTAGTAGAGCTCCTACTACCGGAAGCACAAGATCAATGCTCGAGTCGGGGAAGTCACGAGGAATCCAAGGAGTTGGGCGTGAGTGTTGTTAGTGTGCGTTGTTATGTGCTAATAACGCGTTGTATTATCTACCCTGAATAGCCGTCACGAGGAGAGACAAATATAGTAGATCCACTGGTACATGTGTATACTTGACTTGCTTTGATGGGATGATCGTTGGGGTAGTGTCGAAGGTTCTAAACTAGCAGTCATTGGAATAGGAAGACGATTATAGTATTAGTCACTTGGAGTGACGATAAGGATGATATTTGTTGTAAGCAGATCATTTCGGGCCAAGATGGAAGATTGTGCTAGAGTCATAGGCTTTTAGAGCCGACTTTGATTTGAGGATAATCGTAGGGATTATTTGACGTAATTTTCCATCTTGCTCCAAGAGGCTTAAATGTCCGGAGGACGATAGTGGATTGGAAAGGTAGAGAGGAGCATGAGTCGAGACGTTGAATGTCGACTGAGTCGTGCACAGAGTTTATTTTGAAAATAGGATTGCATTAACTAATCCTTGTGTTTCCAATCCTTATATGGATTGTGTTTTGAAACTTTGGGAAATGTTTAGCACACACACAAGATTTCGAATTATAGTTTGAAAATGCTTGAAACCGTTTTATCACGGGAGTTGAAAACTTTGTAAAAGATTGTTTCATTTGATTATTTTCCAACGGTTCTTTCGGGTACGATAATATCCGTGTTTTGTGGTGGTTAAGATGTTGGGTAAGTGACTACGGCTTGAGACTCTAACATTGGAACTCCTCCACATGTGTTAGAGTTGAGACGGAAAGTTACATTCCACGATGTCTGTTTAAAGGCTATTTTAGTGATTTGTCTAAAATGAGTTTGGAATTCTAGTGTCGCTTAACTTTTCATTCGAGAGTTTGTGTTACTAAGTGTTTATTTTGCAAATAGTTCAGTGTGTGGATTGATTCATGCGTGACATAAGTGATGCATAGAGGAATTTTGGTAACATTTCATAAGGAGTTGTTTAGTGCGCTTTTTAGTCAGCTAAAGGTTTTATTGACATTTTCATGAAAATGCGATTTATCGACTTAGGGGTATGCATACTGGGGTAACCTTTGTTCTCGGCATTTTGATGAACGAGTCGTGCAAGAAAATGCTTTAGTTCTTTTTTGTCGAAATGAAAGACCATTTGATCCAAGGAGTGTTTTAATGTTGTAAACATCATGCATACGATTACAATGTGTTATATTTTGGAAATATAAATGCGTAGATTTTTGACATTCGGTTAATTTAGAATTACCGTTCATTTTTTTTTGGGAAATTAAAAACTTTTGCTTTGGAGGAAACGAGTATTTTGAGCATTCTCGATAAATACATTTTTTAAACTATAATGTTTTGACATTATATGCCCCAAGTACGAAACTTGAGGAAGTGTTACAAGCTCGCATGCCTGCCCCCAGTTTGAGATTTTACGAGGTTTTTAGTCGATATTTCCAATTATTAGAAACGGACTGGTTTCTGTCTTCAAGTTTGCAACTTACACGAGACAATTGTGTTTTAACAAAAATATATTTGTAAACCGTGTCATCGTTTTGTGTGACTAGCTGACGCGCGAAAAATTTGTGGCGAACCCTGTGCCACGTCATTTATGATTAAAAAGAGGAATTTTTGAATCAAACGTCGTGAAACTTATTTGAAATTTTGTGCACACCTTTGTCGGACCCTGTTTAAGGTCAGCGGTTACCTTAAGTGCATGTCATGAGTCAATCCATACTGGAATCGAGGCGGTTCATTTTAAAGAAATTATTTATTACGCTTTGCTTTTGTGTGAGTAAACTGAACTACAATGGAACGATTTTCAACGTGATTTTTCCTATGTGGGACGAGCGTGTCCAGTTTTGCGTAACTATCGATCTGGTAATAGTAGTTTTATTGCTTACGATCTTTTTGAGATGAAAATCCTGATGTTGAAAATATTTTGTAAATGATTTTGTAAACCATTTGGGGAAATGTGCTTTTAAGTGTCATGTGTCATTTCGAGAATTTTCAGGGTATGAGTCCTTTTGGAAAACTCTTTTGTTTAACCCGTGTTGAGTCTGAGACTAAGGTTGACTTCAGAGTATTGCTTGCTTAAACTTTGTTTAAACGCATTTTCCGACCGATGGGTCTAGCAAGCGTGGAGCATTTTGCTCGGTTTTGACTTGGAGTTAGTCATGGGCCAATTGCCCGGTTTTAATGGCTCGATGTGGAGTCTAGTTGATGAGTTGTTTTTGTCGCACTGTTTGGCATTCTTTGCACGTTGAGTGTTTGCATTTTTGGGTGAGTGAGTCAATCCGGAATAGGCATGTTGTTGGTAGGCTGTTTGCTTTGGATCCTTAGACGCATTAGTCAGTCGTTGGTGATGGTCGGTTGGGTATCTCGGGGTGGGACCCCGGTATTCATGTGTTCTAACCTAGACTTTCCAGTAGGTACTAGGAGGATATGGTTGTGGGCACTTACCTGGGAGGTAGTTCCGGTGTGCTGGGTCTTGAGGCGTTACCTGGGAGGTAGACGTCAAGGTGTATCCTCGATACGGTGTGACTTGGCTTCGTAGAGCAAGTGTGGATGATACGTCGACGGTGGAAGGTAGGTATTCCACGCGCGTTAGTACTGTAGGCCGAATAGTATCGGTTATGGATTGATGCCTTTGTTATTAAGAGAATAAATGCGCATCAACCATTTTGAGGTAGGTGGTATATTTAAGTGTCGACTTTTAGGCTTGAGGCCAAACACCTTTAGTATAATCGGAGAGTTGTAGCCGATGTTAAGATAATCATGGTGATGGTAGTAGTAACCCTGAAATGATCACTTGTGATGATTGGTTATGGTAGAATGACCTACGTGTGTGTTAGTTGATTTGGTTGTGGGGGATATCTATTTGTGTTAGTGTCTAGGATAATACCACGATTATGTTGTTATTGTAATCGGTTGGACCGATGTTCGGCGGGTGGCCGATGTTTGTTATTGTAATCGGTTGGACCGATGTTCGGCGGGTGGCCGATGTTTGTTATTGTAATCGGTTGGACCGATGTTCGGCGGGTGGCTGATGTTTGTTATTGTAATCGGTTGGACCAATGTTCGGCGGGGGGTCGATGTTTTGTTGGTGTAATTTATTGAAAATCTTTGGAGTCTATTAGAATTTGTGGTAGTTAATCGACAGTTAAGGGTAGGAATGATCGTAGTCGGGTATCCTGTAGGGTATATTGGTGAGCACCATTAGAAGGGTTAGAGCTTGAAAGTGGTTTGAGATTAGGATATCATCAAATGCGAGAGAATTATTAGAAGCTGTTAGCGGACGTAGACTTCGGGGGCGAAGTCTAATCCAAGTGGGGGAGAGTTGTAAAGCCCGTGTCCCGGTACGGTTTTATTTTATGTATTTTTTTTTATTTATTCATTTATTAATTTTCTCTAAACGATTTGGTTGTTAACGGGATTGTCGGGAAGGACCTTAAACGTTTAAATATGGATACTTAGGGGCTAATCGTTAAATCCTAAACTAATTTGAATAAAATTGAAAATACATTAAAACCTAAGGGGCTAAATGTGGCATTTCGAATGAAGGAGTGCATGGGTCGGTTCCACATTTTCTCTTCTCGTTTTGTTCACGAAACCACACATAACCCTATTCTTCTTTCCTTTTTCTTTTGTTGTGGCGCCGTGAGACCCTCCCTTCCTTCTCGTTTTCTTGCGCCGTGAACACCATAGAACACCACCACCATCGCCTTGCTGCTGCTGTCGAACAGCACCACCATCACCCATCTAGTTTGTGTCAGCGGCGATAGGGAGAAGGAGAGAGAGCAGCGGCGGAGGAGAGAGTTAGACGCCGGAAGAGGGAGGAATCGCATAGAGGTAAGTCCTTAGTTTTAGTTCCTCTTCTTTCGTTGCCGTCGAACCACCACAACACCACCACCGCCGGCGAAGCTATGGCTGCCGCCGGCGGGTGCCGCCGGAAACCACCAGCGTGGTGGTCATGAGGGCAGGGGCGGTGTAAGTAGGTGTGTGTGTGTGTATGTGAGGGCGTGTGGCCAAGAGGTTAGTCGGGTCGACTAGTTGTCTCGTTAGGCTTCGTAAAACACCGGTGGCCGCCGCCAACCGCCACTGCCGGAGGTGGCAGTGGGTGGTGCTGGTATTTGTCCAACTTGTGGAACCTTATTTCTAATCGAGAAGTCTAAGCTGATAGCGTAAAACCCGAATCGTTTAAGCCTCGAACCGTTTTATAAAATCGTCAATTTATGTGAAAAACGTCCTTCTGCCACTGTTTTGCGTCAACCATAACTTTTCCGTCGTAACTCCGATTGAGCCGAAACTGGCGCCCACGGTTCAAGCTCGGGGTCGGGCAGGTTTTCCGTGTTTTAGCGGAAAACTGGTTCGGCCTCTAGCAAGGTGGAAAAGTGGTCGCAAGTTCGGTGATTCGTCATTTCATGTAAAAAGATTCAGTAATCTGCCTCTGTCTTGCGTAAGCCATAACTTTTTCCTCGTAACTCGGTTTGGGGTGATTTCGGTGCCAATAGTTCCCTTTTTGAGTCTAGAAACTTTTCTGTGTTTTGTGCAAAACCCAGTTCGGGACGTAGCATGGGTCGAATTGTCGTTTTATACTGAAGGGTGCTGAATTTCGCTGTGCTGGAAGCTGTTTTTGTAAAATCCGTAGTAAATTGTAGAAAAATCGTTAGGAGGCGTATAATATGTCCTTGGAACCCTAACTCAGAGTAATTTCTGGTCATGACATAATTTTGGGAATTTTCTGGGTTTAAAGGGGTCGAAACAGGTCCCGAACAGACCTGTTTTGGGTGAACGGAATTTAGTTTTAGTGACGGTTTAAGCGTGTGTCGTGTCATAGGGTCCGGGTCTCGTATTGACACGTTTTAACATGCGTTTAGGTGCTGGGAAGTGACCGTAATTGTGGAGCTTGAATTGTGTTGTTAAGCTGGGCGCGCATTCGAGGTGAGTTCTCTCACTGTGTAGTTAGGGGTTGTATGCATGTCATAATAGTTTGTATGTACTACTGTCTTTGTGGTGTGAACTAGTTGTTTGTGGTGTGTAATATTTGATTGGTTTGAATGCTTGGTATAAATGTGTTACATTACAATTCGGTGGGACCGAGGCCTCGATGGTACTGAGGTGTTGGTTACATTACAATTCGGTGGGACCGAGGCCTCGATGGTACTGAGGTGTTGGTTACATTACAATTCGGTGGGACCGAGGCCTCGATGGTACTGAGGTGTTGGTTACATTACAATTCGTTGGGACCGAGGCCTCGATGGTACTGAGGTGTTGGATACATAATTACTTGTAGGCGTTTACTCGTTTTATGTAACTGTGATGTTGTTGCTTATGTGCGGATAGGGGTGATGTGTATATAATTCCTATCTGCGCATGTGTTGGAATTCACTAAGCTTTGTGCTTACCCTTTCCCAATAAACTGTGGTTTCAGGTCCGAGCGACTTCAAGGCGTGACGAGTACACACTGGCGCGCGAGGAGAGCTGGTTGCTTTATGATTTTGATAATTAAACGTTTATTCCGCTGGTTTTATTTTATAAAGATATTAATTATGTGTTTGCAAACGAAACGTTGGGATCATTTAATGAGTTGTTATCAATGAATTGTTTAATTAAAAATTTTAAATTTGCTTGTAATTTTTGGGACGTTACACCCGCAGCTATTGCTGCCATTTTGTTGCTCATATTCGTTCATTGTGTTGCTGTTGGTCGAGGTCGTAAATGTTTTTTCAGATCCTAGTGCCCATTTGAGGGTAATGGTTGTTGTTGCTTTAAGGAACGTCGTTGCTGTCGGATAATCTTCTCATGCACACTCATTCTAAAGCAAAAAACATATCATCCAAACAAACGTCAATATGAATCATCTTTAAAAAATACAACAACAAATAAAACTAACATGCGATAAGAAAAATTGTGCATTGCTACCATAATATTACCACAAAACAACAAAAAACCATTCAAATAAGAAAAGAAAAAGAAAAACCATGTAATAAGAAACCAGAAATCATAAAATATTATAAAACACTTCATTATTTGAAAGTTCAAATACAAACTATATAAATTAATATACATATGATATAAAATAAGAAAAACAAAGAACAACATAAATAAAGAAACTCGAGGGCCTGCTGTGCAAAAGTTGTGCAACATAAGTAAAGGTAAAACCTAAGTGGTGAGAAAGTAATGGTAGTATCACATGGGCTATACAAAAGCAGAGAAAGCAATTCTAAAATAAAGTCCTCTATTTGAATTGCCATGTTAAGCAAACCCCATCTAGCATAATCTAAATATATTACCACACTTTTAATGAGCAAAAGTTACAATGCTACAGAAGCCTTAGGGTGTGACATAACTTGTTCAAATACCTTGCAAGTATATATCAGGTTCACTAATTCATAATTGGCTTATGTTTTTTAACCAAGGAAAACATTAAGTAAGAAAAACAGTTCTGGCAAATTATCAAATAACAACCACATTGAATGGTTACTGAAGCTAATTGCTCGTACAAATCACACAAATCTTTTTTCGTTCATGAATACATAGATTATAAATGACATCTACAAAATTGTTGATAAAACACTTTTGTGGTCAAATTAACAGGAGTCAGAGAAATCATTCACCTTTTTTCTTCAAATTAAATTTTTGTGGGCCTTTTGGCTATTGCCATGTGTGGATCAATACAGGCTTGTATGTGCTATGTAGAGCACCATTGATTTGTTCAAACCTATTGTAACTTCAGTTGGACATTCCTGAGAGGCATTCAATTGAATATTCCACATCTAATCAAATTCAAATTGATCATAACATACAATAAACATAATGAATTCAAATAAGCACAAAAACTGAATAAAAATAAATTGCAAAAGTGGATATGGGGATCAGATCCCAAGCATATCTAATCATAAAGATAACCAATTAACTCTGCAGCTACACATATTCATACTCCATCATATTTAATCAGAAACATGTCTAAATTTTGCTTTGGCTAAAAAAGTTGGTACAAAATGCGATCAACAAAAACTAAAACAAAATTATACGGCTTACGCAGAAGAAAATCACCTTAAAAGTTGCAGCAGTATGATCTTAAGCATAAAATTACACTTGGAACAATTCTAAGTTCTTAAAAACACAAAAGTTAACATTCAAGCTACGAAACAAAACTATCACACACACAAAGCAAGTAGAGAAAACCCAAAAGATTCTTTGATTCTGCATGACTAACTTTGGCAGTAAATAAAAATTATCCAGTGAATAAGTGCTTCAAAGAGCGTAATTAAAAAGAATGAATTTCCAATCTATAGATGTAGAATTCGAATATTTGATTTGTGTGATGGATGAAATTCATAAAGAGAGAGTATGTACACTCAATGCAGTTTGAATCAAAACCACAAATGCCGACAATCTCATAGAATGAATCATCAACATTCAGAACATTTCATCCCCTGTTGTCAAAATGAGAAGGAGAACAAAAACCCCATATATTTTAGATCATATAGTGGACATACTCCTCAAAATCAACCACTCAACTAATCCCAACTAAGAGATAAAAAAACCATATCTTTAAAGGCAAGTTCATGAAATGTTTTTAGATCACACCCCCCTTGAACCCCATCTCACAACAACCATTTTTGTGATTAATATTGCTTCCTTTGCTTAACATAAAATCTAACTCAAGACATATTTTTGCATTTTCAACTATTTAAGTACACTACATTACAGCCTTGCCCCACATTGATGTCAAGAATCCTGGATTGGATGAAAAAATCAATCTCCTGGAGAGGCTTGTAATATCTCATTTTTTCTCTAAAAGTCGAATAGACACAGAGTCAGCCTTCAAATTCTGAATACTATGATCTGGTCTAAGAATCCGAGCGTTGATGCAAAAGCCTATGCTATTCAATTTTTTGGTCAGCATCCTAGAGGTTGTTTTACTGTCATTTTGTAGCCTTGACCATGATTCCGCACATATAACAATAATTAGCTCAATTCATATTTTAGTTGTCATCTCTATCTCTCCAAGGGTCCTAGTGGAGAAGTCCTATTACCAATTCAGTTATATTATTAAGAATTGATGGATATATTGAAAAATGCTTGACTACGAAATGTTTGAAATCAAAAGAAAAAAAGAGTGATATTCTAGTAATAGTGTCTTACCATTAATTAGCAGAGAAATCTTGAGCATCCAAGAGAGAATCCACCAGAATCTGGAAAAAGACATGTCAAGTACAACAAATTGAGAGATAAAAGGAGGGAAAAAAGACCCATACAAACACCAAATATACATGTCTCAATTTTAAGATGAAATAAAACCCCCAATGTAGATTTGAAGGAGGAGAGACGATCCTACACAAACACCAAATATACATGTCTCAATTTTAAGATGAAATAGAACAGGATTTGAAGGAGGAGAGACGATGATGAACTTAC
This sequence comes from Saussurea involucrata, assembly GCA_033807775.1. Taxonomy (NCBI): domain Eukaryota; kingdom Viridiplantae; phylum Streptophyta; class Magnoliopsida; order Asterales; family Asteraceae; genus Saussurea; species Saussurea involucrata. Next base: position 15,873,718 of record CM066314.1, read on the forward strand.
AGGTCTCGATTTTTCTGGTCGGAGATCAACCCAGCTTGTTTCCAAGATGCATTTTGGTCTTCTTCCCTGCCGATTTTTCTTGTCGGGGATCCCAAAGATGTTGGTTCTAGTAGGCAATCCGTCTTCTTTGCATCCTCTATTTTTTCCGTTAACCAAATGAAAAGGAAGAACTATTGGGGGTTTAATAGATATGGAAAATGAAAAGACAACCCTAGTGAGTATTGGAAGAGGAACAGACGAACAGGAGTTGGTCCGGTGCTTAATATGAGAATCGAAAAGCAATGGTGAGTTGGAGAGGCTGGGCAAAGGAGAAAACAGAAAAATGGTGTTTCTGGCCTGAGGAGGCTCCACGTCACCACCTTTGGTTTTTGTTTTTATATATTGATATACTGGTCTTTGGCTCGCCCGTTGCGCGACGATTAAATTTGTGTTTTAAGTTAATTATTTGATGTTTAATAGTTGTTGAATAATTTTGTGACACATACAATAATTGATAAAAAGAAAACAAAAATTTCACAAATAGGGAATATTATCTTGAAGTTAAAAATATGTCTATTAAGTTTGATACCTATTATAAATATTGTTAATAAATGAATTTATCAAATGAATACACAATAATTGCATATTTATATTTTTTAAAAAGGTTCGAACTCATAATCCAAAAGTCAGTTGATAAGTGATATCTTCTTTTTTCCAAATAATTAAATCTCTTATGATAATTCTAAGGGTGTTTCGTTGACAGAATAGAATTTGATAGATCGTAATTCATCAAATGAATTCGACTTTGAAGTAAAAATTGATATGAAATTGCAAAAAGAAAATCACGACAATTTAGTGATTATTTGTATCAAATCCCATACCAATTTCAACAAATTTCATACTAATCACGACACATTAATTAAATCCCATATACACATTAATTCGTATATATTTATGATATTTAATAATATAATAAATTCAAAAATATTCAATATTGGGCTCATTTCGAAGGTATTGACGAAACGATTACAATGGTATAATTTGTAAAAAATAGAAATGTTTTTTTAATGCATTTTAGTTCATATACATTATTTATGTTTATATGATAAGAGTATAAAATAAAAAATAAAAAAGTAAGAGATTAAAAGTAAACTACCTACATAATTATAAGGGTACTAAATGTAATTTTATAAATTAAAAAAATTGAATTAAGGAGAGATTTAAGGAGGAGTAAATGTGGGTGTGCTAATTGAACTTATAATGTAAATTGCGTCCAAATACATGTTTAGGCGGGAAAATACTGAAGCCGGCTCACCAGAAGACGACACGTGGCATGCTAGTTACTTATTTATTATATGTAAATATGATAATTAAGATTAACGAAGGCATAATTGGATATATACGATTATTATGCGTAAAATAAGTTTATTTTTGGGATAAAATAAGGGTAATTTTTTTGAATTATAAATGAATAATTAACATTAATTAGTCAAAATAAAGTTAACTCTATAATAAAATTGAATTTAAAAAAATGAAACTATATCAATAATTTGAATTTAAACTTAGAAGTAAATCCCGTATTTTTGGGATTACGGATTTTTTTTTTGAATTTATTATAAGTATGGATATGCACGTATGTATCTAAAGATATACGCTTATTATGGGTAAAATAAGTTTATTTTTGGGATAAAATAAAGGTAAAGTTTTTTGAATTAGAAATGAAGCTATATCATTAATTAGTCAAAATGAAGTTAAATCTAGAATAAAATTGAATTTAAAAATGAAACTATATCAATAATTTGAATTTAAACTTAGAAGTTTATACCGTATTTTTGGGATTACTATACACGATGGAGATTTTTTTGAATTTATTATAAGTATGGATATGTACGTATGTATCAAAAAAATTCAATATTGAGTTTATTTCGAAGGTATTGACGAAACGATTACAATGGTATAATTTGTAAAAAATAGAAATGTTTTTTAATGCATTTTAGTTCATATAGAAATGAATAATTAACATTAATTAGTCAAAATGAAGTTAACTCTATAATAAAATTGAATTTAAAAAAAATGAAACTATATCAATAATTTGAATTTAAACTTAGAAGTAAATCCCGTATTTTTTGGATTACGGATTTTTTTTAAATTTATTATAAGTATGGATATGCACGTATGTATCTAATGATATACACTTATTATGGGTAAAATAAGTTTATTTTTAGGATAAAATAAGGGTAAATTTTTTGGAATTAGAAATGAATAATTAACATTAATTAGATTACTATACACGATGGGGATTTTTTTAACATTAACTTTAACTTTAGTTTGAAATAAAGTTTGGAAGTTTTTTGATATACCGTATTTTTAGAATTACTATACACGATGGAGATTTTTTTGAATTTATTACAAGTATGGATATGTACGTATGTATCAAAAAATATTCAATATTAGACTTATTTCGAAGGTATTGACGAAACGATTACAATGATATAATTTGTAAAAAATAGAAATGTTTTTTTAATGCATTTTAGTTCATATACATTATTTATATTTATATGATAAGAGTCTAAAATGAAAAATAAAAAAATAAGGGATTAAAAGTAAACTACATAGGTAATTATAAGGGTAGTAAATGTAAGGTATAAATATTAAAAATCATCAATATATATATAAAGCAAAATGTAGGGGGAAGGGTTAAGGAGAGGCATCAATGTCCATTTATCTATTTTTATACAATTTTGATTTATTTTAAATACAAACCATACATTAAATGTTGTAATTAATTAGAAAAACTTTTCATTTTTTATTTTATAATTATATAAGATGGATACCAATCAATATAAATCAAATACTTATTTTAATATGTTACATTTTTATTTATCCTTGAGTAGACTAACAATGCTTATAAATTAAAAATATTTTTAATATTGTATGTTTTTGTTTATTTATATTTTTATGGATAAGCTAACAATACTTATAAATCAAAACTTATTTAATAAAATGTATTCTTTATTTACATTTTTATTTATCCTTAAGTAGACTAACAATGCTTATAAATCAAAAATATTTTTAATATTGTATGTTTTTTTATTTATATTTTTAAGGATAAACTAACAGTACTTATAAATCAAAACTTATTTAATAAAATGTATTCTTTATTTATTTAGTTTTTTGTTTTCTTAATAAGTTAACAATGATTATAAGTCAAAACTTTTAAATTATTTTAATTTTTTAGTAATATCTATACCAATTTTATAAGATAGATAACAATGTTTATAAATCAAATATACTTATCTTTTAGTAGGTTAACAATGTTTATAAATAAACATTTTTAATATTATATGTTTTTATTTATACATTTTTATGGAGTAACCTAACAATACTAATAAATCAAAATTTATTTAATAAAATTTATTTTTTATTTATTTAATTTTTGTTTTTATTAATAAGTTAACGATGATTATAAATCAAAAATTTTAAATTATTTTATTTTTTTACCAAGATCTATATCAATGTTTGTATTCTTTCTTTTAGTAAGATAACAATACTTATTTTAATAAATTATGGTTTTTTAGTAAGATAACACCTGTTTATAAATCAATTTGTAGTAAACTATATTAATCTTTATAATAATATTTGTATTCACCGCGCAAGGCGCGGTGCTGTTACCTAGTTTAATTAAGGAGAGATTTAAGGAGGAGTGAGTGTGTTAATTGAACCTATAATGTAAAGGCGTCCAGATACATGTTTAGGCGGGAAAACAATAAAGTCGGCTCACCAGACGACGACATGTGACAATGTAGTTACTTATTTATTATATGTATAGATTGATATTGATGATTGATTGATTACTGTTTTACGTATTTAGTCAACAACTTACATTTTGACTAGAACTGTAACTCTTGTTGGAACTTGATTTATATATATATAGGAAACTGATAACGCCACTTTTTGGCGTTATTTTCGGTACTCAGACCAATGAGATTGGCTTGTGTTCTAGCAAAAAGGCGTGGTTTTTACGGTTTATCTAGTGAAAAGTGCAGGCTATCTAAAAGGCAGTGACCATCGAGAAAAGAAGCTAAAAAGAGTCCAAAAGAGAGCCAAAACGAAGCCCAACGGAAGCCCAAGACCCGCGCCCGAACCAGGACCCGAACCGCGAACCTGAAACCGACCCACGCACCATCTGAAAGGCGCGCGGTTTTCCACGCGACTTGCAGGTCGCGTGGAAGGTCGCGTAAGCCTCTGTTTGTCGAATTTCAGCTATGAATTTCGGATTTTAGGTCATTATTCGGGACGCTCGATAGGCAACACACACACGACGACGGTGGGCAATTCAGGGGCGATTTTCAGAGACCTTGTGGAGCTTTTGGAGCCACGATAGAAGAGGAATCAACAAGTAATTCACGACGCGAAGCGGATTCGAGCTAGGAGAAGGGAGTTCATCATCATTCACCATTACATCTTTTACATTCTCGTTATCATATTTGCACACACTATTACATCCCCTTTTCTTGCGTTTGTATTCCCCAACATCATGAACTAATCTTAAGATGTTGGGGTTGGATTGAATTAGGTTTGAACATATGAACGGATGACGAATGACTTTTATCAGTTTTTCCTTGTTAATGAATGCATGTAATTTGATTCTTAATACTTTTGAGAGTTTAGCTAGCTTTCAATTGTTTTGTTGCTTCCAGTTGAGTTCGAGAGAATTAACTGTTAGATAGAACTAGGAATTGCATGCCTAAGGCGAGAATTTGGTGATAGAGATATACCGAATACGCTTTAGTCCTAATTGAACCAAATAGGTTGAGATCGAAAGATAAAATCTATACGTTCATAATAAATCTTGCGCTTAATGTGTCTTGGAATCCATAAGTTGAGATCGAAAGATAACACTTGTCCTTTTCAAAATAAAACCCGTTGTTGCTCGAAAGAGAATAATGGTGACTTTTAAAGATTGGGTATTCATTAAGGGAATAACTGGTAATCGTTTTAAGTCTGATATTCGTATGTGAAAACCTAAGGATTTCCAACCCTCAACTGTTTTCTCTATCGGAAGTTTCCAAAGTTGTTTACTGTCTTGTGTTTGATTTATTTTCTTGCAATTAATTAGTTTAACACCAACCAATTCAATTTCGATAGTTCAGTTAATAGAGCTTACAGTAATTGTGATACTTAGTTCCTAGTTCCCGTGGATTCGATACTCGTACTTATCGTACGTTATTACTTGATTTCGACACTGTACACTTGCGGTTAGAATTATGGGGTGATACCCGTCTATCAAGTTTTTGGCGCCGTTGCCGGGGAACTAGTTGCAACTGATAGCACTACCAGCTATAGGCACTATTATATTGAACACTTTTATTTTGTTTTATTTCATCACTTTCAGTTTTTGGATTGCTAATTTTGATTTTCCTTCGTTTCAGGTGTTAATTGGTTTATGCCAAGGAAAGCCCGAGGGGAGAAAATCGAACCACTCGATCCGGAAATTGAAAGGACCGCCCGTCGATTACGCAAAGAAGCTAAGGCTAGAGAAAATATCAAGATCGAAATGGGCGACGAGAGACCTCGTAACGATCTGCCACCACCTCCTGAGCAACGTCCTATGCGGTCGTTTGCCGATCCGAATGTGGCAGCGGCACGCATAGGCATCCAAGCGCCTCGCACCGCATCGAACTATTTCGAGATCAAGCCAGCTACCATCGTGATGGTACAACAGAACCAGTTCGGAGGAGCGCCGACTGAAGACCCCCATGCACATCTTCGTGCATTTGAACGGATCTGCAACACGTTCAAAATCAATGGGGTGGACGAAGATGCAATTAAGCTGAGGTTGTTCAGCTTTTCTCTCAAAGGCCGGGCCGAGAATTGGACCGAGAGTGTTCCACCGGATTCGATCACCACGTGGGCACAACTCAAAGCTGCGTTTCTTCAGAAGTTCTTTCCACCGAGCAGAACCGTCCAACTCATGGCTGAAATCACCCATTTCGCCCAATGGGATCAAGAGACTTTATATGAAGCATGGGAGCGGTACAAAGAAATGTTAAATAAGTGTCCTCACCATGGACTGCAAGGTTGGGTCATTATCCAAACCTTCTTTAGTGGACTTCACCCGCAATTTAAAAACGAGATCACAGCTGCGGTGGGTGGAGCACTAATGGATATGTCCTATGAGGGAGCGTGCGAGCTAATCGACAATCTGGCCGAGCATAGCTTTTCTACTCCGAGATCATCTGTTAGAAGGGTCGCAAGCGTTTAAGAGTCGGATGAGCTGAAAGAAATAAAAGCTCAACTAGCTGCGATCACAACCCATCTGAAAGGAGGCAGTCCTCAAGAACCGGATCAGGTTCAGTTTGTGCAAAACCGCAACAACCAACCAAGGAATGACCCGTTCTCCAATACTTATAATGAAGGGTGGAAGAAACACCCCAACTTTTCATGGAGTCAACCCGGTCAACAACAAGGTAATTTTTCTAACTCTTCTAATCCTCCTAATACTAACAATATGTACCGTCCTCCAGGTTTCAACCAAAGGAACGAAGGACCATCCGGGGAGAAGAAGCCGGGGCTGGAAGATATGATGATGAAGTTCATGGCTAAGATGGACAACACATTTGAAGGTTTGGCAAGCACGGTGAGTACAGTCAAGGCGGCAACCGATCAAAACACCGCCTCCATTAAGATCCTCGAAAGGCAAGTGGGGAAAATTTTTGAAGCCCTACAAAACCGACCTCTCGGCGCATTCCCAAGTATGACTGAAAAGAAACCAAGGGAGGAGTGTAATGCCATCTATCTGAGAAGTGGCAAGGAGCTGAGTGGAGACACAACACGAGAGCCGTCATCAAAAGAGATCGAGCAAGATGTGGAGATCATTGACATGGATGAGTTGGAGGCTGATAAAGAGTTCGTGATGAAGAAGAACCCGGAGGATGAAGAGAACAAGAAGAGTGAGGAGACGAAGCCAAAGCAACCACCGGTCAAGCCGGTGGTACCGAGAGTGCCCTATCCGAGCAGACTTAAATCGCATAAGGATGATGTTAACTTTTCTAAATTTATTGATATATTTAAAAAGCTGCACATTAACATTCCTTTTGCAGATGCTTTGGCACAAATGCCCTCATATGCGAGATTTATGAAAGACATCTTATCCAAGAAGAGGAAGATTGAGGATCAGGCCACAATTGCACTTACTAAGGAGTGCAGTGCTATAATCCAGAACAAGCTTCCCCCGAAGCTTAAGGATCCAGGGAGTTTTTCGATCCCTATCCAAATTGGGAGTTTTAATTTTGATAAGGTATTATGCGATTTGGGATCTAGTATCAACCTAATGCCTCTATCCGTTTTCAGGAAACTCGGCCTCGGGGAAGTGAATCCGACAAACATGACCCTTCAGCTTGCGGATAGGTCGATAGTATATCCACATGGAGTGGTCGAAGACGTATTGATCAAGGTCGGCAAATTCTACTTCTCGGTGGACTTCATGGTGTTAGACATCGATGAGGACATAAAGGTCCCACTGATTTTGGGAAGGTCATTTTTTGCCACGAGCAGAGCTCTGATTGACATGGAAGAAGGGGAGATGACACTAAGAGTTGGAGGCGAAATGGTGACATTCAAGATGTTCGCGAGTAGAAGTGAAGAGGAGCCGGGCAAGCATGAAAAGCCGAAGGAGTGATCGGAAAGAAAGTCGTGCTACGACTTTAAATACGGCGCTGGGTGGGAGGCAACCCACCAAGGTTTGCGTTTTCTTTTACTTTCTGCATTTTTGAGTGATTTTATTTACAAAAAAAATTAAAAAAAAAATCGAAAACTGAAAAAAATGAACAGAGACTTACGCGGCTTTGGCCGCGGCTTGCAAACCGCGCGCCAAACCACGGGGCTCTCTGTGGGTTTTCGAAATAGGGGGTTACGCGACTTCTTGCGCGACTTGCAAACCGCGCACCAAACCGCGCGGCTCCCCTGTTTTTGTTTTCATGTAGTGTTTCGTTTTCTTGCGTTGTGTGTTTCGTTTTTCTGTTTTCTTTCGTTTTTGTTTTGTTTTCCTTGTGTTTGTTTTCTCTCGCTCCTTTTTCTCCGATGTCTCTCAATCGTGGGCGCTCCAATTTTTCATAAGGATCTTCTCCGGGCAAACAGGTATGTTCTCAACTCTGTAGTTAACGAGTGGTGTATGATGTTCGTTCTTAGTAATGAACGAGATGCAACAAACCTAAGTTTCACTTAGGTTTGGGGTGCCTCATCTTGCCAACATCTACACACTCACTTTTACCCCTGTGCAAACCTCGGTTTCACCAAGGTTTGGGGTTGGCTTTGTTTGACAAACCTAGGCCACGGCCTAGGTTTGGGGTGGCCATGTTTTTGAAAATGCTAGAATAACTCTTTAATGCTTGTGCTTAAATGTTTTGTCTTGCCTGTTTACTACCTGTAATAACCGCACAACGATACTTATTTTAGTATCGCCTACGCTGACACCTGCACATTGGGGACAATGCGTGAGTAAGGTTTGGGGTTGCCCAATCGGGCCCACGTTACGCACGTAGATTTCATGCACTTCTGAGTACCTAGATCACTTTAGCTAAAATTTTCGTTTTGAATGATCGAGACCAACCATTGTAGGAAGAATCTTGTGATAGTGACGTGACCGCTAGGGAAGGACCGGGAAAGGACATGACTAGGGACATTAGTGGAGACCACCCAATAGCGAGTTTTGAGCCTAAAAGACGTTTTTCAATTCGAGGGATTCATACACTTAGTTCTTATACACTGTTTCGAGTTCCTTGTCGTGAATATAAAATGATCTCGCTATATTATTGCATTAAGTAGCAAAGACGACCATCAAGATATTGGGTAAGGGTGTAGTAGACCATATCGTGTGGACCTTAAGAGATGATTCCGGGCATTGTGTGTTTGTTTAACCCTGTTTTTAGCTATCATACCCTTTTCAACCATTTGTGTGTAACCATAGCCCCCTTTTGTAGCCAAACACTCACCTTGTTCATTTCTAAACCCACCTTTAAACCCGAGCCAAAAGCCTTAGCCAACCCTATCCGAAAGTGTGTCAAGCCGTGCGGTAATGAATAACAAAAAGCTAGAGCGGAAGAGAAGGAAACCAGGCCAGTCATGAAAATAAATAGAAAAGAGGGCCAATGCAACCCCAATCCAAAAAAAACAGTTAGTTTAGATTTTATTTACAGCAGAAAATAAGAGAGTCAAAGTGACTCCGATAGAAAAAAAACAAAAGGGCCAAGTGATAAGATAGAATGTGATGAAGTTCAGAACTGTTAATGTTTGACACACCGAGGATCTTTGTTCCCTTTTACCCTTCCTTTCTTAGCCATAACCTTAGCCCCGTTACAACCCGTGTAAAGACCTGGATGATCTTCTGGAAAACGTGATTACGGTATACGACCACCATTACTGATATTCCCTGTCTTGCTACTTGATTCCTTTCTGAGATCAATTTTTGGACATTTGTGCGTCTTTCAATAGAGTTGTCATGTAATATTCGAGTATTCTTGTACATAAATTCCTTTACATGACAACATGTGCGACAACCTAGGTTCAAGTGAAACGAGAGTATCCCGTGAGGTAGGGTCAAGGCGAAATGTTTTCCCTAGTATGTCTGGACCTAGAACAACCTTAATGGAAACGGAGCAGTAACGAGTTCAACTCACAATGGAAAGTCATAGATCAGACAGAATAAGAATGAGGCGAGAGTGAGCTAAGCATTCACGGGTATAGGAAATCACCAGTGCATCACGTGGTCCCAATTGGGAGTTGTGCAATTATTAGTGTTCCACTGATATATGCTTTTATTCTATTTTGTCGCTAATTTGCTTAGGGACAAGCAACGCTCGGTTTGGGGTTGTTGATAACGCCACTTTTTGGCGTTACTTCCGGTACTCAAACCAATGAGATTGGCTTGTGTTCTAGCAAAAAGGCGTGGTTTTTACGGTTTATCTAGTGAAATGTGCATGCTATCTAAAAGGCAGAGATCATCGAGAAAAGAAGCTAAAAGAGTCCAAAAGAGAGCCAAAACGAAGCCCAACGGAAGCCCAAGACCCGCGCCTGAACCAGGACCCGAACCGCGAACCTGAAACCGACCCACGCACCATCTGAAAGGCGCGCGGTTTTCCACGCGACTTGCATGTCTCGTGGAAGGTCGCGTAAGCCTCTGTTTGTCGAATTTCAACTATGAATTTCGGATTTTAGGTCATTATTCGGGACGCTCGATAGGCAACACACACACGACGACGGTGGGCAATTCAGGGGCGATTTTCAGAGACCTTGTGGAGCTTTTGGAGCCACGATAGAGGAGGAATCAACAAGTAATTCACGACGCGAAGCGGATTCGAGCTAGGAGAAGGGAGTTCATCATCATTCACCATTACATCTTTTACATTCTCGTTATCATGTTTGCACACACTATTACATCCCCTTTTCTTGCGTTTGTATTCCCCAACATCATGAACTAATCTTAAGATGTTGGGGGTTGGATTGAATTAGGTTTGAATATATGAACGGATGACGAATGACTTTTATCAGCTTTTCCTTGTTAATGAATGCATGTAATTTGATTCTTAATACTTTTGAGAGCTTAGCTAGCTTTCAATTGTTTTGTTGCTTCCAGTTGAGTTCGAGAGAATTAACTAGTAGATAGAACTAGGAATTGCATGCCTAAGGCGAGAATTTGGTGATAGAGATATACCGAATACGCTTTAGTCCTAATTGAACCAAATAGGTTGAGATCGAAAGATAAAATCTATACGTTCATAATAAATATTGCGCTTAATGTGTCTTGGAATCCATAAGTTGAGATCGAAAGATAAGACTTGTCCTTTTCAAAATAAAACCCGTTGTTGCTCGAAAGAGAATAATGGTGACTTTTAAAGATTGAGTATTCATTAAGGGAATAACTGGTAATCGTTTTAAGTCTGATATTCGTATGTGAAAACCTAAGGATTTCCAACCCTCAACTGTTTTCTCTATCGGAAGTTTCCAAAGTTGTTTACTGTCTTGTGTTTGATTTATTTTCTTGCAATTAATTAGTTTAACACCAACCAATTCAATTTCGATAGTTCAGTTAATAGAGCTTACATTAATTGTGATACTTAGTTCCTAGTTCCCGTGGATTCGATACTCGTACTTACCGTACGTTATTACTTGATTTCGACACCGTACACTTGCGGTTAGAATTAGGGGGTGATACCCGCCTATCAGAAACCTTGTCCCTAGAAAATGAATTCACCAGCCCTTAATTCTGTTTGGTAATGAATCACCAGCCTTTAATTTCGTTTGGTGGTTGCAAAATGATTAAGTGATCGGAATGATTAAAAAGTTGTTATGATATAATGTAAAATGAAATATTATTGTTTGGTAATTGTTGAGGATGAAATTAAGACGCTGAATGGTTAAAGGGAGATCAACATATAAAATCATTCACAGACTTTTAGAACCATTTAAGAGACAAATTTTTTTTTACCAAACAAGATTCCCCTATTCAGAGAATGACTCTTACGCTGTGTTCTCGAGTTTTGGAAGGAAAGAAAAGAAAGGAAAGGAAAGAAAAAGAAGAGAAAAGAAAGAGAAGGGAAAGAAAGAAATATTTATTTTTGTGTTCTTGAGATTGAAGGAAAAAAGGAAAGGAAGGGAAATAAATTTTCATATTCTTGAGTATGAGAGAAAAGAAAGGAAAATTGTCACTTTTACCAAAATACCCTTATTTATTTCATTGTGGAATGTAATTAATGGGTATATGTATAATTTTATAAATAATTTCAATAATTTTTAAAATCATTTCTTTCTTTCCTTCCCTTTCCTCCCAATTTTGGGCGGGAAGTTTTTGGAGGAAAATCAGCAATATTTTCCTTTCCTTTTCTTTTCTTTCCCTCCTTAAAAAAACTCTAGAACACAACATTTTTTTTCCTGCTACTTTCCTTTCCTTTCCTTTTCTTTCCTTCGTAAAAAAAATCGAGAACACAGTGTTAATGAAACTATTAAATGAATTATTTAAAAGTTTGGCCTATGTAGGATTTTCATGACCGGATATCCTTACATATATACTTATTAAATTCGGGTTTGGGCTTTGATGGCTACAAATTCGGATATACCCATTAACTTGTTAAATACTAAATTTGTAATTTGAACAGTTTAAACGAAATTAATTTTTGAACTTATTGAAAAAGTTATGATAAATAAGCCATATATGTTATTTTTAAATTTTCAATTATAACGAATTTTTTACAAGTTTAATCAAACATTACTATTTTATAAAATGGTTATGTGTACTTTTATATATATATATATATATATATATATATATTCTCGAGTGCATACTTGCAAAATAATATTTGAATAATAATCTTTTGGAAAAGAAATAATAACTGTGTACCACTATTTTCACGTTTAGGGTGCGTTTGGTACACAGACAGGACGGGACAGAACAGAACGAAACAGGACATGACATAACAGCTGTCCAGCGTTTGGTAAGACATAACAGGACTGGACAGAACAGGGACATGATTGGTTAAATGACCAATTTACCTCTAATAAGTTCTCGACGGAAATCGTGATGGTAAATCGTTACAAACGATTTAATTCTTGCATCAGTTGCAAAGTATACAGCTAAAGTGCTTAGTTTCCATGAGATCAAAGGATTGATGTAAAGATATTCATTAATCAGAAACAAAATCGAATGTTTTTTTGAAGTTTTTACCATTCAATATCTTTCTGCAGTTTTCCATTAAACAGAAACAAAATCGAATGTTTTTTGAAGTTTTTACCATTCAATATCTTTCTGCAGTTTTCCATTAAACAGAAAGAACACTCAACACTAGAACAATATCAGGTATGAATCAAACACAACACAACATCAGGTATGAATCAAACACAACACAACATCAGGTATGAACAATATCAGGTATGAATCAAACACAACACTAGAACATGAAGAAGAATTAAACCTGGGTTAAGAGCAAAATCATCCCAATTTTTGAGTGGAGAAGATGGAAATCGACACAGAAACACCTCTCCCTTTCCCTCATTTTTCCCAATTTGTCTTTCAAATCAGTGTGGAAGAAATCAGTGTGTGAAATCAAGTGGAGAAGATGGAAATCGACAGAAGAAAATCGTGAGATCTGTGGAAGTCGAAATCGACAGAATACCTGGAGATTTCGATTGAAGGAACAGCGATGGGTTTAGGTCAGTCGAGAACCTGGAGCATCGATGGGTTGTGGAGGCGTGGAGAAGACGATTGAAGGAGAAGGCGTCGATTGAAGGTGCTGTGGAGGCGTGGAGAATCGATTGAGAAGCGATTGAATGAGAAGGTGTTGATTGAGGGTAAATTGGTAACATGAGAGGCTGTTCTACTTAGTTCCAGGGGGTGGGGTGGGACAACCGTGTCCCATATCTGTTCTAGTTAGTCCAAGCGTGTCCCATATATGGTGACACCAAACGCAGGACAAGTGTGTTATGTTCTGTCCTGTTCCACCCTGTCCACCGTACCAAACACACCCTTATGGACCTCTTTTCTTTTAGGCATTGTTTGGCAAAAAAAGCTAGCTTTTTTTCCGGGTACATGTTTGGATGACAATAAGCTAGTTTATAAGAGGGTGTTTGGGAGTGCTTTTTTAGTCCAAAAGTGCTTCTGACCAAAAGTGCTTATTGACTTATTGCTTTTGGAAAAGGAGTTTTTAAAAAAGTGTTTGGATTAGCTTTTGAGATAGAAAAAGTCAATAAGTCAATAAGTTATTTTTTAAAAAGTGTTTGGCTTAGCTTATACATGTAAAATGACCAAAAAGGACATGCCTTGTTATTTAACCATTTTTCCTTATTTTTACATACAATTTTGTATACTTTTATACCCCTCTCGATTCATTCTCTCCATACGATCCATTCTCTCTCTCTCTCTCTCTCTCTCTCTCTCTGGAAGTAGAAACAAATCAAAACATCAGTCTTCTTCTACATTGGACCGCTCTGTTACTCACATCCTGATCCCTCCATAAATTCGAACATCTTCTGTTCTTCCCTTCTGCTGCTTTTCATTTAAAACACTCACCTTTTTCTTCATTAATTTCTCCCAATATTGCCGGAATCTTTTGTTTCCGGTGACCGACAACATTCCCCTGTTTTTCGAGAGATCGAGAGATGGAGCTGCAGAGATGGATTCGTATGGAGGCGCACAACAAAGATCGAGCTGCTACAGATCGAGAGATGGATGAATCGAGAAATGGAATCGTATGGAGAGAATGGATCGCATGGAGAGAATGAATCGAGAGGGGTAGGTTATTTGAGGTTATTTTTGTAATTTTGTATCAAAAAGCCATTTTTCAATCCAGAAGTCAGGAATACGTGACTTCTCCAAAATCGCGTTTGTAATGTAATCAAAATGGAGTTTCAAAAGTGCTTCTGAATTTGCCAAACACCCTTTTTAACTTATTGACTTCTTGAGAAGCCAATAGGTCAATAAGCACTTTTAAAACACACTCCCAAACACCCTCTAAGTTAGTTTTTGAAACGTTACTCGGAGTAGTTTTTCAGTAGCTTTTTGTGAATATTTCAATATTGCCTTTATTAATATTATGTATTATTTATTAACTACTATTATTAATAAATATTAATTTTTTAAATTTAACTATTATTAATTATTAATATTAACCGAAAACAATTAAATTAAATTTTAATTATACATTGATATTAATATTTAATTGTTTAGAGTTATTGTTAATCATATAAATTATTTTTGTTTATTTTTTAAAGTTAATCAATATATTTTAATTATCAATTACTATTATCTTTTTAATTATTATTTGATTATTTCTCATATTTTATTTAACGGTTGTTTAAAAATCATAAGTTAATCTATATTTTTTCTAAAACTTGTTTTAACAAATTCAAATTTTACAGTATATATGTAATAATAAATTTTAAGTTCTTTTAATTAGCATGTCATATTATTTAATTTTTCTTTACTACATCGGTTGTATTAATTAACATATTATATTGCTATAAATTTGTTTTAGTTATATAATCAAATATTGTATTTGATAATTTTTGAATATGCCCTTTTTAGTAATTTTACATGCTTATAAGCTAGTTTTTGTCAAACGTGATTTCTTCATCAGCTTATCAGCTACTAGCTAGCTTATTAGTCAACAACTAGCTTATCAATTAGTTTGTCAGCATTAAGCACACCAGAAATCTAATAAAATATTATATCATCTTCAAAAATTGTAAATATAAATTTGAGTAATTAGTCATAGTGTGAGGCCCATCCTGTAACTACCATAAACCTAGGGGGGGGGGGGGGGGGGGTTCTTTGCAAGTTTTCAAATATTTATACGAAAAAGAGTTGAAAAAACATAAACCGAAATCATCTCGCAAACGCACTCTTTGGCTTTCGGCGTTTAAAAGACAAAAAAAAGATAGCCCACGACTGAGTGCCAGTTATACCAGATCTGCTTTTATCTGCTATATTCTAGAGAGAGAGAGGAAGAGACGAAGGCGGAGGACCGCCCTAAAATGGAAGAGAAGTTGATACAGAGGCTTGAATCCGCCGTAGCACGGCTGGAGTCGCTTTCTGTTGGTTCGCAGTCGCGAGGCATCGACCTTGATGCGATTGCCGCATCGTCGGATCCCTCGATTCTCGCATTTGACGATCTATTGACGGAGTACGTCGGCAGGCTTACCAGTGCTGCGGCGAAGATTGGGGGACAAGTTCAGGAGGTTACTAATGTTCTTAATGAGGCTTTCTCTGTTCAAAAGGACCTGCTCATCAAAATCAAGCAAACTAAGGTTATTTTTTAACGGATTATTGTTTAATTTCTAATCGCATCACTACGTATTGTGTATTTAAGAGCTTAGGTTAGTTACAGTGAACATTAGTTGGCGCCGGTATGTTTTTTTTTTGTTGCGCTGATTCAGTTTAGCTAGGGGACATTTACCAAACATTAGCTGGGACTGATTATCTTACCGTAAGTGAGGGTGACGAATTGAGATGATGTTTTTATGCATGGAGGGATCACAGAGAATATTAGATATTTCGAAGGAATGAGAGGGAGTGTGGAGAAGAGGAACCGGTGTTGAAATCAGAAGTCCAGATCCGGTGCAGATTACTATTTTGTCCATCCCATTGTAAGATGAGTGGAGGGAGATGTTGGCGATGTCGGTGGTGACATGGTGACTTGCTCCGCCGTCTAGTAGCCATCTGGAAGTGTCTTGAGGTGAAGAGGTGGTATGGGT
The DNA here is from genome assembly GCA_033807775.1 of Saussurea involucrata. Taxonomy (NCBI): domain Eukaryota; kingdom Viridiplantae; phylum Streptophyta; class Magnoliopsida; order Asterales; family Asteraceae; genus Saussurea; species Saussurea involucrata. The sequence continues at coordinate 15,889,939 of CM066314.1, forward strand.
AATGGTTATACGAGCTTCGGGTTGGGTGGTGGATATTGGGGAAGGAGGGGGGGGGGGGGTTGGGGGAGTTCGACTTAAAGTGCTTGGGCGGATGGCCAGATGCTAAGCAGTTAACACGGCCGATTGCGGAAAATTCGGTCAGGACCTTGAGCGGTTATTGCGGTGAAATAGCGACAAAAATAAAATTAAATATGAATATATATATATATATATATAAATATAATATAAAACAAATAACTTAATAGAATATTAGATCAAAAAAAGTTTCAAACCATACAAGTAACATAGTAATAGAGCAATAGTTTCAAACCCCGCAAGTAAAAAGTTTCAAAACATATAAAGCTCGTAGATGAGAACTAATTGCAATCCACCGGCTCGACATCTGAATCGACATCATTTAGTGCATCGATTGTTTCATTTATCTCATTCCTATCTGCACCTTCTTCCTCCCCAAGTTGATCATCATCATCATCCCTGTAACGATCTCTCTTACTCCTAGTAGTTGGACCGACATTCACATTGCCTCCCATTGCTTCTCGCACATCCGACCATAAAAGACCGTCACTTGCATCCACAAATTCTTGAAGAAATCGATCAGTAGAGAAGAACAGAACTTACAGACGAAGTCGATCAGTAGATGGAACCTGATTGAGAAATGAGAAGTCGATGAAAGGCTGGAAGCAGATTGTAAGTCGATGGTCATGGGAGTCAGGTTGAAACTTGAAAGATTAGGTCAAAAGGGTTGGATAAAAAACCCAAAAAAACTTGAATAAAAAAAGCCCAAAACTTGATTAAAAAAACCCCAAAAAAGCCCAAAAGAATGAAAGAAGCCCAAAAAAAAGTGAAAAGTCTTAAAAAAAAATCGGTTTAGCGACCGAAATTTCGTTTTCAAGTTTCGGTCAATTTCGACGCTATTTTCGGTTCCACTATTTTGGATCGAAATTTCCATTTGGATCGTTATTTTCGCTATTTCGTTGAAATTAACTGCTTAGGCTAGATGTTGTTCCATCGATTGCATGTAGAGAAGGGTGACTCTTGGTTGTTGTTCCATCGATTGCTTGTAGGATTTGTCGTTGTTGGAAATCAACCATTTTGGCGCAAGCATATGTTCTTTGTTTATGAGCTTCTTGTGAAGCTCTTCGAAGTATATCGGAGAGTTACGTACATGGATCTCATTGATGACAAAGTGGTAGGTTTCATCAATCCTGTCAAGGACACAGTCGTGTCTCCTTGCTCCCGCTGCACTGCCTCCTTCCTCTTCTCTGGTCGCGTCTCCTTGCTCCCTCTTCTCTGCTCCTCCCCATCGTCTCCTGACTTTTCTCCCCATCGTCTCCTGGCTTTTCTCATTCCATTATCGCTTCAACTTTTCTCATCATTTCTCACCTTCAGGTGGGTTCATCGATTCCATATGGATTCCAAAGGTACCTGCACAAACACAACCTTTTCTCATCATTTCTCATCGATTCCAAAGGTACCCGCACAACCACAACTTTTTCTCAAAATTGTTGCCCTAAACTGGAATTTCATATACTGAATTTCACGAACCTTAGAGATGGGTTTTGTATTGTTCTTAGATTTGTTCATTTTGGTTTTTTGGTTTCTGAAAGTGGAAATGGGTTTTGTTTATTGTTCTTGATTTGAAAGTGGAGATGGGTTTTGTTTCTTCAATTTGTTTTGCTTTGTTATTGTTCTTTAATCACTTATGGGTTTGATGTTCTTAATTGTTTGGTATTTTTAGGACAAAAAATAAATAAATAAAAGGGTAAAATGGTCATTTTCATCATTCAGACGATGCATTCAGTACAACAAACAAACAACAATTTTAGTTAATTCATACAGTCAACTTTATCCATATAGCCAACTTTATCCATACAGGACTTAATGGAAAACCAACCAAACAGCCCCTTAGCCCAACTCGTAATAATCAGCCCGTTGTTTGGAAAGTGTATGCTAGAAGGTCCAAAGCCCATAAAGAGAATTAGTTGTGCTTTGGTTATTAAATAAGGAGTATCTGGCTTGTGTGGGGGTCATGCAAAGTAATACGTATTATGTTAGACTTTGAGCATTAGCTTAGAGGAGGGAAGTCTTCCCTTGGATTGAGTCTGTTCTTCATTTCTCCATTGTAATCCTCTGTTTTACCTATTCATTTTAATCAAATCATTACGTGATCATCCTGATTACGTAACATTGGTCCGACCTACTGGATTCGATGGAGACTCGCCTGCAATTTCGTGTGGAAAATCATGAAGAAAGGATTAAGATGTTTTGGAGATCAAGGAAGCACTGAAGAAGAGGATCAAGCAGAACAAAAGGAATTTCGATCGTATATGATGACCTGGGTTGATCAACAGGGAAAGGGTCCTAAAATGGGTGGAACTTCTGGATCGGGACCTACCACTCCACCAAATGCGACTATGGGATCTGGATTCACTCCACCAGTTCCACCGTTTAATGCTAATTTCAACTCTGGAAGATTGGGAGAAAACCAATTCTGTGCGGCTAAGAAGATTAAGCCACTGGAATTCTTCGGTTTCGATCCTCGAGGATGGATTGCGAAGGCCGAATTATATTTCGAGATCCATGGAACGTCCCTTGAACTTCGAACGCGTTTGGCTCAGTTGAGTATGTGAGGGGTGGCGCAACACTGGTTTTTGGTGGTGAAGGATTCACGTGGATCTGAGTTGGGAGCAATTGACTCAGGAGCTCTTACAACGATTCAGTGGATTGGAGATCCAGAATCCATACGAACAACTATCGACGATTAAACAGGTAGAATCCATCCATGATTATATTGACGATTTTGAGTATTTACTCTCATTGGTTCCTCAACTTCCTGAATCCCAAGCCCTAGAAGTTAACGATGGGTGAGACTTGATCGTCCTCAAACTCGTTTAGATGCGATGTATTTAGCTAAGGATGTGGAGGAGATGTTACATCCTTTAGAAAATGCGGCGTTATCTGCCACGAACACAACCATTTTTCTGAGCAACATTTATTTGGGTCTCCTTCTGGTCCTAGTAGGCCAAAATGTGACTAAAGCCCAAAGTTTAATTCTAATATGGACCGACGACCTTCAAGTCGGGTGGAATCGGCTAGGTCTTCGTCGATTGCGTCTGTGGTAGGTCCTCAACGAGACGAGACCTCGCAAAACTCTGGAGCATGGAATCGGGGTACGAAATCGTTGTCGAGGTCTGAATGGGAGGATCATCGGCGTAAGGGATTGTGTTTCAAGTGTGGGAAGCAATTCGGTCCAGGCCACAAATGTTCAGAGGGAAGTTTTCGAGTGATTATGTCGGGAGAAGATGAGGAAATTGATGGGAACGGAGAACATCAGATGTTGAATCAATCGGAGGCTGAAAATGTTTTGAACGAAGGTAATTTTGATACTGGTGAATGTGCGAACATTAAATTTCTGGGGCAGATACGACTTCTAAAGCTCGATTCAATATGGTCAAATTGGAAGGCTTACTTAACGGGATTCCGATCGTAATATTAGTCGATAGCGGTGCTACCCATAATTTCGTTTCTAAACGTTAACAGACGCTTTGGATTTGTTGGTAACGTCTTTTACGGGTTTACAGATCAAGTTGGGAGATGGCGATAAGGTCTTTGTGTCAAAAAAATGTTCTGCCCTTCCAATTACTCTTGGAGAGTGCGTATTCACCGGTCGATGCTCTGTTGTTTGACATGGGAAATCTAGATATGGTCCTTGGAATCGAGTGGTTGCAGACTTTGGGTGACGTTGTGCACAATTGGGAGATTCAATCGATGTGATTCCAATACCACAGACGAGAAGTTTGCTTACAGAGAACTTCGTTGCCAACTACGGTGCAATCCTTCTTACAGAGTTGGCTATCGACGGCTGAAGCGTCGTTGTATTCGGCAGAAGAAGGACAAAATTCTCGAGTGTCTCATGATCTTTCGACAAGTCAGTCGAAACAATTATTGGGTTTATTTGAGGAATTTGCTGCTGTTTTTAAAGAGTTCTTGGGATTGCCTCCAATTCGAGCGAGAGATCATGCCATTAATCTAGTACCGAATCAAGGACCGGTGTGTGTACGTCCTTATCGTTATCCACATGCGCACAAATCTGAGATCGAACGTCAAGTTTGAGAGTTGCTGTCATTAGGGGTTATTCAACCAAGTAATAGTTCTTACTCAAGCCCCGTGATCTTAGTTCGTAAAAAGGATCAAACATGGAGGATGTGCATGGATTACAGGGCCTTAAATAAGCACCCAATTCCGGTTGTGGATGAGTTAATTGACGAACTCAGGGGTATTAAATATTTTTCGAAGCTGGATTTGAAATCGGGGTATAATCAAATTCGGATGTGACGCGAGAGCATCGAGAAAACAACATTTCGCACGCATGATGGTCACTACGAGTATTTAGTGATGCCGTTTGGGCTCACTAATGCTCCGACCACTTTTCAAGCAATTATGAACAATATTTTTCGACCTCATTTACGTAAATGTATTGTCTTATTTTTTGACGATATTTTGGTATACAACCCCGCATGGGAACAACATTTACGTGATCTATCGACCGCTTTAGCCACTTGGGTCTCCCATCAGTTCGTGGTAAACTTGAAAAAATGCTCTTTCGGTCAGACTTCGGTAGAATATTTGGGTCACATAATCAATGGCAATGCTCTTTCGGTCAGACTTCGGTAGAATATTTGGGTCACATAATCAATGGCAATGGGGTCTCAATGGATCCAAAGAAGGTCCGACGGTTTTGGAGTGGCCTACTCCCAAGCAAGTGAAGGGAGTACATGGATTTCTCGGATTAACAGGCTATTACCGGAAATTCGTTCGTAATTACGGGTCGATTGCTAAGCCTCTAACAGAATTGACAAAGGAGAACAACTTCCTTTGGAACGCCGAGGCACAACGGTCGTTCGATCTCCTTAAAACAACGGTCACTTCGGCTCCCGTTTTGGCTTTACCTGACTTTTCAGAACCCTTTGTGGTAGAGTGTGATGCCTCCGGTCGAGGAATAGGAGTAGTGTTGATGCAGCAGCAGCGTCCGATAGCGTTTTTTAGTAAAGCCTTTAGTGATCGAAATTTAGCCAAGTCGGCATATGAACGTGAAATTATGGCTCTAGCTCTTGCGGTGCAACATTGGAGGAGTTGTTGGGTACTATTTTTACGGTGTATATAGATCATAAAAGCTTAAAACACTTGCTTCATCAACGCATCACCACTCCTGATCAACAAAATTGGGTAGCTAAATTGTTGGGTTATCATTTTGAAATCTGTTATAAGACAGGCCGAGAGAATAAAGCAGCTTATGCTTTGTCAAGACGAGATGACGAAGTGGAATTTGGGACGATGGTTTACCAACCGGTTTGGGTTCAGGGGGCTGGGTTATTGAAGCAAAAGCCGACCCGACATTACAAGAACTGATCCAGAAATGTCAAAAGAACCCCGGTCCGATTCCAGGTTACACGGTTCACGCGGTTGGTATTTTTGTATTACAGGAATCGATTAGTCATTCCTTGGAATTCTAAGTTCATTCGCGCATTGTTGGAGGAGTTCCATAAATCGGCCACCGGAGGACATTCGGGTTACCTCCGGACTTATCGTCGACTTGCGGCGAATCTCTATATTGGACAGGTATGAGTTCTACGGTCCAACGGTTTGTGCAAGCGTGTGATATATGTCAACGTTGTAAGTCGAGTTCGCTTACTCCTGCAGGCTTATTACAGTCATTAGACATTCCAGAGGCAATTTAGGAGCATTTGTCTATGAATTTCATCCTCGGGTTACCTAAATCGAAGGGTTTTGACGCCTTGCTCGTGGTGGTCGATCGACTATCTAAGTATAGTCGCTTTATTTTGCTTCGACATCCTTACACGGCTCGTAATATCTGCCGACATTTTTGTTCGAGAAATCGTCCGACTTCATGGCATTCCTAAATCAATTGTAAGTGATCGTGACCATCTTTTCATTAGTCAATTTTGGCAGGAACTTTTTCGTCTACAGGGCACTCGTCTCTACATGAGCTCCTCTTACCACTCGCAGTCGGATGGCCAAACGGAGGTGATCAACCGTTGTTTAGAATCTTATCTTCGATGTTTTGCAATCGATCAACCCCGTTCTTGGTCCCTATGGGTTCCATGGGCTAAGTTTTGGTACAACTCTACTTTTCACGAATCTACGGGTGTCCCACCGTTTGAAGTGGTTTATGGGCCTAAATCGCCTAATATCTCTCAATTCATACCGGGGGAAGTACGGGTCGAAGTGGTGAGCCAGGAGCTTCAAGACCGTGATGAAGCTCTTAAGCAATTGAAACTTCATTTGGCAGAAGCTCAGTCCGCGATGAAAACGCAGGCTGATAAGAGGCGTCGTGATATCGACCTCAGGTAGGACAACTCGTCTATGTTAAGTTGCGTTCTTACCGTCAGTTATCGGTGGCTAAGCGCATCAACAACTTTCTGCTCGCTTCTTTGGACCATTCGAGGTCCTGGAAAAGGTTGGTCCAGTTGCGTATCGTCTTAATTTACCCCAGAGTCAAATATCCATCCGGTGTTATGTAGGATATGTATCTCTGGTGTTCCATGTATCTAAGTAATTGCTTGTTTCATTATATTGAACCAAACACCATTATTCATTATCATTGCCATTTCTCACCCCTCCCCCAACCAAGCACTTCCTCAGCTTTCATTGCTTCATGCCACTAGTTAAATGATGTACAAGCGTTGTATGAAACGTGAATGATGTTGCTGGGTCCCTTAGAAAGGGATCTGTCAAAAGTTAAACTCCAGTTTTCCATTGTGAAGCCAATTTATCTAAAATCAGTTCCATTTCTTTGATAACTGTTGATCAGTTAGATTTTATTTAGTTGTTTAACCGGGGAGTCTTGGAATGAAGGCGATTCATCGTGCCATCTTCCATGGCTCACAATTCTTGCTATCTATTATTTAATAGCTTACGCTATGATGTTGATTTTTTTGTTGCTTATTTATCATGCAGAAACCTGATGTGACAGGATTGGGTGAATTCCTGAAGCCATTAAATGAAAAATTAATGAAAGCAATTAGCATGACAGAGGGAAGGAGGTCGGATTTCTTCAACCACTTGAAATCTGTTGCTGAGAGTCTAACAGCTCTCGCATGGATTGCATATGTGGGCAAAGATTGTGGTGAGAGGCATTCTTCATGCTTTGTGTTTCGAGAAAGCCCATATTGGGTCTTGCATCATGGTATTTATTGTGAGATGTCATTTCTCCAGGAATGAGCATGCCTATTGCACATGTGGAAGAATCTTGGCAGGCTGCCGAATTCTACAACAATAAGGTACTATAGTCTCTCTTTTCTTTAAGTTTATTTATACAAGGTTGTTTTTCTTTCAGTAATTTCCCATCATATTCTCTAAATAGTGATTGGACATATAGGCAATCTCATTATTTTCTGTGCAAGAATACAAGAATACATCCTTATCTAGTTATCTGAATTTCTTTTTATCCACTCTTACACCTTCCATTTGGCCATTTAGCATTTGCATTAGCATTAATCCCAACTATTGGAATCTTTTTAGTTAGAAGTTCTGAAGTTATGAGCTTGTCATTGCTAATATACAGATGTTGGGGATTGTAGGTTCTTGTAGAATATAGAAATAAAGACTCGAATCATGTGGAGTGGGCAAGAGCCCTAAAGGAACTTTATATACTTGGATTGAGAAATTATGTGAAAAGTCATTATCCGTTGGGACCTGTATGGAGTGCTACAGGGACAGCTGTATCTGCTCCTCCAAAAGCATCTAAACCAAGTGCTCCTGCTCCTCCGCCCCCTCCACCTGCCTCACTATTCAGCTCGGAGTCTTCTCAACCATCTTCATCCCGCCCGAAGGAAGGAATGGCTGCTGTTTTTCAAGAAATTGGTTCAAAGCCAGTTACTGCTGGTATCTCTTTTCTTTTCTCTTTGTCCAATGTCCCTTCTTTATTATTAGGTTTATTTGCTGACACTCTGGCTTTAGGATTAAGAAAGGTTACAGATGATATGAAGACCAAGAACCGTGCAGATAGAGCTGGCTTTGTAAGTGCTGGTGAAAAGGAAGTTCGTGCAACTGTACCATCTGTTTCTAAAGTTGGACCTCCAAAGTTTGAGCTTCAAATGGGTCGCAAGTGAGTACATATATAACTATGCTTCATAATTGCCACACAAAATTTGCACCATGTTGTTGATGGGGGTGCATTTTGTTATACGCCGAACTAATTTGAGGGATATAGAATTGTATTGGACATCAATTGAATGTTTACACTAGGGTTTCTGGCTTTCGTGAGGCCAAATTTTCTCCCAAGGCTCTCGCCCAAAAACAAACATGACAAAATTGATCGATAACTTTCTAACTGCCCACTCCCTTTATTTATACTACCCACCCGTGCATCAGACACTTGTACCAAGACTCTATTTGACTTATTTACTAAAATACCCAGGGTATAACACATTTTCTTTCTCGTGATATGTAGATGGGTTGTTGAGAATCAAATTGGGAAGAAGGATTTGTCGATTGATAAATGTGACTCAAAGCAGACAGTGTACATTTTTGGGTGCAAAGATTCAGTTCTACAGATTAAAGGTAACCACATTTTGTTTTTTAAGTTCCTTTCTGTAACAACCCAGTCTAAAATAAGCATGCAAATCATATAAATTAGAACATCCCAAAAATGGGTCTCAAAATTTCTTACATAAGTCTCAAAATAGGTTGGCGGAAACAACCTATACACAACTGAGAATGAGCTAGCTACTAAAAGTATAAGAGGCACTGTCTCTATCTGCAACTGTCCTTTATCATGCTCTTGCTCACTTACCTGAGCCTCCTACTATCTGCTTACCTGAAAAGGTTTAGTTTGGAAAAGCGAGGGTTAGACCATGAGGTCTAGTGAGTCCCTCCTGACAGTTCTCAAAATCATTTTAAAAACTTTGCATAACTTTCATATATAAAACTTTCAATAATAAACTTTCACATAACTGGACATTAAAAACTTCCACGGATAAATCCGCTCCCGTAAATGGCACCCTGAAGTCACCCGAAAGTGACAACGAGTCAGTATCACGCTGCCTTACTGGGTATCACTTCCCATGGCATCAACGGAACCTCCCCCCGACGTGAGTACTGGCGGAACCTCCCCCCGACTTAGCCAATTTACGTCTACACAATGTATGCATACATCTCACATAAAACTTTAAACAACTTTCATGCAATAAAAGCATAAGAACAAAACATGGCATTTCTTATCATGTATTCACTTTAGAAAAACACGTTAAAAGGCACGTATTTTAGTTAGAAAACTCACCTGAGGCTCTTACTTCTCGTTCCTAAACAGTTCCAAACTTCCAAATCGACTTCCCTGAATAAACGGGCATAAAACAACAACTCAGCAAAAGTATCCGGACAACTCAGTTTTCCGGACAACCCTACTTTTCCGGACGCTAAAGAGTCCGGACACCCAACTAACCGGACAACAACCTAGTCCGGACAACACCCTTATCCGGGTAACTACTATTCTCCGGACGATACCCCTTTCCGGGTACCGAACTTACCGGACACATTACTTTATCGGACATAACTATTACCCGGAAAATCCATCCTATCCGGACAACTCCCTCGTCCGGGGACCTTCTCCCAAACAAGGAGTCCGGACGCCCAAGAAGGTTTCCGAACGACGACCTGGGCCCGTTTTGGGATCGAACTCCACAGACTAGTTCGGTTTTCTCGAAGAAAAGATTAGCAATAGCAACAAGATCAATAAACCTAACAATTTCTGAGTTCTTAGCAACTGAAACACACTACAAGACCCGATTTCTCTCATTTAAGTTTCAAACTCCACTTTTAAAACAAAACCCAAACATAACTAATCTGCCCACAATCAAGGATTGAACGATGATACGAGAGTGTTACCTGATTGATTGCTTGCGAGAACGAATTCCAACTGCTGATCCTTCCTCCAAAATCCAAGGTTGATGACTTTCTTCTCCAAAAGCTCAAAACCTTCAAAACCCCTTTTCTCTTCTTTCTTTCTCAACTTTAGTCGACACCCACCCCAAAACAGTAATAAGAACATTCTCCTAGGGTTTTTGGGCCCTTATATACTTCTTTACATAATTGCAAATTGACCCCTCAACTTCCATAAGTTAAGCACCAACACAAAAAGGCTTACAATCCTACTATTTTGGTCCGGGTTGTTACAACACTTCCCCCTCAAAAGAATTCCGTCCCCGGAATTCCGTTTTCGAAAAGGTGTGGTATCTGGACAACATATCTGATTCTACTTCCCACGTTGTCTCTCGCTCCCTATGATAACTCCACTGAACTTTTACTAGTCATACTTCTATGTTCTTCGTTTAGCAAACCTTACCGCTCACGATTTCTATCGGTTCTTCTACGTAAGTCAACCTCTCATCTATACTGATGTCCCCTCAAAGGAACAGCCACAACGACCTCTGACAAACACTTCTTAAAATCTGAGACATGACATGTCGGATGAACACGCTTTAATTCTTCTGACCAGTCTAACTTGTATGTTGCTGCTCTAACTTGCTTACTAATGACAAGGTCAACTTCTTATCGCCTGCATCTCTTGCAAGGTCGCCATCATCTCACTTCTCACATCGGCTCTCCACAAAAGAGACGTGCATCACACTATGAATTTCTTCTCAAATTCACATCGAGTACCTCAAGATCGCGTACTATCTATTCAACTTTCATGCTTCGACGAAATCCGCAGACTTAGTCTACCTTACCTCTCTCTCAAACTTCAAAGCTCAAAGCCTTATGTTTTTCATTTGTAACCACTCAGTTCTACTCGGTTGCCTCAGACCGTTCAGATGGGAAACATAACCACACCCCATACTTTGAAGCCGCCCTCGGCGAGACACCACTTGCTAAATTGTGCCATCTTGCACTACCTACTTGTACCCTCTTCGATCACTATACTCGCTTAAAACTACCTGATAAAACCAAGGCCAACCGCGCCTCCATTTGCTCGCCTTCGTCCACACATCGGGACTCACGGTTTTAATCACGTCTAAATAAGGTCTCTCATACATTTATACTTCCTTAAGAGAAAGAACTTGGCGGGAATTCCCGCCACAACAACGAGAATCTTCCACCAGGAAAAACTCCCCCACTGACAACTTGGCATAAGGCCAACCTTGTTTATCCTGACAAGCTCACCCCCAGGAGTCCCCTCCTCGGTATACCTGAAATTTCTAGGTTACTTCTTCCAACTGACATTCGTCCATGTAGATCATACCCCCTTCCCGATTCACATCGGCTACAACACGACAACTAATTCGTACATTCTCACCACTTCATCATTTCATACTTAACGTGTCTAATAGTAGGAAACCTCTTTAATTCCTTATTAGAGTGCTCACCTATCCGAATTGCACTTATCCTGAAGGCTCATAAATTTCTCGCTGCACTCAACTAGGAGGGGTAACCACGATCACGCCCTACTATTCTCAATAGCTTACACTGAACGATCAGTTCGTTTGAACGTTTCTCACAAAGTCACTAACTTAACTCGTTCAGTTGTCTTATCCACTTCTTTCCTGCACAAAATCATACACAATTTCCTTCCTCAATACTCTTTCCAAAAGTTCGCACACTTATCAAGGACAAACTACACAACACTGCGCCTATCGGCATTACTGTCAAGTTTACTACTTCCGATTTACTTACTTATTCCAGCATACTGTCTTCACCTCTCCACGTTAGCGTGGAGCACTGCCCACCAACATTACTCGCCCCTCTCTTCCGACAATTCTCAAGCTGCAAATGCTGTCTTATTACTATACATAACCAAACGGTTGCACTAAAATTCTAACTTAAGGCTTTCGACTAAATCGCCTCGAACTGACACCAGAGTTCGACGTCACTATACATTCTTTAAACTCCAACTCTTACTTTCTCAGACAATTCGTTCACACATAAGCAACAGCTCACATTCTTTAAGGATTTCACATCTATTCCACCACATTTTGACTAATACATCCATCATCTTCTTTAAACTTCCAATGATTCCAAAATATACTTACTTAGCGACTCTTACAACTAAAAACACTTGGTTTCTCCTTTGGGTAACTACCCACCACCACTCCGTGATGCTATCCCGAACATAATCATATCACCACGTCAACTTACACCCTACGTGCTACAGCAACCTGGTTAACACTCGAACACCTCATCCGAAACCCCCAAAAGGCTTCTATCTGATGCTTCCTCTTTCTCTAACATCACATCACTACGACGCTAGCTGACACATTTAACATGGCAATTATTTCCACTACATAATTGTACATTCCTCACTCATAACATCACACTGCAGACCAAAGCTCTCATGGCCATTCATACACAACTCAAACTTATCTTCAAGACCTCACGCATAAATAACCGAGTCTATCTCACTACATTGTCTCTCCCCAGCTCTAGTTGAACCACAACACTCGAGTTTCTGATTAATTCGAACATACTCGCTTCTTGCTAGCTCTTTGCAATACCAAACCATTCTCACCGATCGACATAATCTATACCCTCACTTCGTTTGTGCTAAATACTTCATTCTTTACGAACCATCCATCTCGTAGGTAAAACGCTTATCTAAAACAGCAGTCTTTCACTATCTTAACACCCCTACAAGTGGTCCTTCAACTTTCAACCTTCTGATTCAAGTCTTCGGTCTCATACACCTTACACAACTGCCGACTTTTAACGTCACTAGTTGACCTGTTGATACTTCCTTAACCTATTCTTCAACAAGGGTCCCTTACTGAACCTAATCCTTCTAACATATCATAATCAAATTCATACCCCGTTGTCCTCATTTCAAACTCACTCGTGAAACGTCAATATTACAAGATCACTATAAAACTCTTATTCGGCGTCGAGGATGTTTCATTCCTACTTCACCACACTACTCATAACGAGTTGCTAATACCAACACCTTGATGACTTCTAGTCCTTCCTCTGAACACAACCGTCCCTCGGCAACTGTATTTCCAGTCACCGCACGAGGGTACAAACCCTCATACAACCGACATTAAAGTCCACTTCCGACTCTTCCACTGCTCACCTCTCCTCTAGAACGCAATTTCCAAAGCTACAAACATTCTCCCCTGATTTGTTCAACACCTCTCCACTCTAGGAGTTCTTCCTTAGCCTAAAATGTAATACTCCACGACCTATTGAGTTCATAGCCTTCATGCCTGACAACGCGATAAATGAATCATTTCACACTTTTGATCATTTTAAAGAAACAACACTTGAAAACAACTTGGGTACACCCGACCCCAACATTCTCATAACTCTAATGCCCTGCACAACGATCTTGAGGATCGTTTGCATGCAATCTTTCTGTAAAACTTAATCTTACTCAACCAAAAATGTGTTGTTACGACAGAAATAAATATTGGATGAAAATCTTCCCATACGACAAAATTTTGAAAGAAATTTACCGACACGAAGTAGGCCAGTCGGTCCTCACACTCATTTATATAACTTCGACATGTCAATACTCATTTTGGTTATAAAAGTTGTGCATTCAAACGTTTTCTTGGCTCATCGTGAAAAGAGTGGAATATTTTGCAAATCGTAAACCTCAAGACTTCATTGTACGATGTAAATGGATTTGTATTTTTCTTTAAACATACACTTGTACCCGCCGACTCATATCCGATCAAATTTGATATTTACACGTTTATACTTTTCTTATGAAAATCTCATGTACACATATACTAACTCAATGCATGAAACTCTACTTGCAATTGAAGGCTACTCACTCAAACAAGGTCAATCGCTTTACTCACGCAACTTATCATTGACACTCTACTTCGACCAGTGGTCGCCCACTCGGCCTTGCAACGATTTGCTAAACATACATTCCACAGTCTACTTACTCAACCATTTCATACTATTTCGTTTTGATCAACTATCTCACTTTCCACTTCTACATGGTTTCATTTCACTATAGGTATCTTATTTCATTTATCCTGCTAATGGAAAGCTCGACCAAGAACCCAGGGCTCCATTGATACCTTCAAGGTTTTGACACTGACTTTCCTTACCATCCTAACTGATTTATCCCATGATTTCTAGAATTGGGACTCTCCCGAAACAGGAGTCTTACTCAAACTCAAGCATTCTTCCTCTCCGAATCCACGAAAAGCTACCTTTAGACGACTCGTAATACTCTATACAACATTTCTTCTCTACGATGTATACGTACATCACATCACCATGACTTCTCATGAAACTTCCCCAACAAGGGGTCTCAGTCTACCCCTCAGGGATCTTGCTGACATTCTAAAGTACTGGAACACGACATAAACACTAGCTTTTGACTACCACTTCGGAATAATAAGGCAGGTTAAGCACATACATGTACCTGTAAGTCCGCAATTACACTGGCCAGGTGGAATCTCAAACTTACCTTACATGACAGTCCTCAGTGCCCTATTAGTCCTATCTCTGTAATAGTGTCCTACTAACGCATTTCCTGTATCTACAATAGTGCCCTCCTAACGCATTTCCTGATTCTCAGTTGTGATTTCTACTCCCAAGTTTAAGTTTAGGCCCGTCCGGTCACCTAAATCCCTTAAACTATGGCTCTGATACCAATTGTAACAACCCAGTCTAAAATAAGCATGCAAATCATATAAATTAGAACATCCCAAAAATGGGTCCCAAAATTTCTTACATAAGTCTCAAAATAGGTTGGCGGAAACAACCTATACACAACTGAGAATGAGCTAGCTACTAAAAGTATAAGATGCACTGTCTCTATCTGCATCTGTCCTTTATCATGCTCTTGCTCACTTACCTGAGCCTCCTACTATCTGCTTACCTGAAAAGGTTTAGTTTGGAAAAGCGAGGGTTAGACCATGAGGTCTAGTGAGTCCCTCCTGACAGTTCTCAAAATCATTTTAAAAACTTTGCATAACTTTCATATATAAAACTTTCAATAATAAACTTTCACATAACTGGACATTAAAAACTTCCACGGATAAATCCGCTCCCGTAAATGGCACCCTGAAGTCACCCGAAAGTGACAACGAGTCAGTATCACGCTGCCTTACTGGGTATCACTTCCCATGGCATCAACGGAACCTCCCCCCGACTTAGCCAATTTACGTCTACACAATGTATGCATACATCTCACATAAAACTTTAAACAACTTTCATGCAATAAAAGCATAAGAACAAAACATGGCATTTCTCATCATGTATTCACTTTAGAAAAACACGTTAAAAGGCACGTATTTTAGTTAGAAAACTCACCTGAGGCTCTTACTTCTCGTTCCTAAACAGTTCCAAACTTCCAAATCGACTTCCCTGAATAAACGGGCATAAAACAACAACTCAGCAAAAGTATCCGGACAACTCAGTTTTCCGGACAACCCTACTTTTCCGGACGCTAAAGAGTCCAGACACCCAACTAACCGGACAACAACCTAGTCCGGACAACACCCTTATCCGGGTAACTACTATTCTCCGGACGATACCCCTTTCCGGGTACCGAACTTACCGGACACATTACTTTATCGGACATAACTATTACCCGGAAAATCCATCCTATCCGGACAACTCCCTCGTCCGGGGACCTTCTCCCAAACAAGGAGTCCGGACGCCCGAGAAGGTTTCCGGACGTCCAGGAAGGTTTCCGAACGACGACCTGGGCCCGTTTTGGGATCGAACTCCACAGACTAGTTCGGTTTTCTCGAAGAAAAGATTAGCAATAGCAACAAGATCAATAAACCTAACAATTTCTGAGTTCTTAGCAACTGAAACACACTACAAGACCCGATTTCTCTCATTTAAGTTTCAAACTCCACTTTTAAAACAAAACCCAAACATAACTAATCTGCCCACAATCAAGGATTGAACGATGATACGAGAGTGTTACCTGATTGATTGCTTGCGAGAACGAATTCCAACTGCTGATCCTTCCTCCAAAATCCAAGGTTGATGACTTTCTTCTCCAAAAGCTCAAAACCTTCAAAACCCCTTTTCTCTTCTTTCTTTCTCAACTTCAGCCGACACCCACCCCGAAACAGTAATAAGAACATTCTCCTAGGGTTTTTGGGCCCTTATATACTTCTTTACATAATTGCAAATTGACCCCTCAACTTCCATAAGTTAAGCACCAACACAAAAAGGCTTACAATCCTACTATTTTGGTCCGGGTTGTTACACTTTCCTTATTCATGGTTATGGAGTTACCTTTTTTTGCATGAAAAGAGAAATGTTCCAGATAAAAGAGTAGTCGTGTATGGTTTTCTTGACCTAAACTCATTAAGATATATATAATTACTGTGTGCAGGGAAAGTTAACAACATAACTGTTGACAAATGCACAAAAATGGGTGTTGTATTCACGGTCAGTTTCAAAACTATGATAATCAGATAATGTACATTTGAGGCATAAATGAGTGTTAGTTGAGAAAATGAACACTAACTCTTTGAACTCCAAAAACAGGATGTTGTTGCTGCTTGCGAAATTGTTAATTGCAACAGTGTTGAGGTGCAATGCCAGGTATCCATCATCTTATATCTGATGTGATGCAGTGATTGAATTTTCCAACAATTTTCTTAAGTTGGTTGTTGTAATTTATTTTATTCTTGAAATCCTTGAGTATTTTCTATTATATTATGGAATGCTAATACGATAATGGGTTGGTCGCTATTTTACTGTTAACTTGGCCCTTATTGTATTCCATGGCGATAATTATAGGGTACAGCCCCTACAATTTCAGTGGACAACTCAGCAGGTTGTCAGTTGTACTTGAGCAAAGATTCTCTAGAGGCTTCTATAACAACTGCCAAGTCAAGTGAAATCAATGTATTGGTGCCTGCCTCTGGCCCTGATGGTGATTTGGTATGCCTTCTTTTTTCAGTTTTAATTTTCTTTCAGTTATTTTTTTCCTTCATCCCTGACAAAGGGGCCATTTAATAGTTCTTCTTGGTCCCCCAAAAGAGCCCTTCTCTGAATTGGCTCTTTTTTCCGACGGAATTAGTAAAAAAAAACTAAATTCAACCTCTAATTTTATGCCGATTTGTTGCTCAAGATTGCAAGTTATAAGACCAATTAAATCATGCCAAAATAAGGCATACAAGTTTTTAAATAAATTACAATCTTTAGATGACCTGAACATTATCATTAAATTTTCACTGTTATTACCCTTATGCTCAATGTGAATATGTACATTCTTCAATGTTAGTAGATGAATACCAGTTTACAACTAAGAAACAAGTTTATTATATGAAAATTAGTATATAAGCTTAAAGAATGAGAATAAAGTAGAAAAATAAGTGGGAAGACTTCTTAACTACTTTGTTAAGAACTTATTTTATTTGTGGATAGAAGGTGTGGGTTTGAGCTGAGGCATCCTCTTCTACCAATGGGATGGCATGCCGATAAAATACACAAGTATCGATCTAAGTAGCAGTGCCAGCTTAGGAGGTTAAACCTAGGACTGAGTAGCATACAGTGATGAGACTCCAAACACAAGGTTCTACATCTAAAAGTTCTATTTCTCTTGCACATAAAGAGATGGTAAATAAGATAGACCTAAAAGGCAAGGGAGTTGGTTATGGCAAAATAAGTAATGCACCAAAATTATGAGCCAATGCTTTTAACTTTTGAGTATTTATCTCAAATCACTCTTCCTCAAAAGCGGCTTGGTTGGGTTCTTGGTTCTTCATTCAGTTAAGCTAGATAGGATGAGGAGAATGAATATATATATATATATATATAGAGGGAGGATAATTTGAAATTTTAGGAGATTTCTGAAGTTGATCTCAACCGTTAAATATTTAATCAATGGTGAGATCATGGGTTGCATTGGTTTCAACCTTTTGGAGGGTTTCAAATTAGTCTCCCTCTATATAGATATATAGTATGTATATATTATAACACATCCATATGCATATACATATATTATCATTGTTTATTCATCATCTCAAATTCAAATATCATTAAACTAATCTATATATTCCATGATCACAAATTGATTTACCATTATCTTCTACTAATTCGATTTATAATCAGTATATATTTTTGTTTAGCATCATGAAGACAAAACCCAGAAATCATGAAGACAAAACCCATAAATCTTGAATCATGAAGACAAAACCCAGAAAAAGAAAATCTTTCAACCCAGAATCATGAATCCATGAAACCCAAAAAAAGAAAATGAATCCATGTAATCTTTTCAACCCAGAAATCTTGAATCATGAATCTTCATGAACACAAAAATCATGAATCTAGCGGTGGTGGTGGTGCATGTGGTGGACAGCGGCGGTGGTGGTGGTGACTGTGGTGGACAGCGGCGGTGGTGGTGGTGAATGTGGCGGTGGTGGTGGTGACTGGCGGACAGCGGCGGCGGTGGTGGTGCCTGTGGTGGACAGCGGCGGTGGTGGTGGTGCTGAATCTAGTCGTTGGTGGTGGTGCCTGTGGTGGACGACGGCGGTGGTGGTGGTGCCTGTTTCCGGCGGCGGCGGCGGTGGATTTGATCGGAAGGATGCTGCCGTGAAGAGAGATAGAAAGGAGGTTTGGTAGAGAAGAGAGAGAAAGGAGGTTTGGTAGAGAAGAAAGAGAAAGGGTCGTGATTTATGGGGTGAATGAGAAATGAAAGTTGTTTGACCAATATACCCTTGTATAGGGGTGTTTGTTTTGAAATTAAATCATCAATGACCATTTATTACCATAATTGCCACTGGATTAATGTAGACCCTTGATCAAATTAATGGATGGTGATTAAGGTGGTTCTATAGTTTCTAACAATGGGGTGGTTTGTAAAAAATACCACCCCTATATATATATATATATATATATAGAGAGAGAGAGAGAGAGAGAGAGAGATAGAGAGAGAGAGAGGGAGGTTCAAGGGAAAACCTCAAAAAAACGGAAAAATGAAGAACACCCTAGGAGCCCTTCATCTGGGCGGTATGCACTTGTGCATACATGTAAATAGATGACTTTTTGGTTTTATGCACAAGTGCATTATGCATTAGTGCATATATGCACAAATGCATGTTACAAATAACCTGTATGCACAAGTGCATACCGCCCAGATGAAGGGCTCCTAGGGTGTTCTTCAGTTTTCCGTTTTTTTGAGGTTTTCCCTTGAACCTGACCCTATATATATATATATATAGAAAGAGAGAGAGAGAGAGTCGGGTTCAAACGAGAACAATACCTATTTAAAAGAACACGAGAACCAACAAAATCATATATGATCAAATCACTCCAATGACATGGGATACAAATCGGGCAAACCATGTTGTAAACGTCACATGTTAATATATTAAATTTAATAAACTATTCATTTAATATAATAAGTTGTGGAATGTGTTATTGTTGCAGGTGGAGCATGCTTTGCCACAACAGTACATTCATAGTTACAAGGATGGGCAGTTTGTAACGACCCCCGTGTCTCACTCTGGCGGGTAACAAACAAACTGTTAAAATGCGTTTTTTTCAAATATGTTGTTCCTTGAATGCCGCTGATGTTATTATAAAAAGCTTTAAACATATTGGTTGATCGAGTGTAGCAATCTGCGCGTATTTAGCAGAATTTGTTGCTGATTGAGTTTTGTTTTTGGATTTTGTTTGTGTCAATACAATGTTTCTTGAAGAAAAAGTTGAAGTTCATTTGTTCTTCTTTTGCATGATACGCTTATTGTTTTTGCTGAAACGATAGCATTCAGTTTAGTGAGTCGACTCTGTTAATTTTTGAAATAATCGTCAATGTTTGACGATTATTTGTGTTTGTTTATTTGCTTGTATCAATACATTGTTTCTTGAGGAAAGCGTTGAAGTATACGATAGCACTCGTTATCTAGTTTAGTGAGTTGACTCGGTTAATTTTTGAAAATAATCGTCAATGTTTGAAGTCTAGAGTTACCAAGTGCTAAGTAAAGATGGTCCAGCCATTGTGATGAATTCCCAAATAGGGACTATCCCATTTTTTAGTGATTTATTTTTTCAAATCTAAAAACCTACATGTGAATTCTTATTAATTTTTTTTACTTTAAAAATTACAAGTTTCTTAGATTTTAGGCCAAGTTTGTTCTTTTTTTACCTGTATGTTATTATTTTTTTACTTTTAACTCCCTTTTTTCGATTTTATAAAAGAATTTTGTTTTTATTCTTTCTCATTTTCTTTCATTTTATATAGTTAAATTATTTTATTTTACCTTTTCCAAATGCGTTTATTTATTATTATATTTATTAAATATTAAAGATATTATTGTTGTTGTCATGGTTATTATTATTAATCAAAAAATATTTTGCTTGCTAGGTTATATATGTTTCTTTTTCTTTTATAAAGTTATAATGTAGACATTAATTGCATTAAAGACATAATATGTTCCCTTAATTTCATAAAAATAAAAACATTAATTTTTCACGATAACATTTTTGAAAGTAGGGTAGACATGGCCAAATACAAGGTCTGTAATTGGTCCCTGCCCCCGGTTATAAGACCATCTACGTTGGTGATATTGAACAATCAGATTGTGAATAAAACAAAAATGATTTTTTTAAAAAGAAAAAAAACAAAATATTGCTTCAATCTCAAACAATCTGTCTCACCCAACAATCACAGATTGTGAGTTTTATTTTAAAGTAAATTGACGAGTGTCATTGTCTTATTGGTTAGTTTATTTTCTTTTTAGAATAAAACTTATCTGATTAAAAAATGATTTTAACAAAAAACCAAAAATTTAAAAATATATCAAAATGCATCGTTTTCAATTACCTACAAATAGAGCTCAATATTGATATATTTTTATCACATCAATACTCTCATTCTAAAAGTTTCAGTTTCTTTCAATTCGATCATCAATAATTAACTACGGTTACTTATATATTTCAGATATGTAATTTTGTATTTATTTTTGTTACCTGTTTTTTTCAATTGTATGGTAAAAAATTTATAATAATAATTATGTTTTAATTAACTAGTT
The DNA here is from genome assembly GCA_033807775.1 of Saussurea involucrata. Lineage (NCBI taxonomy): Eukaryota > Viridiplantae > Streptophyta > Magnoliopsida > Asterales > Asteraceae > Saussurea > Saussurea involucrata. Next base: position 15,910,914 of record CM066314.1, read on the forward strand.
GTGATCCGTTTAATCTATTTTTAAAATTTTAAATTAAAAATAATAATTGGAAGAGATTGTGATTAAATATATAATTTTTATAATTTTAAATTAAAAATAATTATATATGATAAAAAATTTAATATATAATTTTTATAAAATGATATTTTAGATTGGAAGAGATTGTGATTAAATGATAAAAGAAATAGGATTGGATTGGAGTTGAACATTGTTTAGGTTAGAGGTGGCAAAAACTGACACGACACGCTAACCCGACACGAACCCGACACGAAATAAACGGGTTTGGGTAATACATTTCAACCCGTTTAAGTAAACGGGTTGACACGACACGACACGAAAATTAAACGGGTAAGGTTAGGGTTAAAAAATTCAACTCGAAATTGACCCGTTTAACCCGTTTAAATTAGGCCATTCTTTGAACAATTAAATATGGGCTTTGACTATTATCTATTTATGTATGGACAATTAAATATGGGCTTTGTCAGATAAACACTGAGTTTTCACATTGTACACAAGAACCTCTGTATGTTTCACAAGGAAGTGGGATTTCCTCCCATCCCACATTGGTGGGAAACAAAAACCTTATGCTCTATGCCCACTATAAATATGATCTCACCCCTTGTATTTTCATTTGCATCACCCCCATTGACCCTAGCTTGGTGGTTTGAGTCCGTTGGCTTGGACCCTCTAAGTTGGTGCACCCTATTATGTTGGAGCATCCTATTAAAAGTTTTATATTTATAAATGTTAAATGGGTTAAACGGGTTAAATGGGTTAGTGGGTTAAACGGGTTAGCGGGTCGTGTCGGGTTAGACGAGTTAAATCAGGTCGTGTTCAGGTTGAGATTTTCTGACCCGTTTATTAAACGTGTCGTGCTCGGGTTAGGCACTCACAACCCGTTTAACCCGTGAATCCGACATGAACCCGACACGACACGACCCGTTTGCCAGGTCTAGTTTAGGTAGGGCTGGCAACGGGTAGGGTATGAGTAGGGTAAAGGTTAATCCGTTATCTAATCCATTTAAAATAGCGGGTAACGAAACGAGTAATTATCCATCTCATAAAACCCTTATCCATATCCTACCCTACCCTACCCATTAAAAATACCGGGTAACGAAACGGGTAATGGACAAATGGTAAAACAAAATTGTATTTTAAACTATAATTGATATCGTTAAATCTCAAATATATAAGTAAAACATAAACTCATAAATATAGTTACTATTTTATATCTAATATGTATACTAAACATTTTATCATTTTCAAAGAATAATCATAGTATAATATTAAAAAATATATAAAAATTACAAGACTAACACTTTTCATTGTATTTATTTTCTTGAACCCGTCTTGTTTCTCGTTTAATCAACATGAAATCTTTTACTCGATAAATATAAAAAATAAATTAAGGTACATATTAATATATGACAACATTATAAAGAATATTAATAGGGAATTTAATTAAAATACCCAAAGTTTGACTTTGACTTATCAAAATACTCATTTCTCTCTCGAATTTGCCAAAATACCCATTTTTCCGCGATTGGGTCCGCGATCGCGGACCAGGGTTCATTTTGAAAATTTTCATCCCGCGATCGCGAAGAAGAGTCCCGCGGCACATGTGATTTTGATTTGATTTGATATATACACACTAATATTTAATTATATATATGTATATATATATATTATCGTAACGGGTAACGGGTAATGGATAACGAAAAAAAACCGTTTATCCATATTCTACCTACTAAAATTTCGGGTAAACGGGTAATGGATAAGTGGATAAAATTTTATTTATCCATACCCTTATCCAACGGGTCGAAACATAACGGGTAACAGGTTTACCCTTACCCATTGTCAGCCCTATGTTTAGGTGAAAGAAAGAGAAAATAATATTTTAATTGAGATTGAGTTGGTTGAGATTGTGAATGCACATGATCTACCCAGGCCTAATAAAGAAACGAATTGTATACAAGTAACTGTTCCTAAGGTCGTGCGTACCACGGCGGGTTCACGTACGGGTTGGGGGCGGGTAGGGTGGGTTGGTGGTACGGGGGACGCGGGTTCACCATTGGGTTGGGGGTCGCGGGTAGGGTTGGGTTCGGGAACCCGGGGTAACCCGGCGATTTTTTTATTTTTTTTAGGGTAATAGGGTAGAAAAGAGAAAAGCTGATGTGGCAATCGGGTTCAGTGGGTTCGATAGGAAGCGGTACTCCACTTTAGGGTAAGGAGGGTAGGAAAGAGAAAAGCGAATGTGGCGCTGAGGTGGCAATCGAGTTTAGTGGGTTCGATAGGAAGCGTTACTCATGGTCTAATGGACCCAAACCAAAATATGTAAGTTGATAGTAACTGAGTTAACCGTTATTTTATGACGGTCCGTTAACTAATTCATTAATTGATCCTTTTTTTAATTCATTTTTTGAACTTCTTTTTAACAAATTTATACCTCAAATTTGTTTTCCCGATTGAGCCACTGAAATAAACTTAAATTTTCATTTTTGTTAAAAGTTATTCTTGAAGTCATTTTGTTTTATTTTTTATTACAATTTTATGCCTTCGTTACAATTCGTATTTGGAAATTGAGGCAACGGTGTTGGAATAAAACGAAAAAGTTCGTTTAGTTATATTTCTTTTCAATCTTCAATCTTCTAAACTTCATGACTTTATCTTCGTGAATTTGTCTCAATTTCTAAAATTTCGGTTCCTTTGAATATTTAACCCATCCCACCGTATCAACGACTTGGATTGTTGGATGCCATCTGTAAAGTAGGTGAAAACACGAATATAATCTGAAATTATAAATCAAAACCCAAACACAAGTTGAAATCATGAATTATTGGGAATATTTAGAACGTTTTTATACTTGTGAGAGTTTGGTATCATTTCTCCCATCCAATATGACCCGACAGACTATTTTTTAGAAAAAGAAAAAAAGTGGTCTGAAAGACTCCCAACGGCTATATAAGCATATTGCGGTATTGCCTAACGACTATTCTTTTAGAATTCTAGTTGGACCTTCGTAACCGATCCTATCAGGATATTTTGACTGATATCAACTTAAAATGATATAATACTTTACATTGACTTAGGGGTTGTTTGTTTACCTCTTAATAGTTTCATTAAGAGGCAACCTCTGAATCGCTAAGAGGTGAATCTTGTTTGGCAAAAAAACAAGTCTGCCTCTTAATGGTTCTAAAACCCTCTGAATGATTTTGTATCTTGGCTCTCCCTTAACCATTAAGAGCCTTAATTTCATTCTAAACAATTACCAAGCAACCATATTTCATTTTACACTATATCATAAGAGCCTCTTAATCATTCTACATCAAACCATTCAGCAACTACCCCTTAGACAATACAACTATATGTTTATGAATGTTTTGTTGGAATGCTAACAATGAGTTTTTAGACATATGTGAAAGTAAAATGAAAGTAAAGTAGGTGTATACGTGTAAACGATTAAATGCTTTTTTCTAATACTTAAAATATGTTTTCAAAGAAAACATTTAAAAAAAGATTATTCATTTTACACGTTGCACAATCCATGTGTCTTTTTAAGGGATATAAGTGTTGATATCGACAATTTCAAGCGGTCCTACAAGAAATCCGTCTTTAAAACATCAATATGAGAAGACATTTTTCTAGGGATGGCAAAAAGTGACCCAATCCGTGAACCCAACCCAATAGTAGCAGGTTGGATTGAGATTTTCAATCCATTTAAGTTAAATGGGTCAACCCGTCTAACCCAATTAATAAATGAGTTGGGTTGGGTTGAAATTTTTGACCTGTTTTCAACCTGATTTCAATCCATTTATAACTTGTTTTTAACTCATTTACAACCTGCTTTCAACCAATTTACAACCAGTTTGTAACCCATTTATGACTTGTTTTTAATTTATTATCATTATTTAGTTATAACTAATAATTAAAAAGTTAATAAAAAACTAAATATGATTCCCCTAAAGTCTAAACATAACTCTTTCGGTCCTTCCTTTTCAATATTCCATCGTTCAAACTTTCAAAGTCTAAACTCTCTAAACCCTAGCCGATACTTCCTTCTAGTTCCAGCTAAGAGATCGACACCAGACCTACAAACTTATTTGTTTGACATTATGGTTGTTTTAATGAAACTTTGAACAATTTATTTCATATTATGGTTGTGTTTTATCAAAACTTTGAACAATTTATTTGGTTTTGTGGTTGTAACTTGTGTATTTGCCATGGAATCATGTTTTAGTTCTTTTTTATTTTATTTAAAGTTTTAAAATTAAATGGGTCAACCCAGGTTCAACCCATTTATTAAACAGGTTGGGTTGGAAAAATCATAAACAGGTCAACCCGCTATCAACCCATTTAAGTACCAGGTTGGGTTGAGGTTTTTAACCCAATTAATAAATGGATTGAACCCGAACCCAACCCAACCCGACCTATTTACACCCCTACATTTTTCGGTTCACTCAGCAGTGAATGCTAACGGGGGAGTGTCCTGAGATCGAACCTAGAACCCATCTTATATTTGGACAAAGTTACTCTACTCTTTTGTCAACTGAGCTATGCATACAAAATTTTTCTTTTAAAATACATTATCATAACATCAAGCACATCAAATCATATTATTCCATAGAATTTATAGTTACTTATTTTTATATAAACAAGATAAAATGTTAGGGAAATTAATTAAAATGCCCCAAGTTTGACTTTGGCTTACTAATATACCCAAAATCTCTCCAATTTAACCAAAATACCAAAAAAAAATCCGTGAAATGGTGCATGATCACGGACTCCTTTTGGGAATTGAATTTTTGTCCGTGAGGAAGCAATTGGTTCGTGAACCATTTCAATTTTGGTCTGTGAACCATTGATTTTATTCAAAAATTGATTTTTTATTCAAACTCAATTTTGGTCCATGAACAAAGTCAAAACTTCACGGACATGGTTCAAAATTGTTAAGGAATCCATGAAGTTCAAAATTGAACAAACTCAATTTTCTTTTTATAAAACTCAATTTTATATTAATTGATAAAGGAATCCGTGAAGTTTTGTATTTACCCCACATATACTAAGCTCACTTTTATAAAATTATGGTTCACCCACCACTCTCCTTTTCACGGATGGCACATCCATTTCACAGACCAAAACTCCAATTCATAAAGGAATCCGTGATCATGGACCCTTTCACGAAAATTTTGGATATTTTGGTTAAATTGGCGAGCTTGAGCATTTCAGTGAGTGAACTTTAAACTTGGAGTATTTTAATTAATTTCCCTAAAATTTTCCTTTTCAAACAATGAATCTACTCATTTTCAAGAAGTGTCACATGCTGGGCTCGAGCCGAGATCCCCCAACACTAATTCATCACACACCCCAAAATGCCATGATATCACCCCCTTGCCTTTATTGGGCGTTTGGTTCACAAAATGTTTTTGGATGGAATGGAATCTGTCAAAGAAATTTGACTTTGAAGGAATTGGAATGGAATGTTGTCAGGTTTGACCAGCTGTTTGGTTGACAGAATTGGAATGTAATCTGTTAAAGGAATTGGAATCTGTCTGTTTGGTTCACATAATTTAGCTTTGGAATTGGAATGAAATTTTGGTAAATGACCAAAATACCCTTTTGATAATTTTAATTGTTTTTTTCAAAAAAACGTTTTAATAAAATAGTCATTATATACTTTATTTGTTTAACTAAAAATGGATTAGGGTTAGGGTTCTCCATCGCTATCCCTTTCGACTATTCACGCGATTCTTGATTTTGATCCTAATCATTCTAAAACCAAGTATAAGATCAATCTGAATAATGGTCAAACATGGGTTCTGTATTCGTCTTCGCCCATTAACTTGACCCATGAGATATCCACCATTTCATCCGAAGAGTTATGCGGTGTAATACGCATTGATATATTGCCAAATACGGATTCGGAATTCGAATCGGGTATTGGCAGGTTCAGTTCTTGTTACCCGATTTCTGGTCAAGCTGTGTTCAGTAAACCATTTAGTGTTGAATACAAATGGGAGAAGAAAGGTTGGGGGGATTTGTTGATGTTCTTGCGATTTGAAACCGTATGAGAAGTGAGAGGTATGCGATGGCGATGAAACTGCAATGGCGATGGAGAAGGTATGTGCGAATGGAGAAGAAACCGTATATGAGAAGTGAGATAATCGTGTTTGTCGGCTGAAAAGAATTAAAACTAGGGCAAGGGTATTTTTGCCATTATGAAAAAAATCAATTCCATTCCTTTAAAATCCATGGTTTAAGTGATGGAATGTTTAAATGGCTATTTGATGGAATTGGTTCGAATTTGAGATTCCATTCCTTTAAAAACCTTGAACCAAACAATGGAATTGAATTTGGTCAAAGGAATTTGAGATTCCAATTCCATCAAATTCCTTTAAAAACCTTGAACCAAACAACCCCTTATTTTGTTCCTACTTTCTACCAACTTGCATTTTTTTAGAATAAAAAGTAATAAAACAAAAACGCTACAAAATATAACATTAAAGACAATAGTCACAATATCTATACTATACTATAAAGCATTTATGAAAAACTCTTAAAAACAACTCTTAAAGCTTCATGTACCGCTATTTAATGTTAATTACTTAAAATCTCTTAAAAACAACTAATGAAGCTTTATATACTGTTTTAATGTTAATTACTTGATTAATACTTATCTATAACAACATTCAGATCCTTAAATCGTGGACTCTTATTAATTAATTCTTATCTCTAACCACTTTCAAATCCTCAAATCATAAAATCCTCAAAAGCGTCATTCTTTATACAAATTTATAAAAAAAACATGACCGTTTTCTCAAAAGCATACATTAAAATAAATAAGCATGAGAATGGTCCCCGGCCAGGGCCGACCCTAGCCACGTGCAGCCCGTGCGGCCGCACAGGGCATCAAAGCCCAAGGGGGCATCAACTTGTCATCTGTTACTATTTTTGGGTTTAATAGTTTGGGAATTAGACAACTGGGCTTTAACTATAAAACAAACCTGATGGATACTGAATAAGCATCGTAAACCGGTGAACGCTATACATTTTAACAACTCAAGTCGATTTATAATTAGCATCCTAACGAACAAACAAATTTGTTAAATTACTTTGAGGTTTGACAATTACCACATTAGATTTAGACTTTTAATTTTTCAACATGTAACTTGTGAGTTTTGCTCTTACTTACTATAACATTAACATCGATGTAATTTACATTTACTATTTTAGTTAAAACTAATTATAGTTTTCCATATCTTTTTGTTTTTAGTTCCAAAAAACTAAAATAAAGGTTCGACAATGCTAATTTTAATTGGAAAAGCGAAAACCGGGAAAAAAAGGAAGCACAAGCTTAATCCAGGTGTTATCCTTTTATAATTCTAAATTTTATAATTCGAGGTTTTGGTTTTTATATCCCCCTTAGAGTTTTTTATTATAATTAATAAAAATCAACGTGAAGACGAGTGATAAGGTTAATTTATTAACCCTATTTTTAACCTTTTTATTAGTTTTATCTTACTTTATTCTCCTAAAAATCCAATTTTTAGTCACTTCTATGTAAAAATCATGCATTGATCATAATTCATACATTTAGCATTTTTTTACATAGTTTAGTAGGCAATTTGGTGTTTCTAATAAAATTTTGCAGATTGATGAAATCCTCCGAGGATTCCTGCAGGATTTGAGCTGCCGGAAGTTTTTGCTATTTTGGGCTGAAATTCTGTGATAGGCCAAATCTGCCGTTGGGCCGATTTTTGAAGCTACAAAACCAGATTTTTGAAGACCTTGATGAAAAGTAGCTTAGTTAGGACTTAAGTACTTTTAATTACTTATTATGTATTTTTGTACTTTTTAGAAGCTTACTTAATACTCTTTAGCTTTTAGATAGCTTTGGCACCAAGTTTGCCTCTTCCTATATATATGGAAGTCTTTTGTTAGATTAAAACAACCTCTTTCCAAGTATTTTTACTTGTTTCATCTCTTTAGCTCTCTAGTTTTATTCTCTTGTTACTTCTAAAATGGAGTAATTGTAGTTTTCGGTTCGGAATTAATACAAGTGTTTTAAATCTCAAGTTCTTGTTCTCAAGTTTCATAATCTCTCTTTTATTATTAGAAATTAATACAAGGAACATACTTGATTTTTATAATCAAATTGTGACTTGAGATTACTTTCTAATATTGGTATTTCCCAAGTTTTAAAGCAAACACGTTCGTTTTTCGTCACATTTCACTTCTAGTTAATTATTTGGTACAAATCTTGTGGTGATATTTTGGATTTAATCCTTCTAAAAATCCAAGACTTGTCCAAATAGTTAATAATTCGTTTTTCTAGAAATTCTCAAGCTTAAAAATCATCTTTTGAGACGTAACTTGCACGACAAGTTTCATAACTTGGCGACTAAGTTACCTCATTTTTAGGACTTTAATTCCATTTACTGCTTTATTTACATTCCTGCAATTTATATTTCTGTCTTTTAATTTCTTGTACTTTAATTTACTGTCATTTACATTATCGCACTTTAATTTCTGCAACTTTACATTTCTGCACTTTTATTTTAGTATTTACTTTTCAGTCATTTATTTTTCTGCAATTTACTTTTCAGTCATTTACTTTTCTGCAATTTATTTTCCAATAATGTTATTTACATTTCTTACATCTTTCGAAAGATTAATCCGAGCGATGATGGGCTAATTGCCTTAGCTTGGGGTGTAAGGCAAAGTTGAGACCGAAATCGGTGTGAAAGTTGAGAGGTGTATTTATATTACACTGTTATCTAACTATTTGTTTCAGGTGATTACTGTTTCATTGAAGATCATACTTTAATTAATTGACAACTAATTTAATATGTAAAAATGCATTAACTTTCAGAGTTAAGATAAACAACAAAACCTGAGATAATAAGAGAATGCTACATATAGCTTTAGTATCTGACAAGTGCTATGCTCTTACGGTGTAGGATGGTAACATTGCGCTGTGCTAGGATTCACGAGGTCTAATATAACTGATATCGTATCGATAGCACGCTGGCCTATGTGTACTCTTGAGAGGCCATCTGACTCGATAGTTGATACTGTGATAATCCTACTTATATAGGATTATCCGGGTGTTTATTTCATCTTTTAACCGGATCACTTATTTCTGTCTTAACAAAACCTTGCATCCTGTGCTTTTAATCTCTCATTGATATTTTTAGTTGTTAACTCACAAACAAATCACTCAATCTGTTTTCGAATTCGCCATCTGAAGTCAGTTTTTAAAGATTGGACTTTTTGAAAAGCTTTCACAAGTTTTTCCTGTGGATCGATATCTGATACTTTTACCATTATTACTTGTTACGAGGCGATAGTAGTTCAAGGTGTATACTTGCACTGAGTTCTATTTTAAGTGAATCTCTAAGGTTGCATAAATCTGACAACAATGAGCCATCTAGCTTGAGTAGGTTCCAAACTCTTTAGAAAATCTCGGGTTTCGTAGTTTTATTTACTTATAAAATAGGGAGTAAATTACATTTTTGGTCCTTGTGGTTATCACTTACTATCAACTATAGTCCCTCTTTTAAACTAATTACATTTTTGGTCACTATAGTTGCCAATCAATTTCACTTTTGGTCCCTTTAACTAATTCTGTCAAACAAGTCAGTTAACTTCAAGGGCATTTTAGTCTTTTTATATTCTCCTTAATTTTTTATAAAAATCAAATAAATATGTCAATTAACAGGCGCCAATTCAGCAATCTTCATCCCAACCCTGGAATCCAACCTCCATCACTCAAGAAACAGGCGCCGGATTCCAGACCATCCGTTTCTCCGGCGATCTAGCTGGCCACCCCTCTCTCTCTCTCTCCTTCTTCTCTTTTCTATTTCTCCGCCGTGGAACCCGTCTTCCAGATATCTCCTTCTGCATCTGTTCATTTCCATCTGCATCTGCCGAATTCATTTGGTCTACATCTCCAGATTTCGTTTGGGTGTTTGAAGCATCTGCCGATTTTCTTTTAGGTTTACATCTCCTGCATCTCCATCTGTTCACTTGGACCTGCAGTCACCAATTTCGTTTGGGTCTACATCTCCATATTTCCTTTGGGTGTTTTCGATTTCCAAATTTGTGTTTGTCAGTTTTGACTTTTGATTTTCAGATTTGAAGCTTTTCGATTTATACGTTTTCGTTTATCAGATTTGTTGGGTTTTATGTTTGTAATTTCCAGATTTGGGTTTGCTTTGATTTTCAGATTTGAAGCTTTTGATTTATACCTTTTGGTTATCAGATTTCAAGAACCCTGTTAGCATCTATGAGCTTAAAGATATCGTTTGGTTGCATCACACAATTGAACTCTAACCAATGGTTTGGATCTGTTTCATATGGATCCCACCACATTTTCTTCTCAATGCCGCATATCTCACAGGAACCCCTTCGACGCCCACCACCTCAACGATCGTTTGGGTTTGCTTTGTTTTGCACCATCCACATAAACAAATCGTCGTCTATTCTTTTTATTCAGATATGAATTTAGTTTGCTCTGATTTGGATATAAATTTGGTTTATTTTTTATTTGGGTTTGTTTAATTATAAGATTTTTGGATGGTTTTTATGTTTAAAATGCTGGAGAAGATGATCGGTAGGGAACTATGCATCATCAGTTTGTACACTGTTTAAATTTATTTTAAAAAAACAGAATCTAATAAAACAAAAAGAAAAGGTAAAAAAGACCAAAAAGACTAAAATGCCCTCATCTTAACTTAGCTTTTTTAACAGAGTTAATAAGATGGACCAAAATTGAAACCAAATAGTGACCAGAGGGACCAAAAATGAAATAGATTGGCAACTACAGTGGCTAAAATTGTAATTAGTTTAATAGAGGGACTAGACTTGATATTAAGTGGTAACCACAGGGACCAAAAGTGTAATTTACTCTAAAATAGGCATATGGGCATTTTTTAGCATTTTCGCACAAGGAATCGAAAACCCTAAGACCGGCCCTGTGGGGATATGATCATATTCCCCGGCGGGGACGGGGACGGGGATGGGGATGAATATAATGATCGGGGACGGAGATGGGGATTGAGGTCCCCGCCCCATACCCGCCCCATTCTCATGCCTAAAAATAAATTAGAACATTAAAATCGAGATATATTGCGCTGCATTGCGTAGGTAGACTTCTAGTACTTTATAATTCAAATTCAATTTACTTATTATTCAATTACCAATTATTATATAGCATTTATGATATTGATTTCTTATTTTTATTATTTTATTAAACAATACCTATTCTATTATAGTTACAATTTTGTATTAAAAAGATGTGTGAGTTCAAATATTATATTTTCTTTTTAATAGTATAGATTTTTGCTCCAAATATTTACAAATAATATAAATTAGTTAACATCCCATGATAAACTTAAAAAAAAGTTGGTCACTTTCTATTTGGTACAAATACAAACTATAAGATAAATATTTTCGCCGAAAAGACAAATAATTTTAGAAATATATAATTATTATATTTTTAAGTTAACTAAACAACAATTTTGATGTTAATAAAAAAGGGGGAATTTTTTTCTCCATTTGATAATTGAGAGTAGAATGGAAAAATAAATACTCATTTTTTTAAAAAGACACTTAATATAAGAAAAATTTAAATAAAAATAGAAATATTTATTTTAAGACCCATGGACTGTTTTATGTTAATTTATGAAAGAATTGAATGATCGTTCCTTGATCATTTTAATTTAAAACCCACTTATGAATAGGGCTGTAAATGAACCGAACGTTCAGCGAACCGTTCGTGAATCGTTTGACGGGAAGTTCGTTTATGTTCGTTTATTTAATAAATGAACGAATATGAACATAATTTCTTGTTCGTTTAGTTAAATGAACGAACATGAACAATGGTCTCGTTCGTTCATTTACGTTCGTGAATTTATGTTCGTTAATGTTCGTTCATTTACGTTCGTTTAAGTTCGTTAATGTTCGTTCATTTATGTTCATTTACGTTCGTTTACATTTGTTTATGTATATATATATATATATATATAAATATGCTTATGTAGTATGACGTTAATAGGTATATTCATTAAGTAATTAATTTTTAAGAATTCTTTTTTATGCCTCCTAAGTTAACCCGATTTTTCATTTTCTTATGATATTTTTTATGAAAGAAATGATGAGTAACAGTGGTTATTTTTTGTTCATTTGCGTTCGTTCATTTATGTTCGTTTATGTTCATTTAAGTTTGTTCGTTTACGTTCATTTAAGTTCGTTCGTTTACGTTCATTTAAGTTCGTTCGTTTACGTTCGTTTAACGCTTAATGAACGAACATAAACGAACATAAACGAACACGAACAAACAAAATTTCTTAACGAACGAACATGAACACAAAAAACTTTCGTTCGTTTACCGTTCGTGTTCGTTCGGTTAAGTTAAACGAACGAACACGAACAAGCCTCCGTTCGTGTTCGTTCGGTTCGTTTACAGACCTACTTATGAATCAAGCTTGATGCTGGATGTAGTGGAAGCTCATCTACCCAGGGTTCAAATCCAGGCACTGTCAAAGTCCTTGTGGTCATGGAGGTTCACCTGCGATGACTTCAGGCCAATTTTAGTCGTCCAGGGATTAGTCGATGTGCGTAAGCCGACCCGAAAACCCATGGTTATCAAAAAAAAAAAAAATACATAACCATTTTATACGTTTCAACGAAACTGAAAAAATCCAAAATGGAATCACTATTTACCGAACATTTATTTTGACTATCTACTACTTAGACCACCCGCATCGGCCCCTTGGGTTCGATGGGGTTGGGGCTGGATGGTTTCCCACACCATCGCACCCCTTGGGGTTGGTGTGGGATGGAACCCTCCCGGGTTGGGCAACCAGCTCGGGTTGGGTCTCCATTTAAATTTTTTTTTTAATAAAATATAGCCGTTAAAAATATGGACGTTGGGCTGATTTTTTTTTTAATTATTTCTATCCTATAAATACTAATATTAACCTACTTATTTTTTCACACAAACAAATTTACTCTCAATCTCTCTCATCTTCCCCACTTCATTCTACTCTCTCAATATTATTTATTTCTTCAAAAAAATCATAATGGATAAAGAAACACAAGGGTTCACAACACCACGACGAGGTTTCAAATCGCGAGGCACGAGCTCGCAACCGTCCCCGACGGAAAATTTGTAGTTTTTTAAATTGAAATTATGTATTTTTTATGTTTTTAATTTGGTTATGTAAGGTTAAAATTGTAGTTTCAATTTATGAAATATTTTATTAATTGTTTTATCTTATATTAAATTTTAAATTATTTATAAATTTTAAATTATTTAAATTAATATACTTGTAACAAAAATAAAAATAAAAATAAATACGAGATGGGATGGTGGTGTGGGATGGATGTGGGGGTTTGTGGGTTAGGCCATCCGTACCCGGGCTCGGGATGGTGCGGGGATCATGCGGGGTGGGCTACGGAGGTTGCGGGGATGGCGGTAAGGGATGGAATCCGGGGATGGGATCCCGATCCATCCCGAAGGGTTTTTAAAAAAAAAATTAATTAAATTTTTTAAAATTCATGCCGTTGAACGGCTCTATTACTAAAAAAAATTATTTTTCTCAATTTAATCCCACTATATATTTAACCCTCAACCTCTTATTTCTCACACCTCTCAACCTCTTATTTCTCACACCTCTCAACCTCTTATTTTTCACACCTCTCAAATTCTCTCAACCTCTTATTTCTCACACCTCTCAAATTCTCTCAACCTCTTATTTTTCACACCTCTCTCATCATGAACTCAAACAGAACACCTACATCCCGTCGTAACCGACCGAATACACCACAATCGCAAGAAGATCAAGAGCTTGGTTTCCAAGCGTTTACACAACAAGGTTATCATCCGCAATTTTCGCAACAAATTCCGCCACAATGGTCGCAACAAAATCCGCCACAATATCCGCAACAATTTCCCCAACAATTTCACCAACAATTTCACCAACAAATTCCTTACCAATTTACACGTCCCGGGTTGATTGAACAAGGTTTTACTCCGGTCAACTTCAATCTCGACGACGACATTGTTCCGGAAACCCAACCTTCTACCCCGAACACACCACAATCTATCCCGACACAACAATCTAACCCGGAACCATAAAATCCGAGACCAAAGAAAGCCGCCAAACAAACGTGGAGTAAATCCGAGGAACTCGCGTTAGTGTCGGCGTGGGTTGACGTTTCGGAAGACCCCGTGGTCGGTAACGCACAAAGCGGTGGTAATTATTTTTATTGTTGTTATTATTATTATTATTATTATTATTATTATTATTATTCTTATACTTAATTTTACATAAATGTAGGAAATTTTTGGGGCCGAATCGGGCATGTGTTCTTTACTCGCATGGGTCGTGAACCAGGTTATAGATCAACTCATCAACTCAATAGCAAGTTCAACGGCCTCAATAAAAGAGTTAATTCGTTTGGCGGCATCTACAACAACTTGCTCAATAATAGATCAAGCGGGATGAGTGAGGCCGATATATCCCGAACGGCACACGAACGGTATCTAGCACGCCATAAAGTTGCTTTCACTCACGAACAAGCTTGGGACGTCCTAAAAAAATGTCCAAAATGGGGAGCCGTTCCAACGATGACGACAACTTCATCGCGGGGTTCAAAACGTACCCAACCTTCCGATGATGACGATGACGAGCAAATTCAACGACCCATCGGGAGAAACAAGGCAAAAAAATCATCAACGAGTAATACGTCCGGGGCGAATACGGACGAAAGTGTTACTCAGTTGTTGACGACGTTCAACGACAAGATTGATGATACAATGGAATACAAAATGAAAAAACTCGATCTCGAAATCGAACGCTCAAAACTCGAACGACATAGGTTGGATCAAGAACGCGAAATCGAACGCGCAAACCGATTTGATAAAGACTTCGAGTTTTTCATGGCCCCACATGATCACCTTACGGGAAAAGCTTTGAGGGTTACTTTAGCGAGAAAAGAGCAAATTCAAAAATTTAATGATTGGTAGTGTTTTGTATTTTGTAATTTTTATTTTTAATGAATGGTATGAATTTTTATTTTTATTATTTATCTTATTTTTATTTATTAAAAAATATATAAATATTTTTATTTTGTTAAATAATTAAATGTATAAATAAAAGAATTAAAATAAATGAGGTGGCAAAAGGGTTTGAGGGAATGGGGTACGGGTGTTTAGGGATTGTTAGGGATGGAGTGAGGGATGGGAGAAAAGCTGATGTGGCGCTGATGTGGAGCTGGAAGGGCTGACGCGGGATGGCCCTCGGGGATGGCTGCACCCCAAGCGGGATGGCCCTCGGGGATGGCTGCGGGATCAGCGGGAAGGGCTACGGCCCATGCGGGGTTGGCGGGGCGGGGTTGATTCCGGGGATGGGATCCCGGATCATCCCGAAGAGTTTTTTAAAAAAAATTTAATTAAATTTTTAAAAATAAAGCCGTTCAACGGCTCTTTGTAAAAAAAAATCTCAATTTAATCCTACTATATATTTAACCCTCAACCTCTTATTTCTCACACCTCTCAACCTCTTATTTCTCACACCTCTCAACCTCTTATTTTTCACACCTCTCAAATTCTCTCAACCTCTTATTTCTCACACCTCTCAAACTCTCTCAAATTATCTCAACCTCTATATTTTAAACAATATGGATTCGCCACAACCCGGTTCACCAACCGCATCATCATCATCCGTAGACACCGACGAGTTGTTGAATCTACAAAGGGAAATTTTTCGACATACTGCACAATCGCTGTATGGTAGCACCGCCTCATCGTCAACAAGAGAGAGGGCCGCAAACATTGAAAGAGGTCGAGTAACTGCAAACGAGCGGCTTATGCGGGACTACTTTGGCGTCAACCCGATTTATACACCGGATATGTTTAGGCGGCGGTTCAGGATGAGCAGACAACTATTCGAACGAATAGTTGAAGATTTAGAAGTAGGGTATCCGTATTTTAGACTTCGGTTTGACGGGTTAGGCAAACAAGGTTTTTCTCCGATACAAAAGTGTACTTCCGCTATTCGGCAATTGGCGTATGGAGTAGTGCTGACGCACTTGACGAGTACATCCGTATGGGAGAGAAAACGTCACGAGATTATCTGTACAAATTCTGCACAGGTATTATTGAACTGTATGGTCAAAAATATTTACGCAAGCCTACTTTTATTGATATTAAGAAGTTGTACGCCGCGCATGAAGCTAAACACGGATTTCCCGGCATGCTCGGCAGCATAGACTGTACTCATTGGGCGTGGGCAAATTGTCCGAATGCATGGCGAGGTCAATTCATGAGAGGTGATCATGAGCACCCGACAATCATGCTAGAAGCAGTGGCCTCTCAAGATCTATGGATCTGGCACGCATACTTTGGTGTTGCCGGTTCCAACAACGACATCAATGTTCTCAATCAGTCGCCCATCTTCAACGATGTATATGATGGAAAAGCACCCGAGTGCCCTTTTGAGGTGAATGGAGCCACCTACAAGCACGGATATTATCTAACGGATGGGATATATCCGGAATGGGCTACTTTCGTAAAATCATTTACGTGCCCACAAGACCTTAAACGACAAAAGTTCAAGTCCGCGCAAGAATCCGCACGTAAAGATGTTGAACGAGCTTTTGGCGTGCTTAAACAACGTTGGCATATACTTCATAACCCGGCACGCGGATGGGAACCGGCAATATTGAGAAACATTATGTACGCTTGTGTCATATTACACAATATGATACTCGAAGACGAAAACCATGCTATTTGTGGTGACGTGGAAAACGATTTTTTCACGAATGATATCGAAAGCCAAATCAGTGAGACACAACGCGCGGCAAATGTTCAAGAAGTCATAAACCGGGACACTCATAATAACCTTCGGTCGGATTTGGTCGAACATATTTGGCGTATCCAAGTTCCCAACAATGACGACGAGTAGATTTTTAAATTTATTTTGTAATTTTTATTTTTAATGAATGATATGAATTTTAATTTTTATTATTTATCTTATTTTTATTTATTAAAAAATATATAAATATTTTTATTTTGTTAAATAATTAAATGTATAAATAAAAGAATTAAAATAAATAAGGTGGCAAAAAGGTTTGAGGGAATGGGGTACGGGTGTTTAGGGATTGTTAGGGATTGAGTGAGGGATTAGAGAAAAGCTGATGTGACGCTGATGTGGAGTGAAATATTTGAAAGATTCCCTCCATGGGGTACGGATGGCCTTAGAATGGGTTGGAAGAGAAAAATGATGTGACGCTGATGTGGCGCTGAAAAAGTGTGGGTTAGAATGGGATGGATGCAGATGGTCTCGGGCACCGTACGTTAGTCTTTATTCCCCTGCCAGCCACCGCCTCTCATCTACCACCGCCACACCGGAGGAGACGGCAAATTTCCAACCACTGCAGGCCCACCGTCCCCACAATATTCAAATTTCTACTCCATTAGCCCCTTTCACACTCAATCTCTTCAATTCCTTATCAAGATTAATTCACTCTCTCAAGCACACAGTTACAGTACGTCGAGATCGGTACATGGCGCCGCCGGCGAGTTCTGTACAGACTCTCATTTTCGTTATTCTATACAGCATTTTTCTGCAATTTTTTAGCTTTGCAAGTAAGTTATCCAGATCATGAGCGTTTTAATCGTATCTAGTTATTTAATCAATGGCTAATTTCTAGATATCGCACTTTCGAATCTGAGAGATTTGATCTGATGCGATTCGCCGATTCGGAAGCAATTTTGCACCGACCGATTTAACACCGGCGTAATTGTTGCTCCAATTGTGTTTCTGTTACTCGATTTCATAAAGGCAAAACACTTTTTGACAAAAACCAAAAGTGTAAAAGGTAAAGTAGATTTACGACTTTGAACGCTGAAATCGAGGTATTCCGGCTGTATTATTTTTGCAGGTTCGCAATCGTTTATCGGTGTAAACTACGGCATAGTCGCCGACAATCTTCCAGCTCCGGAGGCGACGGCGAAGCTTCTACAGTCGACGTCCATAGGTAAAGTGAGGATGTACGGTGCGGACCCTGCGATGATCCGCGCACTAGCGAATACCGGAATCGGAATCGTGATCGGTGCAGCGAACGGCGATATACCGGCATTGGCGTCGGATCCGAATTTTGCGACTCAGTGGGTCGACTCGAACGTGTTGGCTTATCCTGATAGCAAGATCAGTGTTATCACGGTTGGTAATGAAGTCATGAGCGCAGTCGACCAAAGTCTTGTGTCCCTTTGTCTGCCTGCCATGCAAAATGTCCAAAATGCCCTTAACGCAGGTTTCATTCTAATTCAGTCCACGGATGCTTCATTTCTCTTTTCATTTATATAAAAAATGTTTGACACCTTATTAGGCCACCCGTAGCGCCCTCGGGTACGCAGGCGGGTTCGACCGAGGTGGCAATCGGGTTAGCGGGTAAGGGGGTACGGAGGAGGGGTGGGTAGGGAGCGGGTAAGGGGATCGGGTTCATGAACCTGATGAAGATTTTTTTTAATTGAAACTGAATGTATTTAGCGGGTAGTGGGTTCAGCGGGTAGGGTGGGTAGGCGGTACTCCACTTTAGGGTAAGGAGGGTAGGAAAGAGAAAAGCTGATGGGACGCTGAGGTGGCAATTGGGTTCAGTGGGTTCATTGGGTAGCGGTACTCATGGTCTTAAGTCACATTTGAAAAGACTAACAATTTATTTATTAAAAAAAAGTTTAAATGTAATTTTTTACTGAATTTTTGTAGAACTTAGAGCATCTCTAACAGGTTCTCTATAATTTCTCTAAAATAAAGAACAAAAAATCAAAATATATAAATCAAATTATATTTTACTTCAACAGCAGGGCCGTTCCTAACATTTTGGAGGCCCCGTGCAAAAACTTAAATATGACCCTATAATTTTTTTAGTTATATTATTTATTTAGTAAATTCTAAAATAAACATTTTAGTTTAGAATATACATGAAAAATAATTATAAACAAGATTCAAATAAAAATCAAAATGACATTTATATCGTAAAATTAATGCTTATAAAATATCCTACGATTAATATTGTGAATTTGTGATAAGAGCTAAAAAGTTAAATAGTAATAAAAGTAATAGTAATTAAATAATAAGTAAAACTTACAATATATGTAACAAATAATTTAGCACTCCAATAATAAACCAACACCACTACGTATATTTTTCCAACAAGAAGATAAACAACTAGACATTACTATTTTTGAATATATTTCTCAAAAAGAAGACAAACCACGTTTTTTACACATGAAGTGGGTCGCATATGGCTTAACATGTTCTAAAAACGTTAATCCTAATACAATTTGTAGTGGGTAGTGGGTTCCTTTGGTAGTGGTCAATATCTTCAAATTTTAATCTTTTCGAATTGTGGTTCTGTGGTTAGTGTGCTAAGACCATGAGTACCGCCAACCCGCGAACCCACTGAACCTTGATGCCACCTCAGCGCCACATCAGCTTTTCTCTTTCCTACTTTCCTTACCCTAAAGTGGAGTACCGCTTCCTATCCGAACCCACCGAACCCACTCCTTAAAAATAAACCTGCAACAAAACTGAACCCGCTACCCACAAATCTAGTTCACGACCCACTCCTACCCGCTACCCCCAACCCGATGTGAACCCGCCCTTCGAGTACCGCCAACCCACCTACCCGCATGAACCCGATGATGAACCCGACCGTGGTACCCGAGGTGGTACGCACGGCCTAAGGAATGGTGATGTACCTGTTTTTTGATTGGTTTTTGGCAATAAAATTCTGCTTTTAAAAAAAATGCAATTTGTAATATATCTTTTACCCGATAAGTTAATGAAATGGTTGACTACTACAAGTGAACGTTTATCAGATAAGCATTGTATATAAATAAGAAATAGAAAAATAATTAAAAAAATATACATATGTGAGTATTCTTGAAAGTTTACAATTTTTTTATAATTAATTTATCTTAAAAAAAAGTGAGATTTAATAAATAGTTGATTTATACAAGAAAGAGAAACATAATTAAAGAATTTTAACATAATTAAGTATTCTTGAAAGTTTTCAATTTTTTGTATAATCACTTTATGTTTTCTTTTAATGTATTTATAATAATTTTATCTTAAAAGAAGCAAAAAAAAACTGAAAGCCGCTAGCAGGAATCGAACTTAGGGTGACCAGCATAAAGGCACATGGCCTTATCCAACCGATTCTCTATTTTAGAGATTTCAATAATAATTATATTATTAAAATATTATAAACTTTATCATCCCAATGCACTTTTTTAAAAAAATCATATAAAATGATGATAGTTTAATCTTATTGGTGAAAATCAATAAAATAATAATTTCTCTAAACTTGGAGTTTTACCTTGTTTTCTCTATTTTAGATAACAAGATAGAGAAGCTGTTGGAGACAAATAGAGAACAAAACCTTCATTTTCTCTATTTTAGAGAAGCTGTTGGAGATGCTTTTAATTGATTGGGTTTTGTTTTTGGATTTTTTTAAGGGGAATTAATTGTTTTAGCCATATTCTCCCTAAAATTATCAAAATAGCACAAAGTCGGCAAAAGATAGGTCCGTAATTTGCGTACCTTAAAAACAAAAACAAAACGAATCTGGCCGATTTTCCAAAAAAAAAACAACAAATTGCATATTGCGGACCTTGGTCAATTTTTTTAAAAGAAAAATCAATCAAATTTGATTTTTTTTTGGTATTGAACTAGGTCCGCAATTGTGGACCTGATGCTATTTTAGTAAAAGTGGGGAGAAAGTCGCTAGTAGGTGAAACCACCATAAAAAATTAATTTTATTTTTTCTTAATGCTATAAAATTAGAATTAATGAAATAAAACAAGGAATTATGCAGCATCGTTAAGTGGGAAGATAAAGGTATCAACGGTACACTCGATGGCAGTGCTGGCATCCTCCGATCCACCTTCTTCGGCAGTTTTCAATTCTGGGTTCAGTGACACAATGAGATCACTTTTGAAGTTTCACAGTGCAAATGGCTCTCCTTTCATGATCAATCCTTACCCATTCTTTGCCTACGAGAGTGATCCACGACCTGAAACGCTGGCGTTTTGTCTTTTCCAACCCAACGCTGGCCGAGTCGACTCAGCCAACGGTATCAAATACATGAACATGTTCGATGCCCAGGTGAGTTTAATTACGCTTCCTTACCCTTTAAAACAATGCACATATCGGGTAAATTGCATGAAAATACAACTTACTTTAATCTGATACCTATTGTGTGTAACGTACTTTCAAATAACATTTCAAGCATTTAGACACCTACTTTACATTTGAGAATGCAACTTACTTTCGTCCAATTCCTATTTTGTGTATAGTAATTTGGTCTAAATTTATTGAAATGAAATATCAAAAGTATGTTACATGAAATAAAAATCAGACTAAAGTATGTTGCATTTTCATGCAATTTTTCCTACTTACTTATAAGTATGAATTAATAACCAAAAATTGAACACTTAAAACTTGAAATATAATCAATCAAATAACTGTTTTAATTCCATTGTTCAACTCTTATTTTAGAGACCACATAAAAAAAAATACTTCTTGTTGGAAAATAATTAATAATAAAAAGTTAATGAAAGGTAAGCATCTTATTGCAAGAATAAAAGGTTCCATGTGACTGGTAACATGAAAGGTACGATAATAGCATCCAATTCCATCAGTTTTCTTTGATGATTCTGACTAAGTTTCCACATGATTTTACCATTTTTTATCTCCAAAAGTGAATCGGTTAGCAAGTTTATTTCGACCTTAATTCACAAAAGAGAATTAACAGGCTTGGAACACTACAATATATTGCCGTATTTCTTACTAATTTGCCTTTGTGTACATTAAGAATGAAATACTGACAAACTGTGACCGCAATAAATCAGCCACAAACAGTTGTGTACGCCTGAAATTGAACCATCTACCCAAGGTTCAATTCCATGCGTAGACAACAGTTGTGGCTACTAAGTTTATCATTCTTACGGTCACAATTTGTCGGGATTAGGGCATAGCTGATAAAATGAAAATACGTACGGAAAATACAATGGCGGACCCGGGTTTCTTAACTTGGGTGTACATGTCCGTTGACTAGAGATCCGCCCTCGAGAGTTTATTGAAAAAATTCATGTTTAGGTGGCCATGAGTTAGCCTTTTGAAAAACTACTGTAAGTAACGTTTCAATAAGTTCCATGAGTTTTTTCTTTTGCACTTTTTTTGCATGCCATTTATGTTTCCCTAATTAATTTTCAACAATTCCTTTTAGAGTTTTAGGTCGTTTTACATCTTCGTCTAACTTATCAACTAGTTTTTTCCAAAGATAACTTATTAGCTAACAGGCAACTTATGAGGCCATGTTTGGCAACCATAAACTAACTTATTTTTAGTTTGTTGAAAAAGTTTCGTGTGGTAAGCCATAAAGCTAGTTTTTTCACAAATTACTTCAATTAAAAGCGTGTCAATAAGCTACAAGTTTGTTTTTACTTTTTCCCGGTTATGCCTCTTATACTTTACGTACATGATGAAAAACTATATCCTTTTTTTAGGACTTAGGTCATTTTACGTTGTCATCTAGATTATCAACTGGTTTTTAGTTTTTACCAATTGTGTACTAGGTAATTTATTAGCTAGTCTATTGTCCGGAAGCTATCTTTTCAGCTAGTTTGCCAGAGCAAAGCCTTAGCCAATAGTTAGCTAGCTTACCGTTGGTAGGTAGTTTGCCAAATATAGCTTTTTATGTACAAAAATTTTCATCAATCCGCAACTAGTGCTTTTCGAGATTCATTTTAGGTGGTATGTTATAGTTTTAATGTTTTATGGTATGTATTTTTAGTGCTTGCAATGCCGATTTATGTGATTATTGTTATTCAGTAAATGTTGAAAAAACCATTAATTGCCCGCTAAACATCTCATTTGATGTAGAGTTTATACATTATAGGTAGATGCTGTAAGGTCTGCTCTAAATGCAATGGGGTTCAAGGACATCGAAATCGTGGTTGCAGAAACAGGGTGGGCTTACAAGGGTGACCCGAATGAGGTCGGACCCAGCGTGGATAATGCTAAAGCCTACAACGGTAATTTGATCAACCACCTAAGATCAAAGGTCGGAACACCATTAATGCCTGGAAAATCCATCGATACCTATATCTTTGCACTCTATGATGAGAATTTGAAGCCTGGGCCCGGCTCTGAGAGGGCGTTCGGGCTTTTTAAACCTGACCTCTCCATGACTTATGATGCGGGCCTCTCGAAGAACAGTCAGGTTAGATGTTAATCGAAACCGATCTTGTTTCTTAAGTTTCAAAACAGTTTCATATTCAATCATCATTTTTACACAAACCATTGTCTCCATTGTTTCTGCATGCGTGAATTAGTCCTGTATTTCTGGAAGTATATATATATATATAGGGTCCGGTTCAGGGGAAAACCTCAAAAAAAAGGAAAACTGAGGAACATCCTGGTAGTCCTTCATCTAGACGGTATGCACTTGGTAATTTGTAACATGCACACGTGCATATGCACAAATGCATAATACACACGTGCATACAAACTAAAAAACAACTTAATTTACTTGTATTCCTCAGTTTTCCATTTTTTGAGGTTTTCCCCTGAACCTCTCTCTCTCTCTCTCTCTCTCTCTATATATATATATATATATAGGGATGTTCCGGGAAAAATCTCAAAAAAAGGGAAAACTGAGGAACACCTAGTAGCCTTTCATCTGGACGGTATGCACTTGTGCATACAAGTAAATTAAGTTGTTTTTTGGATTTTATGCATGTGTCATGTTACAATTACTTGTATGCAGTGGCAGATTCAGGATTTTTCCATGGTGGGGGCACCTTTAAGATAAGCTTAAATGTCCGTAAAGTTGTCCGATGTATTTTTAGCCTAAATCCAACGGTTCGAGGGCTATTTAAAGTTTTTTTGGTTGATTCTAAGGGATTTTAAGTTTTTTTGTCGATTTCGATGAACTTTTTTGGTCTTTTAGTCGATTTCAAGGGAGAAACCCAAAATTCCAAACTTCTACCCTAAATTTTTTCATTTTTTTCCTTTTTAATGGGGTCCCATCCCCCCATAAGTTCCTAAGTGCATCCGCCAATGCTTGTATGCACAAGTACATACCGTTCGGATGAAGGGCTACTAGGTGTTCCTTAGTTTTCCTTTTTTTGAAGTTTTCCTCTAAACCTAACCCTCTCTCTCTCTCTCTCTCTCTCTCTCTCTCTATATATATATAAATAAATATACGACAGATAAGTCACACACTCCCCTCATTTTTGGTGAAGTATGGGTAATTGGGTAGTAAAATCTTTTTTTTTGGTGGTTGTAATCTCATCCAGGGTCCGACAACACCAACATCACCGGTGAGTCCTACAACTCCGGTGACACCATCACCGGTTCAAGCAACTGGGTGGTGTGTGCCAAAACCAGGCGTATCAGATGCGCAATTGCAGTCGAATCTAGACTATGTATGTGGTCAAGGGCTTGATTGTGGTCCAATTCAACCTGGTGGTGCCTGTTTTGACCCCAACACAATAGCATCCCATGCTGCTTATGCAATGAACCTCCTTTATCAAACTGCTGGTAGGAATCCATGGAATTGTGACTTCGTTCAGACGGCTGCACTTACATCCAATAATCCTAGTAAGTTTCTTCCATGCTTTACCTTTTTTTAAAATCATAGAGTGCACCTATAGGTTGGGTTCCGGTGAAAAGTTGAGTTAATGATGAGAGTGAGAAGTGGTTATCAACGGTTGGATGAGAAATGGATGCACATTAGGATGAGATGCACCAGATCAATTCCCTTCTAAGCCGCAATTCATGGGAAGGCTTGAGATTAAAAGAGATCAACGGTTCAAATCCACTTCTCACGCTTCTGACCGTTAACTCAACTTCTCACACGATCCTTCGCCGTGCACATATTCCATGTGTTGAAAAAGATCCATCTTTGGGTTGAAAAGCAGACATTAGCTGTAAAGGCGATAACATTATTTTATTGTATCTCTTGGGTTATTTACCGTAGATGTATGACATCTGAATATCTGCTACCTAATTGTTTTTCCAAATGCAATGTTTTTCACATATGAGACGTTTATGATTGTTTTTTGTGATGAAAAAACAGTGTTAGAATGTTCCACGTATGAGGCAACACTGTATATATATTGCATTTTCACGTTTATAGAACACATTGGTGTCCTTGGAGGCAGGTTACGTGTGGGACCGGTTAGGGTTGCCGGTAATCAACTTTTTACCCAAATAATATTTTATTGGGTGTTTTTTACAAAAGATAAGATCATAAATTTGTAATAAAAAACCATATACCATGTATTCATTCATTCATTCAGTCAGTCGCTTTATTTGATGATATTTTGTGGTATTCCTGTTCCATTTGTCTTTTTTAATTTTGTGGGTTCCATTCGGATTCTGCACTAAATTAATATGTGTCCCACAAACACATTCTTGTTTCAATTTGCACCATTCAATCTCCATCTCTCATAGTGATTGATCATTTTAACTTGTTTTTTGCAGGTTACAACGCTTGTATTTATCCTGGTGGGGTATGAGCTTTTTATTTAACTCTAAAATTAATTTTGTATCATAATTATTGAATATGAAAAAACCCTTTAATATTATAATGGTTAAAATAAGGTAATTGGTAGATGTTGTAACTGTAACTGCTTGATGATCTTGTTTTATTATTTGTAAATTGTATTTTGTTTGGCTACCCAAAATTTGTACTACCACTGTGTTTTTTTCCTGATTAATCAAAAGTTTTAATGATTGGATATACAACTTATATATGGGTCCATTAAAGGGTCGTTTATTAGATGTTTACCGGCAAGTAACACTCTTCTATCAAAATTAATCGTTGGTATGCGTCATTTACCTTGTTCCTCACTTATCGGATAAGATTCTAGTATTTGTTTATGTTTTTTAATTATAGGGTAAGATTATTGATCCTTGTCATGGCTTACCCGATAATGTAGTGGCGCGTTTGATAAACGACCGTTTAATCCTGTTTGATGGTTCAAAAACAATTTAAAATTTTGTATTATTCGGACTTTTTCAAATTGTTCAGATAGTTGGCTATTATGTTGCAAGATAAATAAATCCACTAAATTATATAAATATTTATGCAATAGAATAACACAAATCCATTGTCGTCCAGCGGTTAGGATATCTGGCTTTCACCCAGGAGACCCGGGTTCGATTCCCGGCAATGGAACTTTTTTTACACGTATACTTTTTTGTATTGCACCTAAACTTTTCCAAATTTCATTTTGACCACGAAACTTCCCATCATTCTAAACTGGTCCATCCTTGGTTAAAATATTTTCTTTTGCATCAACTGGACTTTATCTTAACGGTATCTATGAGTATATAGCCAAAAGTCGGTTTGTGTTTTTTTTCATAAATATATGTAAGTTTATATTGTTTCTTTTTGCAAATTCACTTTAAAAATTGTGAATATTTTATCTATACTACTTTATAATAAGTGTATTATGGTCAATATTCTAAAAAACTCACCGCACAACCGTCATGACGTGCCATGGCACCAAGGCTTGTGTCTCACGCCACGTTAAGCTTGTGGCATGCCATGGCCTAATGCGCAATTTTCATATTGCGATATTTGATTTTTCTTTACGTTTTTAATGTCTTATTTGCAAGTTTTTTTAATATATAACATAATTTAATTTGTTTACTACTATTGGCTAATTGAGTAACACTAAAAACACATGTTTTATAAATAATGTTATATATGAATTAGAAGTTTGACGTCATAAGTCACGCCTTGAAAACGTCATGGCTTCGTCGTGGCTCCTAAGGCTTGAGGCTTGGCCTCGCCGCCACGCCACGTCTTACCCCATTTAGAACCTTGATTATGGTTATCTTGAAATTTTTAAAAGGTCCTACCTATAATGCTTGAAGTACAAAGTTTAAAGCTACTCTTCATTTACCCGTTAAGTTCACTCCACATTTGTCAAAAACCGTCTTAATATCTCTCTTCCACTGTCACTCCTCCACATTTACCCGTTAACTCACTTTTTATAAAAATTGTATTATGGTTTTCATCTATTTCCTAGGGTTTTCCCCTAAAAACCTAGCAATTGAGTTCTAAAATGATTTGTAAAACTAGATATATGTATAAATGTGTTTATCTAACCTTAACATTTAACACATGCTTTTTATTTTACTTATTTTCCTCTCATTTGGCGATTTGGTTATATATGCATATTTGGTATAAGTTTTTGGGAAATTAATTAAAATGCCCCAACTTCACCTTTGACTTACCGAAATGCCCCAAATCTCTCCCGTTTTGCCAAAATACCCCGCGATCGTGGACCAGGCCCACGTGGCCCGCGATAGGAGCCCACGATGGACCCACGATGGTGCTCAAATTTTCACTTTTGGTCCCTCCCGCGATGGACCAACGGTTTGGTCAAATTTGGTCATTTTTGGGCCAAATTTGGTCATTTTTGGTCCCTGTCTTTGCTATAATACAACTTAGGTCCCTTATGTTTGCTAAATTATACGGGACGATAAAGTAGATAAAATCATGTTATATATAAAAACAAGAGCACTTAGCATACAAGATTTATCGTCTCAATCAAGGGAAATCAATGTTCAGATCAATGCTATCATATCTTATACTTCCATGTGGTTCTAGCTCCGACGGGCCCTGCGTACTACTTTGTTGGCTGACTGGACGTCTACTCATTGGCACGCTTGAAGGGGCGGGAGTTGGACACTCTCCACGAGTATGTCCTACTGCTTGGCACCGAGTACATTTTCTTTGTATCGGATCTTCACCACGAGATGGACGTCGATCGTTCTTTCTTGGTCTCCCGGCTCTGTTCTTAGTTATTAACGGTGGATAGCATGGCGGAAAGGGGTCGTGTGGAGACACCCATGATTCAGGGGGTCCAACTGGATTTATTACCTCCCGGTATGTTTTCCGGTAAGTTTCGGTCGTGAAGAAATTTACAGCCAAATCGCTGCAATCTCTACGTCCCATATGCCTTGCAGCAGCGATGGCATGATCGAATAAACTGTTGGGTCGCAGAACGCCTGAAATTGAGAATCAGGATCCTCCAGTTGGAGGTCTTCGTCATCACCTTCGTCATGGTCTTCTTCATCACCTTCGTCATCACCTTCGTCGCACACCGATGAATCGGCATACACAAAAAGTGATGGAGATCTTTCTGACTGGGCTGCAAATTGCAGAAAACCAGATATATCTCCATCGTTGGATAACTCCACAATTGACCCATCACCATTTTTAAATACTAACTTGCAAACAGCAGAAGGGTCGATTCCACATTTTGCATGGCGTATGCAACAAAATTCTTATGTGTAGAGTTTACTGACAATTTTACACCATGCTTAGATTTATAAGCAAAATTCCACTCATTGTTGTCTTGCACGCATTCACCATCGAAACAGAATTATAGCTTAGCTTTTGCAACAGATGAACTCATTTTTTCAGTAGTATTTCAGAAAGAAAAAATACTGAAATGATGAAGAAAGAAAGCAAGAAAAGAAGGATGGAATGGATGTGAATTGCAACCACAATGGAATGGATGAATGATTATGGATTGCATTTTACTGATATTTATGGATGAAATTTCATTGAGGAAGATGAATTGCAACCACAATTTGGTCTTCCAAGTACAATAATTCAACATTGATGAAACAAGTCAATAAATTGCAACCACAATTTGGTCTTCCAAGTACAATTCAACATTGATGAAACAAGTCAGTGAATTGCAACCACAATTTAGTCTTCCAAGTACAATAATTGTGGAAAAAAGCAGTAAAAACATGCAAAAACACCTGAAAAACAGAGACCAAAAGTGAAAATAGGCCCCAAATCGCGGGTCCATCGCGGGCTCCTATCGCAGGCCACATAGGCCTGGTCCGCGGTCGCAGTCCCTATCGCGGGATCGCGGGGTATTTTGGCAAAATGGGAGAGATTTGGTGCATTTCGGTAAGTCAAAGGTGAACTTGGGGCATTTTAATTAATTTCCCTAAGTTTTTTAGTATTTTGGGTACATTTGGGATAAATCATTAATCTTGGAGGGAGAAAAACATATTTTTATGCTTCGACTATATTTGGGATGATTATGTGGAGCCTCATTTGTATTTGAACATATTTATGCAAAATCACACCTTACGGGTCAAGTGACGTATATTTAGTATCTTGTCTATGTGGGCTAGTTTCATGCTTATAAATGTACTCACATAATTATGATGTAACTTCTAAACATGAGTTATGAAATTCATCTTATTATGGGTTTGTTGAACATTTTCCACTTAAGATTATGACTAAATGAAATTTTCAAGTAGACACTAGGAGGGTTGCGTATTGAGGTGTTACATTTGGGATAAACACTAATATCTCGGGCGCTTGAGGTGTTACCTTGGAGGCAGACACTAAGTGTGTCGAGCCTTAGGACAAGCAACTCTCAAGGTGAACTTATTAAGTGGTCGTTAAGACCCTTGGACCATAACTCCATAAGTCCTGAGGTGTCACGCGACAACGTTATTTGAACGACATACTTTTGTGTTCTCGTCACTCACAATGGATACATGTCTCTGTTGGTGATTTTAGTGAAATCATCGGTCCATTTTGTGTAGTTGGATTCACAAAGGTAATAATGGGGTTGGTAGCTAAGCTATAACATGAGTTAGGAGGTGTGGAGTGCACACTCGTGTAAGCTAACTAGAACCCGGGATTGTTGGACGGTTAAAATCGACAAGTTACAAAGTGGTTTCTTGAGCTGGGCGTCGGGGCCACTTGTGGCGCTACTTATCTAGCGCGGGAAGTAGCCCCAAGCTCTGGAATGTTGCCCGCGCTCCTTTTGGGGCTACTTATCTAGCGCGGGAAGTAGCGCCGGGCTCTGGAATGTTGCCCGCGCTCCTTTTGGGGCTACTTATCTAGCACGGGAAGTAGCGCCGGCGTCAGGGATGTTTTCTCACTTTGTAACTCCCGTTTTTTGTAACCGACGTCATTAAGTCCACAATCAAATCTCATTAAATGAGAGATTATTTCCTGGTTCAATACAATGTAGGTTACGATTCTCTAAAGGTGTATAAGTATGAATCGATTAGTGCCTTAATCGATACACCGAAACAAAGAGATTATCCCCTAGAGAATTTCGTGATACCCAGGCATATAGGGTCGAAATATCTCTTACGGAAAGCGAGCTCTCACGCGATCTCTGCGTTTTATCCAAGTCATTCTACATCTATTTCTCTCCCCAATTTTCGAATTCCTCCAACAATCGTAAGAGATATTTGCTTATCGCGAGAGAGATGGCGAATGATCAGTCCGTGAGAGACATGACTTCCAAGTTCACTAAACTTGAGAAGTTTGAAGGCGTTGATTTCCGTAGATGGCAAAAGAAGATGCACTTCTTGCTGACGACGTTGAAGGTCGTATACGTGCTGAGCACCCCAATGCCGGAGGTGATGGAGAACGAGACATTGGAGGTGACCCGGCGTCGCGGCAAATGGAAGAACGACGACTACATTTGTCATGGCCACATTTTAAACGGTATGTGTGACTCCCTCTTTGATATCTATCAAAATGTTGAATCCGCCAAAGAGCTATGGGACTCTCTCGAGTCCAAATACATGGCGGAGGATGCTTCTAGTAAGAAGTTCCTGGTTTGTAATTTCAACAATTACAAGATGGTGGACTCAAGGCCGGTGATGGAGCAATACAATGAGCTCCTTCGCATTTTAGGCCAATGTGCTCAACACAATATGAAGATGGACGAATCCATCTCCGTATCGAGCATAATTGATAAATTGCCTCCCTCTTGGAAAGACTTTAAACACATGTTGAAACATAAGAAGGAAGAGTTGTCTCTTGTGCAACTCGGTAGTCACTTGCGCATAGAGGAATCTCTTCGGGCGCAAGAGGCTGAGAAACCTAAAGTAAATGAGGTTTCTGCACCTTCGGTGAACATGGTGGAAGAGGGAAAGACTAATAATTTCAAGGGAAAACAAAAGTTCAACGAAGCCAAGAAAGGGTCCAACAAGGAGGTTAAATTAACCTGCTGGACATGTGGGATGACCGGCCATCTCAAGCGGGATTGTCGGGTTGTCAAGAATAAAGGTGGAGCAAGCACAAGTGGTGTTGGGCAAGGATCCAAGGATCAAAACCCACGGCTAGGTCAGTTTCTTGACTTTGGTTTGTAATTCAAATTTGAATTATGTACCACTAATATCCTAATCTGTTTATGTGCAGGATGATGATGTTGCTTGGTGAATCGACTCGGGTGTAACAAGTCGTGTGTTCAAAGATCGCCGTTGGTTCGCCTATATGGAACCGGTTGAAGACGGATTAATGATACACATGGGGAACGAGTCGAGTGCTACCATTCTTGAAAGAGGCTTAGTTAGGCTAGAATCTAGTTCTAGCAAAATAGTTGAATTTTTAATGTTTTGTATGTACCACGAATTCGAAAGAATTTGGTTTCCGGTAACATCTTGAATAAGTTAGGATATAGGCAAGTTTGTGAGTCGGACAAGTTTATCTTGTCAAATGATGGCTCTTGTATAGGATTTGATTTTATGTTGAATAACATGCTTGAATTAAATTTGAATGAAAGAATGTTGTTTCGAATTTTGTGTATGATACAATTGAATTGCCTTATGTTACTTATGAATTTTTTGTTTAAAATTCGGTTTATGTCGCATATGAATTTTTGGTTTAAAATTCTGTTTATGTTGCATATGAAATTTTGTTTACATTGCAAATGAATTTTGTGTTTAAAATTCTGTTTTGTTGCAAGTGAACTTTTGTTTAAAAATTCTGTTTAAGTTACTTTATGAATTGTTTGATGGATTTGGGGTGAAGCCATGTTAATGGCTTGTTTCTTGTTGAATCGAGTTCCCAATAAAAGGAACAAGATTACCCCGTATGAACTTTGGTTCAAAGGCCTAACTTGAGTTTTATTCAAGTTTGGGGCTGTCGAGCGGTTGTTCGATTACCCGAACCCAAAAGGAAGACTTTGGGTGATGCATCTTTGTTGGATATGCCGTGCATTCCAAAGCTTATAGGTTCTATGTTATTGAACCTAATGATTCTATAGCGATTCACACCGTTATAGAATCAAGAGATGTAATTTTGATGAGACTAGATTCTCTTCAATATCGAGGCCAAAGGACATAGTTCCAGTACTAGTGAAACTAGTGAGGTTGAAGAACAAGCAATTGTTCCAACCGAATCTCCGATGCTTCGAAGGAGCAAAAGAGGAAGGATTGAAAAATCCTTTGGTCCCGATTTCCAAGTATACTTGGTAGAGGGATCAAGAGATGAGATTGGATCCCAATTCCTTTACTGTTATAGTGTTGAGGAGGATCCAAAATCATTTGATGAGGCTATGAAGTCTCAAGACATTGCTTTCTGGAAGGAAGCAATACATGATGAGATGGACTCCATCATGGGGAATAATACTTGGGTATTATCGGACTTGCCACCGGGTTGCAAACCTTTGGGTTGCAAGTGGATCTTCAAAAGGAAGATGAAAGCGGATGGGTCAATCGACAAGTTCAAGGCTCGATTAGTGATCCAAGGCTTTAGGCAACGGGAAGGCATAGATTATTTTGTTACTTATGCCCCGGTTGCAAGAATCTCCATGATTAAATTGTTGATAGCTTTAGGTGTTATTCACAATTTAGCGATTCACCAAATGGATGTCAAAACGACATTCTTGAATGGTGATTTGGAGGAGGAAGTTTACATGAAACAACCGGAAGG
Organism: Saussurea involucrata; assembly: GCA_033807775.1. Classification (NCBI taxonomy): domain Eukaryota; kingdom Viridiplantae; phylum Streptophyta; class Magnoliopsida; order Asterales; family Asteraceae; genus Saussurea; species Saussurea involucrata. The sequence continues at coordinate 15,943,719 of CM066314.1, forward strand.
TTTTGTTATGCCCGGGATGGAGCATAAGTCATGTAAAACTTGGAATGCCATATGTCGGGTTTCCTTCAATTTTGGAGGGATATTCAGATGCAAGTTGGATTACCAATTTGGAAGACCACTCTTCTACGAGTGGTTGGGTGTACTTGCTTAGGGGAGGTGCCATCTCATGGGCTTCCAAGAAGCAAACTTGCATCACGAGTTCGACTATGGAGTCAGAATTTGTGGCGTTAGCCGCTGCCGGTAAAGAGGCGGAATGGCTAAGAAAATTTGGTCCATGAAATTCCATTATGGCCGAAACCAATATCACCAATTTCTATCCGTCGTGATAGTGAGGCTACTTTGGCTAAAGCTTATAGCCAAATGTATAATGGCAAGTCTAGACACTTATGTGTTAGACATAGCATGATTCGTGAGGTAATCACGAATAGGGTGATTTCGGTTGAGTTTGTTCGGTCGCAACAAAATCTAGCGGACCACTTGACGAAGGGGTTAGCTAGGGACTTGGTTCACAAGTCGGTAATAGGGATGGGATTAAAGTCCATCTAAATCTCTAACGGTGAGATACCCAATTCCCTTCTAATACAACGTTAGAAGCTGAATTCAATGGGAAAGCTCACCCTAAGAGATTGGAGCACAAGACGGTCATCCCAAGGTGTGTGCTCGGTACTGCAAGTGAAGGAGGTAATTGTTCTTTTGTAAAAATGCATGTGCAGGTGCATAAGGAAAAAAACTACCTATATGAGTGTGAAGTGTGGCCGCTTCAAAAAGCTTGGACTTGGCTTTGATACACTCACGAATGGATAAGGACACATGGCCTGTATAGTGTCAAGTTTATACGTTAGAGAGTCTTTTAAATTCATGTGTATGTTATCTTCTGGTACTCAAATGGGTTGACGGGTTCAATCCATAGGACACCCGGATTCTCGAGTATTTGAAATGTGTAATGTACTAAGATGGAAATTCAATCTTTTAGATATTTTTATTTATGCATGAGTTTGTTTACATGTATTGTAATTTTATTTTGTGAATCAAGGATTGCACTAAAATGGGGGAGGAATGTTGGTGATTTTAGTGAAATCATCGGTCCATTTTGTGTAGTTGGATTCACAAAGGTAATAATGGGGTTGGTAGCTAAGCTATAACATGAGTTAGGAGGTGTGGAGTACACACTCGTGTAAGCTAACTAGAACCCGGGATTGTTGGACGGTTAAAATCGACAAGTTACAAAGTGGTTTCTTGAGTTGGGCGTCGGGGCCACTTGTGGCGCTACTTATCTAGCGCGGGAAGTAGCCCCAAGCTCTGGAATGTTGCCCGCGCTCCTTTTGGGGCTACTTATCTAGCGCGGGAAGTAGCGCCGGGCTCTGGAATGTTGCCCGCGCTCCTTTTGGGGCTACTTATCTAGCACGGGAAGTAGCGCCGGCGTCAGGGATGTTTTCTCACTTTGTAACTCCCGTTTTTTGTAACCGACGTCATTAAGTCCACAATCAAATCTCATTAAATGAGAGATTATTTCCTGGTTCAATACAATGTAGGTTACGATTCTCTAAAGGTGTATAAGTATGAATCGATTAGTGCCTTAATCGATACACCGAAACAAAGAGATTATCCCCTAGAGAATTTCGTGATACCCAGGCATATAGGGTCAAAATATCTCTTACGGAAAGCGAGCTCTCACGCGATCTCTGCGTTTTATCCAAGTCATTCTACATCTATTTCTCTCCCCAATTTTCGAATTCCTCCAACAGTCTCCCCTGTTTATCTACCTAAGTACTTGGTTTACAAATTATTTTAACTACTTGTATGGAAATTGTCTATTTCATGTTCATGCTCGCTATACCTTTGGCTTACCACTTGTTTGGTTGTTGGCATGTATCTTAGGTTCTAGTGGCGTGGTCGCCAAGATTGTTTGACCGGACTTGGTAGAGAGAAAGCTTGGGGAACATCTTGAGACATCATCTTTTGGAACTATTTTTGGTGGTTAGGTGACACCCGATTGTGATATATTTCTTCTGTAGAATTAGATTAGGAGGTTATTATCCTCAATCCATTTGATTACAAATTGTAAACTTATTTGACTTACTCTAAATTTCTTTTTTGGAAAGGCTCGTATCCTGATATTTATATACCATGTTCCAGTTTGATCCATAATTTTTTCATTCCCATTTTGGGGTGGTACATTGGGTCATTTGGGGGAAACTTTGTATGGATTCTTGTAGCTTGATTTGAACCCTAGGTAGATGAGATTTCCCACTAAAACCACAGAGGACCTTGAATTATAAATCATGGATCGATTAGATTCGTTGACCATTAATCCTTAGTGTGAGCTCTATAACATGGAATTTTTTATGTTCCACCACTATTCATGGAAAGCGGGTATTCCCATCATCCTAAGAATTTTTTGGACCTTATGGTCTTTAGATGTATTTTCAAAGTTAATCAAAGTTTAAGTCTCAAGATTTTGCTTAATCAGAGCATCTCCAACAACTATGCTAAAATGGGAAGAAGTAGAATATTTTGCATTTTTGTTACTCCAACAGCTATGCTATCTCATCTATGTTAAAATAGAAAAAAGACGAGAGAAAGCGTAAAAATCGCTAAATTTAGAGAAATCTCTATTTAGATTGTTTGCTTCCAAAACTAATTATTGCCTCCAAAAAACAAACTTTTTTCTCCCAATTTTTCATATATTGAATATGTTAATAATATAATTAAATAATTTTAAAAAATATTTAATACTAAAGTTACTAAAATAGCATAGATGTTAAAGTTGAATGCAAAATTTTTTAGAGATTTTTTTTACTTTATTTAAAAAAAAACTTTATTATAGCAGGTGAAACCAAAATTAGAGTTTACTTAAAAAGAGTAAACTACAATTTTGGTCCTTGAGGTTTACCCGTTTCTATGAAAATCGTCTCTAAACTTCAATAAGTGCAGTGAACATCCCTACTGTTTGTATTTTACTTTGAAAATGATCCCTCATCGTTAACTCCGTTAAAACAGTCCGTTAAGTAAGGGATATTTATGTCTTTTACCCATTTTTACTATTCTTCTGTTAAAAAATTAAATTATATATATTATACAATTTAAAATATATATTATATAATTTATAGTTTACATTATATATACATACATGCATATATATATATATATATATATATATATATATATATATATGAATACATACACACACCATTAACACTCCTGCATCTCCGACGAGCTTCTCCGACGAGCTCTTAACCGGCCACGACCCTTCCGCCTTCGATCTTTTTGGCGAACCAACACCTTCCCTGCAACTCCTGCGCCCTAAGCCCCAGTAACTCCAGTGCCCCTCATCCATCCCTCCGACTCCAACGCCCTCAAACCCAACTCCCCAGATGAATGCTCGACCCCCTCTCGTAAAACTCAACTGCTCACCGATCTCTGCCTCTTTCCCTTTCTCCTTCCATGATTTTGTGCTCCATTTCCGGTGAACATCCACCATGATTTGTGCTCCATTCGATTGAACATCTAGCATTTTTACCCACTCGGTTTTCTTTTATTTTGAGTTGAGAGCACAAAATCACAGGGGTTTGGTTTTTCTTTGAAGCTTGACAGATTCTAATAGCGTCCATATACTTTTTAAAAACTGAAATTTGGGCAAACTCATAGGTCCAGGTTCTAACAATCCATTACATTTTTGAGTAATTGCAGAGCATCTGATAATATGGTTTTTGCCATCAGCAGCTAGATATGTTGTTGCTGCTAGTTCATGTTTTCACATAAACAAGACTCTAAATCAACCATCCTATAAGCAAAATCCATGACCCCCATGATCAACAAGGGGATGAATATTTTGTTCGTATTCCATAAACAACCATATTGATGTTTGACGGAGAAGGTGAAGAGTTTGAGTTTGATTGTAGTCCTTTGAATTTGGGTTGAGATCTTCAATATGAGTTCAGTTTCGTTACATGGGCAACTTTCTTCACTTGATTCAAGAAGGGAGATAGAGCGAGGGAAAGGAAGGAGGCGACGGGGTGAAGGAAGAGGATCGACCTGATCGCCGGAGATGGCAACCTAATCGCCGGGGATGGCAAACCCAGTTGCCGGATGTGGGTTCAACTTAGAGTAAATTACAATTTGGTCTCTCTGATCTAATTCAGAGTAAATTATAATTTGGTCCCTCTAATTTTAATAAAATTGTACAACTTGTCCTTGTAAAAGAAAAAGACGAAAATACCCCTTTACTTAACTGAGCTTTTTAACGGAGTTAACGACGAGGGATTACTTTCATTGCAAAATGCAAACAGTAGGGATGTTCACTGCACTTATTGAAGTTTAGGGACGATTTTCATAGAAACAGGTAAACCTCGGGGACCAAAATTGTAGTTTACTCCTTAAAAAAATAAACGTAGAAACCACAAAGCAGTACGTCGAGTCAGACATCACCCACTGTTTCTATCACGTCATGTATGCCAGCCACGTCACATATCAGTGGGCCCGGCAGCTTTGGTCAATTGCAACTGCCCTTTCTGCAACTTTTCCGTTTTCGTTTGCGCTCCCCCTTTCTCTCTCTACTCTTCTCATCTCCAAAAGCCCTAAATCTTACTACACAAATTTGTAAATCAACAACTGAATTTCATCACACTGTTTGGGGTTTTTCAAGTTACAGACGAAGATGAAGCTAAATTAGGGCTCCAATTAACCTCAAAGTTGGATGAAGAGATGTCTGTCGCAGAGCTAAAAGAGAGGCACATGGCTGCTACAGAAACCCTCAATTCTCTCAGGGAACGGTTGAAGGAAAAACGTCTTCAACTTCTCGACACAGACGGTATTTCGTATTGTTAGTTTGGATTTGAATTTGTGTTTCCAATGTACTTAGATCTCTTCCTTTTTGTGATTGAGCTTTACAGTGGCGGGTTATGCAAAAGCGCAAGGTAAGACTCCGGTTGCTTTCGGCCCGACGGATCTGGTTTGTTGTCGGATTTTACAGGGACACACTGGGAAGGTAAGATTCCAGTTTTATGTCAAGTAGTAATTCCGTATTGAACTTGATACGAATATGGTTAAGAGTACATTGTAGTTCATTTCAATACTTACGTTGTTATTGGGTAGAGAGGTGATACTTTGGAAGATGGATATGTAAGCGGAAGAACAAACCCTAGCTTGTTTTTTCTTTGACGTGGTTAGAAATTCTGGATCATTAAATTAGACTATTGACTCCTTTTTGACTGTGATCAATTGAGCCGGTGTGGAAGTAATGAAGATTAAAGGAATATGCTGAATTGAAGACAGTTTTAATTGTGTAAATGTCTTCTACTGTCCAACCGTTAGAAACTTAGAATGCATAATTACATTCATAAGATCGCTTCTGTGTTCATGGTTTATGTTGCCAATTTAGTTTGGTAGCTCACTAGATGGATGTTAGGGCTGATTGCTGTTAGATGACGTTTCTATAGTTTTCTCTGAATGTTGAAAGAATTACACTAGTTCACAACCAAAACCTTAACAATTCTAAGGATGCATTTTATGAATGTACATTCTATTTAAGACATTTAAGATTAAGTTGTCAGGTTTCTCATTAAAAGGATACCTAAGTTCATGGGTAAAAACAAGTTGGTAGTTAAACTTTAACTTCCCTAATAACAATTCAACACCTCGACAGTAGAAGCTTGGTCTACGAGTGGAAGAACAAGCTGCAAGGACAAGGAACAAGGCAAACCACACAGGAGTGGATATGACATAACTCAAAAGAAATCATCTTCAAATAGATCATGCAAACTAGTTGTAGATTGAGATTTCATTCACGCCATAACATTTGAACCACGGCATGACTTTCCTTGGGCATTTTCTCCTATTTTGGTCAGACTTCTCCTCTGCATTTGGCAGGGTGGGAGTGGGGGCAGTTGTCCCGTGGGTGACATTGCAAGTGTGCAACTATTTTGAGATGGTTGGAATTGGAAAATCAAACCAACATTGTCTCAGAGGATCAATATGATATATTTCAGGAGATTTTTTATAGAACATGGGTAAGTAATAGGTTCAGCATCATACGTGTTTCCATTCGATTCAGGAATGAAAGAAAAATCCTCCAACTGAGGAACCAAAAAATGCTATTCAAAGTAATTAGATTCCTTAAAGAGTGGTCGGTTTCTTTTTAAGCATGTATGTCCTGCGTGCACCTCTACTAATCCCATGAGCCTGGGAGAACAGCCAGGAAAATTCCTGGTGGCCTTGTTGGGACTCGAACTGGTGACCTTAAAGAGTGGTCAATTCCATTTTCAATCCTTGCCTCCTTGGTAATACTTCATTTTATTCCCACCTCCATTTCTGGATACCCAAACACAACGTAAGATCGTATCCTATTCCTATCCTGAAATTCTTCTCTATTACCCATTAAACCAACAGAAGTGGGGTACTTCAAGTATTGGAGTGTTGACTTTTGACATAAAAAATCTAGTTTGCGTCTATATATTATCTAAACTTTTCATTGTTGCATTTTTCTGATCAAATTATCACCATGTTTATGCTTTAAACTAGCTCCGTCTGAAAAAGTAATATGCAAATTATCTTGTGATCTATTGCTTTCCTTTCCATGCACGACTCTGTAGCTATATAATGGATAAAGTGTTATAGTTCAATACCTTCTTGTCGTAGTAATTACGTTGGCATTGTCAAATATCATGTGATGAGCATGGTCATTCATCAAGAACTAATAATCCTGTTACGAGTTGCTTTATAATTCAGTATTTTGACATTATATATATCTGCCTTCTACATATACAAGAAGTTTTCTTCCATTATACTTTTTTGCTTATTCTTAGGTCTTACAATATGTTTTTTCTTATGTCTAAATATGCAAATTTCAACATAAAAACTGAATTCAGGTTTATTCACTGGATTGGACTCCTGAAAAGAATCGTATAGTTAGTGCATCCCAAGATGGAAGGTTGATAGTTTGGAATGCTCTGACAAGTCAGAAGACCCATGCCATCAAACTCCCATGTGCCTGGGTTATGACATGTGCCTTTTCTCCAAGCGGACAGTCAGTTGCATGTGGTGGGCTTGATAGTGTATGTTCCATCTTCAATCTTAGCTCACCACTTGACAAGGATGGTAATATACCAGTATCAAGAATGCTTAGCGGACACAAGGGCTATGTCTCCTCTTGTCAGTATGTTCCAGATGATGATACTCGCTTGATAACCGGTTCTGGTGATCAGACATGTGTATTATGGGATATAACTACAGGATTGAGAACTAGCGTCTTTGGAGGAGAGTTTCAATCAGGGCATACCTCAGACGTTCTCAGGTATTTTGTTGATCCAAACTTATGCCCGAGTTTATTTCAGCAATTTGAGTTTTGCTATCAATGGTACCTGCTATGCTGTTAATTGCGGTGCAATAGCGGTTATCGGTCATAAGCAAAATAGTGGTGGAAATTGTTTCGATAATAGCGGTGCAATTTAGCGCTATTTCATCAATATTTGGGTAAAATAGCGGCCCGCAATACCGATATTATCAGTTGAGCCTCTTTTAAATCTAATTTTTACATTTTTGTCCTTTTTTGGGCTTTTATTTTGACTTGGGCTTCTCTTTTGATTTGGGCCCTTATTTTACTTTATTTTGATTAGGGGCCTTATTTTATTTTAGTTAATGCATATAATATGTTAAGTTATGTATGCATAAATATATATATATATATATATATAGGGATGGGAACGGGAGAGAACCCTAAAAAATAAAAAAACCGAAGAACTCATCTAAATCGTTAGATTGGGATGGTCCAACGGGCGAGATTAAAATGGTGGTTATAAGCACTTTTTTCAAAAAACAAAACCATTTCCTCCTAATTTTTAAAATCGAAAATCAACGAAAACAACAAAAATTGGAGCGAAACTAACTACACCAAAAAATGATCACATTATTATCTTTAATTTGACATCCATTTTGATATACTTTTTCATCCGTTTTTTCTTGGTTCTCCGGTTCTTTTATTTTTCAGGGTTCTTCCTGGATCTTTTCCTTGTATATATATATATTATAATTCCAAGAAATATTATATGAACTGCTATATCTGGACCGCTATACCACCGCGATAACCACTATTTCAAATATCAGCCATGGCCGCTATTTTTCCACTGTAACAGCATAGGCTACCTGTAATCTTTTTCAATTCCAGAGTCATTATCTGGAGGGTTTTTGCATGTTGCAATCCTCCGAAAACTTAGATAGTTTTTGAGTTTGCATCTGACACTGCACAGTCTTATCTTGGTTTTTGGGAATTGGCCTAGTCAAGGTGTTGAATATCAAACGTTACTTGTGGCGTCCATTTTTGTGCTCTGGCTTTTGGAAGAAAGGATCAATCTTAAAATAACCTGTGAAAGACTAAATCACTAGTTTAGTTGCTTTAAAAATTGACCGAGCTTCCGCTGTGTGACTGCTATTGCCAGTCATTTAGTTTCTCGAAATAGTTAACTTTTGCTGTTTAACTATGTGCTCTATACTCTGTCTACATTTCTATCTGGATTAACTTATAAAAAGTGTATTTTTGTTTTATATGTTGTTCATTGTTTCAGTGTGTCGATCAATGGGTCCAACTCAAGAATGTTTATCTCTGGGTCTTGTGATGCAACTGCCCGTCTTTGGGACACACGTGTTGCAAGTCGAGCAGTAAGAACGTTTCATGGTCATGAGGGGGATGTTAATTCTGTGAAGTTCTTCCCAGATGGAAATAGGTTTGGAACTGGATCAGATGACGGAACTTGCAGACTTTTTGACATTAGAACTGGGCACCAGCTCCAAGTGTACCCTCCTCAACAGCAGCAGGGTGATAACAACGCCGCTAATGTGACTTCTATTGCGTTTTCCATATCAGGACGTCTACTCTTCGCTAGCTACTCCAATGGTGATTGCTTTGTATGGGATACTCTATTGGCAAAGGTAAATAACTAAATATGATCATTGTGGATTAAGCCAGTATATACAGCTCTAGTCCCTTGTGCATGATATAAGAATTTTCGAATCATTCTGTAAATTTTCCCTGCATTAACAAAAAGATGGTTGCTCACTTGCAACATGAATATTTGCACATAGTGATACCATCTAGTTTGGGAAGCTTTGTGCATCGTGGTACTGTTTATTGATCATTACGTTTTGTTATGTTCTTTACTGTGGGGCTGTTTGGCTGTTGCTGAATGGTTTGGTGCAGAATGGTTTAAGTAGTTAGAATGAATAAAGAGGTGCTAAATGAAATATGGTTGTTTGGTAATTGTTTAGAATGAAATCGGGGCGCTGATTTTTAACGGTGGTGTTTTGAATGATAGGTGGTTTTAAATCTTGGATCTCTCCAGAACTCGCATGAGGCTCGTGTGAGCTGTCTGGGTTTGTCTGCTGATGGCAGTGCCTTGTGCACAGGAAGTTGGGATACCAGTCTCAAGGTTACCCCTAATTCTACCGTCTCATATTTTTTTATCCTTTGCTGTATACAGTGGTAGATCCAGGAATTTTGGTGATGGGGACGGAATAATTAAGATAATATAAAATATAATAAAAGCTACATAAAAAAGTATAGAAATTAGAAAAGAAGGCATTTATATATAAAAGATAAAATATAATAGAAGTTGATTAAAATGTGTAGAAATTAGAAAATAAGGCATTTATATATAAAACATAAAATAAAATTTAGAGTAAATTACGTTTTCGTCTCCGTGGTTTGTTAAAAATTGCAATTTTCGTCTCTGTGGTTCTGAAATTGCAGTTTTCGTTCCTATGATTTTTAATTCATTGCTATTTTCGTCCTTATGATTAACAATCTATTGTTGTTTCAGTCCCTGTGTTTTACAAATACTACTGTTTCAGTCCCTTATACTCAAAAGGTAGGAATTAGGACAGGGACAAAAATAGCAATAAATTGCAAACCATAGGGACAAAAATCGCAATTTATAAACCACAGGGACACAAATTATTAACAAACCACAGGGTCGAAAATCTTAAAAATTATAATGTATATATGAGAGCCTGGTCAGCATAAACTACATGATCCATCCAAAGCTGATATTCACTTTCACCATCAACGGGCCGTTTTTTTAATCATGAGATTTTTGTGTTCATATATTATGAAGAAGGAACTTGAGATGTTTTCTGCTTTACTTCTTTTTGGCGAATTTACCTATTTGTTCATTGGCATCATTACTATCTTTTCATAGAATTCAATTTCTTTTATGGTTGTTAAAAGGGTAATTTAGAGAATTGGAAATTTATAGATTGAAAACATTTTTGTATGATGCAGATTTGGGCTTTTGGAGGGCACAGGACAGTGATCTGAGCAGGTGTGATGGTAAGTTGGTAACTAGCGAGTCTGATCTGATTTGCAATCATTATTTCATAGCGAATACCTGCGAATGAGGAAATTGTTTGTTAAAGCTGTAGCCGTGTTTACGTTTTGTGGAATGAACATAAAGTAAATATTTTCGTCTGATTTTGTTTGGTTTAACGTTGCTATCTCTGTTTTCATCTGATCGAGGATTGTTCGTATACCAATTTGGAGTTAATTGAGTATTTGATTGATTTTAACATGACTACATTTCAAGAAAACAAAGAAGGTGAAAACATATGATACAAAAAGATGTATCATATGTCACGCGGGCTGCGATCGCGAGGAGGGACCAAAATTGTCACCGCGGCCATAGTTGAGGGGCTCCGCGGGCCACTTTGGCCAAAAACGGGGTGCCACGTAGGCCTAGCCTGCGATCGCGGGCTCCATCGCGGACCGTTGGGGCATTTTGGTAAACCGTGAATTTTTTGGGGCATTTTGGTAACACAAAGTTTGACTTGGGGCATTTTAATTAATTTCCCTATTTTTATTATATAATTAATGTTGTAATCTCGAAAATAGAAAATATGTTGAAATTGAATGTGATTCTCTCTTAAAGATTTTTCATTTTATTTTGAAGAATCTATTGGAGTTACTTCAAAGGTTTTTTTTGGTCGCTCCTCCTCTTTCAAACATCTCTAATAAAATCCATATGCTTTAATCTTTTTGCACGTTAAATCATTTTAATAATCGCAGGGTAATTTATTTAAATTTTTTTAAAAGAAAGTCGAGTTCAATAAGACGTAAATTTAATTATAATAACTCTTTTTAAAGGCTATAACATATATCATTTTAATATACCTTTGTTGGAATCAGCCCCTCCCTTGAACCCGAATGCACACCCACCCGCAAACCCACTCACTGATTGGTCACACCAATCAAAACGGCAATATGGGATTTTCAATGTGTGTATTATATTAAAATGGAAAACTGATTACTTACAAAACAAACTTAACCTACCCTATTTATAATGAAAAATAAACAACTAGAAACAACTAATGTGGGTACTAACCACTAACCCACTAAGCTAGAAAATAGGAAAGAATAACTCAAACAAACTCCACTACTCCTACTCCTACTCCTAAACTTCAGCTTGCTGCACTTTCACATAAAAGAAACCAGTACATGGATTTATACGTGGGTCAATCAACTCCACTTCCTGAATACATGGTCAAACATGGACTATGTTACTGACCCGTAGCTAAGATCCATGATCCACGACCCATGACCCGTACCCGTGGACTTAACCCGACTTGACCCATCCAGATTACCCAACATTCACCCCCGTAATCTTGATGATCCTGACCCGTTTCTTCATCACCTCAAAGCTAGTTCATAACACTTGTAACATGTAACATGGCATCCCGTTGGACACGTTCATTACCATCTCGACTCTTCACGGACCCACGACCTCTTCCCCGGCCACGTCCAAAGCCATCTCGGTTTTCATTACCATCTCGACTTTTCACGGACCACGTCCAAAGCCATCTCGGTTTGAACTTCCAACGCCATAACGTTCACACCGTGTTGATTCTCCCTTTTGACAGCCCCACTTCTCTTTTTCCGATCAAACTTGTTCCGAGACACTTTTCTACCGATCAAGAAGACAAGCTACCGCCTTTACCGTCTTCCTTCATCCGCAAAACGAACCGAATCAAAGCCACCTGCTTTTCCCGACTCTTCCCGTCCGTTTTTTTTCCGCATCCCCAGTTAGTCTCTCGCCATTTCTGGAACAAACCTGATCTAGAGAAACCCGCAACCCCACTTCAATCGAGCCTTGGGCTCTGATACCAATTGTTGGAATCAGTCCCTCCCTTGAACCCGAACGCACACCCACCCGCAAACCCACTCACTGATCGGTCACACCAATCAAAACGGCAATATGGGATTTTCAATGTGTGTATTATATTAAAATGGAAAACTGATTACTTACAAAACAAACTTAACCTACCCTATTTATAATGAAAAATAAACAACTAGAAACAACTAATGTGGGTACTAACCACTAACCCACTAAGCTAGAAAATAGGAAAGAATAACTCAAACAAACTCCACTACTCCTACTCCTAAACTTCAGCTTGCTGCACTTTCACATAAAAGAAACCAGTACATGGATTTATACGTGGGTCAATCAACTCCACTTCCTGAATACATGGTAAAACATGGACTAGGTTACTGACCCGTAGCTAAGATCCATGATCCACGACCCATGATCCGTACCCGTGGACTTAACCCGACTTGACCCATCAAGATTACCCAACAACCTTAGATTTTTTATTATATTAGAAATGAAATTTAGTAAAAACAAAAAAACAAATTATTTTATTATAATTTTGTCGACGAAATGTAAATAAATTATTAATTAATTCAAATTTTGTCATTTATTAAATAAGTTTTTTAAATCAAGTGATAATTATTATGTTTCAAATAAATGGTATAATAATAAAAGAGTAAATTGTAATTTTGGTCCTTATGGTTTGTTATTTATAAAAGGACCAATATGCCCTCATGTGCAAGTCACATGGGGGATTTTAATGAAGGCAGTCTAACAGTGTTAGTCATCATGAACCAAATCCGAGCACTCCATAAGGTTTTTCTTACAATAAAATTTTTATAGAAACCAAAAGGAAGAAAAAAACAAACCACAGAGACCAAAATTACAATTTGCTCTAAAATTCTATTAAAATTATAATAAGTTTAAAATATGGTTATTGTAATTAGTTTAACTTATGGAATGGAGTGGGTGACACTCACTCGGCAAGTGGCATTGTGGCAACGCCATTTTCTCTATTTTATAATTGTACTTTAAGCCGATTTTTACTTTTGAACAAAACATTTTTATTTGTAGAATATCAAAATATATTTATTTTAGAGTAAATTGCATTTTTGGTCATGTGGTATGCTGTTTTTCTCACTTTTGGTTCTCAAAAAAATTTTATTGCAAGAAAAATCCTGTGGTATGTAAAAGTGCTCGATTTTGGTCCCTGAGACTAACGTCTGTTAATTTGCAGCTGTTAAATGCCCCCATGTGCCTTGCACATGAGGGTAAAATCGTCTTTTTGCCCAATCTTCTTTTAACCCTAGAAGACTTCCCCCTCCCCCTCTCAACCACCGACCACTCACCCCCCCTCTCTCTATATCACCGACCACCCCCTCTCTTTCAGCCTTCCTTTCATTTCCTTTCACGACCTCTCTTCTACAAATACCATCGGTGACACTCGATCTGTTCTCCTCCATAACTGACTACACCATCACCGCTACTTAGTGCCTCATCGTCTCCGACGTACCCCCATCGTCTCCGGTGTACCTATACAACGTCCCCCTCATCTAAGGTGTAACACCCTAAAATTTGGGTAAAAATTAAACCTGTAAGTTTCCGGAAAATAAACTTCTAAAATAACCAATCACCCAAATAAGTGGGGAAATAGAGTATGGCGTATACAATATCCACAAATCACGCAATTGACGGTCCAACAACCTATTAATCTAAATTGACATAACTTAGATTACAATTCCGGTGTTGTCTAATTGCTACCAAAATATCAACATTCAACTTCTATTTTATACGCCTTCAAGTCCCTTCCAAAAATGCTATTCACCAAAATACCTCACCACTCAAGCCCGAGGAGTCCCACCGCTTGAAGACCCTAGATGCGTACCCAAAAGAAGAAGTGTTAGTCGACCAACATAAGGGTAAGAACCTACACTTTTAATAATAATAATAAATTTAATATACGAAGCGAATTGAATTAAAACCCATGAAGAATGTCATCGAACACCCAATGCTCCAAGTATGACTGAGACCTTGATAAACCAACCAATTTATAAGAATAAGATAGCCACGTAATCGTTAATAATATTCAATCACATTTAACAATTAAAACGGAACCAAGCGCAACCCCAGGGAGTCTATAACTTGTGAGTCCCCAACTTCAACCACTCCAGGTCTATACGTTGGGACACTCTAAATTTACAACGCGCACATTGGAATTACACCTTACTGCCCATGAGACGATGCCCGACCATATAAGCCCACATCTTACTTATCATGGATCCCGATGCCTATTCCGTGCTATGACTCTAGTGCCTACGGATCCATTACACGTGACAATATAATTTCCGACTCTAAATTAAACCAATACCAACATTATCAACAATCGACTTACTATAAGCATGGATAGTTTCCAACTACTATTCAAATGGAAAGATGACTTATCTGGTTGCACTTATTAATATAGAATTATCGTGGTGTTCCAAGTAAGCAATGATTCAAATTCCATTATTTCACCTCCCATGTTTTATATTATCTTTGAAATCCCCAACTTCATTAAACTCTAGCATTTGGCTAAGTAAGGTCAACATCCTCATATTAAATCAACATAATCAATAGAAATGAGGAATCATGAGTAATCCAAGAAAATCATGTATTATAAGTTTTCCACCATTATACTCCTTAAGCTTTTGAAAATCATCAATCCCCTTTTTAATCTCAAGCCAAAATCGTAGTAGTAAGTGCATGGAACATAAATAAGTTAGGTTTATCCACAATAGCATTTAATGAAAGGTTAAAGTTGAGACTAACTTACCAAGAAGGGTTTGTAGAGAGAAAACCCCTATTCCTCACAAGAACCCTAGATTACACATGAGGATTAAAATCAATACTCCATACTAGGTCAAGCCTGGCCATTAACAACATCCTAACTAAAATACAACACTTACCTAGGGTTTGTAGAGAGAAACCCGAATCAACAAGGAAACCCTAGAACTTGCACACTTGACACACTTGGTGATCCTTGTAGAAGCTTTTTAATGCCAAGAGATGGTAGAGGTTGAGGATTAAATGCTCAAGAGAGGTCAAACTTAAGCATTAAATGGAGAGGGTTTGCGCTGCTGAGAAATCGTCTTCAGGAGAGAGAGAAACGAGACAAGGAGATAAAATGAAACCCTCTAAAAAGCTGATCATCGCTGCTTATATTTGCCTTAAAAACCTCGCCGGCGAAAGTGACCAAGCGGTTGTGACATGGCACTCTCGCCATGTCACTTCCGCTGGAATTGTACCGAGAGTCCCCTTCGTCCAGCCAAATTCCTTCCCCGCGATAGTGACCTCGCGATTGTGACCAGGCAATCTCGCCGGTCACTTTCACTGAAAACGTACCGAGACCTCCCCTTTAGTGCAGCTAAATTACGCCGTCGCGATTATGACCTCGCGAGAGTGCCCATGGCATTCTGGCCATGGCACTCTCGCCGACCCTGTACTGAATGCAGATGGCGAGCAGTAGCAGTTCCAAAGGAGACAAATGGGAAAGAGGTTGTTTGTTGCGATGGATTTGGACCCCAATTCACATTTCAATATTCAAATTAGGGTAAAACAATGTGGATGCATGTTAAATGAGGGTACGTGGACTTGCTATAATGCATGCATGTATACATGCATGCATACACACACCACCACACTCACACACAAAGATTACTAAACACAAAGATTACTAAGGGAAGAGAGATCGAAGAGCATTAAGGATTCAATTTAAACATTTACCTAGAACGGGAGTTTACTCGGAAATTGGGGGTGTTACATAAGGCTTCCTTCCCGTCTACAACGTCCTCCTCGTCTACTTAGGTCTTCTTCTTCTTTCATTTTCACAGATCCTTCTCGTCCAGGTGGGATCGATCTGTTTTGCAGGCTCGAAGGGTTGTGAGTGAGAGAGGAAATCAAGAGTTCTGTTGCATTTTTGTTTTTGATTTGAAGAGAGAAGAGTTTGGGTTTTCATTTGGAACCATCGGGACCAAAACTGTTTTAAGTTTTGGGTTTTCATTTGGAACCATTTAGATCTGGAATCACAAAGATGATCGATCTGGACCAGAACTTGTTTAAGTTTTGTTTTTTGTTTATCAATCTGTAACAATCGGGACGAAAATTTGTTTATTTATCTAGTTTTTTGTTTTTAGATTTAGCGTTTTTGATTTAGATGGGTACTTTTGTTACATATGTAAATTCTTGATATTCTTGAACTTGGTTGATCTTCTTAAATTTGTTAGTTTATTTATTCTTGATGTTAATGTTAATGTTGTTGAGTTTGATTTGATCTTGATTTTTGATGGTTGATCTTATCCCCTGTGGATTACGGTCGTCGGAGATGGGGTTTGACCGGAGGCAACCTACCGAAGAAGATGACCTGATTTGATCATTTGATTTTTGGGTTTTTAGTGAAAAACAAAAAAGTAAGCAAAACGACCAAAATACCCTCATGTGCTTTGCACATAGGGGGTTTTAACGGAGGCAACCTAACGGTGTTAGTCCCAAGGGACCAAAACCGAGCACTTTTGCATACCATAGGGTTTTTCTTGCAATAAAAATCTTTTAGGGACCAAAAGTGAGAAACAACATATCACAGGGACCAAAAATGCAATTTACTCTTTATTTTATTTTGGCTGATGTATTTTTGGTGTTATAAATAAGATAACATGTTTTGAATTTCTTCATTTAAAAAAAATTATGTTGTCTAAAATGAATTTAGAAAAAAAAACTAAAATCTAAAAAAGACCTCTTACCTAAATACATCATCGTTATTTAACCTTAGTTAAATCGTTTTTAACATAAATTATTTTTTCACGTTTGGATATTTCAAGTCGACTATTTATATTAAAATAAATGGTATGTGTGAATTAATTATTTTTTCTTTTTCAATATCTATTTTTTGGGGTGTAAATGAACGAACGAACATGAATGAAGACTTGTTCGTGTTCGTTTAACGAACTTTCGCCTAACAGTTCGCTGAACGTTTGGTTCGTTTACACCCTTATCTATTTTCTCTTGTTATAGGAATTTAGAGCAGCTTAACGTAGTTTCAATATTTCTTTTTAGATTTGAGAACCATGAAACACCCTAAAAATACAAATAAATTTAAACCTTAAATTCACAAGGTTTACAACTACATCTTCCAAAAGCTTTCATTCATAAATGGAGAATCAGTAATGAAAGTTCATAATTACAAATGAAATATCATAAACAACCTACTAATCTAATCATATCCAACAAGATCAGATTATAAGGGTTGTCTATGGAATCTCCCAAAATCTCTTCAATTTAACTATTATCTCCATTACATCTTCTAAAAGCTATGATCCTTGTACAACTCTTTGCTCAACCCCTCGATTCCCTTCCCGTGCTAGCACCTGGTAAGAAAATTAGTTTTGAAAATATTAGGCTTGCGCCTAGTGAGAACATCCAGTTATAAAATCAAAACATTTATAAGCTTTGAAAACCAAATCCGTAAACAAAGCATATAAAAGTAACCTCTTCGCAAATTCCATAACGTACACATAACATCTTTCGATGACGGGAATTATACCCAATTTCATGAGTATGACGAACACCAAGTACATGTTTATAAACTAGTTTACCAAACGTGACTTCTTCATCAACTAGTTTATCAGTCAACGACTAGCTTATCAGCTACCAACATAGCCTAAATACTAAAACCAAACAACCAACTTCGGCGGTGAAATCCATGTAAATACTAAATTCACTTCCATATGAAATAAAACAAAATAAAAAGAGTAAATTACGGATTTGGTCCATGTGGTTTGTCCAAAATTATGGATTTCGTCCCTAGGATTCATTTATTACAGTTTTGGTCCCGACTGATGGGGGTAAATTACGGATTTGTTTTAGGCATGCTTGAGTATAACCCTTGATAAATACTAGAAGGCGTTCTTTAAATTTGTTTTAGGCATGCTTGAGTATAGCCCTTAACAAGAAGGCGTTCTTTAAATTAAGACTTGGTTTAGGCATGCTTGAATATAACCCTTGATAAATACTAACTCTCAAATATTTCATATTTTGAGGGGGAGCATCTTTTGAGGGGGGGCATAAGCGACTTTCTTAAACCCTTTTTGCTTCGACAAAAGGGGGAGAGAAACCGAGTATGCTCTCGTGTTTAGCGTTGTGTTTGTCATCATCAAAAAGGGGGAGATTGTTGGTGCAAGTGTACCCAGCTTTAAATATTGTGATATATTTTTGGTACACATAAAATCACATCTCCATATTTATTTTGATGATTACAAAACACACCGCATTATTTGTTATCTAATATTTTATCTGAGTGTGCAGATATTTAAATGATCTCGATAATTTTTTTTATCTGAAGAATCCAAGTCTGAAGAGTTTCGTCATTTTATTTTAAAATGATAAACACCCTAAAATATTTTTATCACTTGGATATTTCGTATCTATATAAATATATTTGAATCAAATATATATATAATATATATATATTATTTTTATTAAATATATATATAAATCGCATGATATATATATATATGTTATTTTATTAAAATCACATCTACTGCTACTGTTCATCAATAAATGCAAAGAGTGTTCAGCCGAAAGAAGTCTTCCAGCGCAACTGACCTTTTGTACGACTGTCAGGCGGTATACCGCCAAGGTCCACGCGGTATACCGCGATACTGTTCACCCATCATTTCTTCTGCATATGAAGCTTCTCTTGTCAGGAAACTTTTCAGGCGGTATACCGCCGTGTGCAACGCGGTATACCGCGGGTACCATGTACCGTTTGTTTTTGCAGGGTTGACCTTCTCCTATGCAGTGTACTTTTTCTGACGCAGGTATACCGCGATGGAAAGCCGGTATACCGCGAAAGCTTCTGCCCTGTTGCTCATCCAGTATAAATATCATGCAACCTCCAGCCTTCAATGCTACACCAACTTCAGCAATAAATTCTCCCTCAGCATTTGATTATTATTCTGCTGCCTTCTTACTCACACTAAATCACTTAAACTGATAAAATTAATTTTTGAGTAAGAAATCTTGAGTTGATAGCAGATTAAAATCTCTCGATTAGTTGAATCAGCAACACAACTCAAGTGATCAAACTCTCTAAAAATATCCAAGTGATAAACCTTATTCAAGAGTGATTATTCATATTAAAATTATACCCTCTTGTAAGTGTTTGAATAAGAGTGAGTGATCCACATTAATCTCTCAAAGTAGAGTGATTCGCGTTTGTTGTATTAAGGTTTGTGTTTCTACCGTAAAGAACACGTTTCGTATTGGATCTCCGAGAAGTGTTATTTTCTCGAGGTGGACTAGCCAACTTTGTGTTTGGTGAACCACTTTAAAAATTCCGTTGTCAAGTATTCTCTTTCCCTTATCTATTTACATTTCCGCTGTGCTTTATTATATTTGTTTATATAAACTGCTTTGCATTTATATTTATTTATATAATCTCTGTGTATTTGTTTATATTTACACTCTTCGTTATTATTTGTATACTCTGATTTATTTATACTGTTTCTGTACTGTATTTATTTGTAAAAGAATTTTTGAAAGTAAAAGATTTAAAATACAACCTTACCCCCCCCTTAGGTTGTCTAACATTTGGTATCAGAGCAGGTCTTTCAAAAATTTCTGCATAAATTTCTTCTATTCCTTTAAATGGCTCAACAAACTAATATTGTGTTTTCAAAACCTCCCTTGATAGATACTGAAAAGTTTGGCATTTGGGCCGAGCTATTTGAATGTCACGTGCGTGGCAAAAATCAAAAGATTTGGAATATTATAGAAAAAGGGAATTTTAAACCCACCATTGTGAAAGATGATGTTTATATTGATAAACCTATAGATGAATGGACTACTTCTGATGAAACTCATTTTTGTTTAAACTTCGAAGCTAAGAATATATTATATGCTGCTTTAACAACTGATGAAATTGAAAGAGTATATACATATAAAACTGCAAATCAAATATGAGAAAGTTTAAATAATACTCATCGTGGAAACACGGAAGTTAAATCTAGTAAAGTAAATATTTTAGTTCACGATTATGAACTGTTCGAAATGAAACAAGATGAGTCAATTGACTCAATGTTTAAAAGATTTAACCTTATTGTGACTACTTTGAAAGGTTTGGATCGCACTTATCCTAACGAGGACTATATAAGGAAAATCCTACGAGCCCTTCCTTCGGAGTGGATGCAAAAGATAACATCTTTAGAAGACTCCCGTGACCTTTCCATAATGAAGATAGATGACTTGATCGGTAATCTTAAAGTGCATGAAATTGCACTTAAAAGAAACAAAGATCGGGAGCAAGTCAAGAAGAAGTCAATCGCTCTCAATGTCTCAACACCAAAAGTTGAGAAGAAAAAGGAGAAAGCTAGCTCCTCGAAAGATCCATCCGAAACTCTCGATGAAGTCGCCATGTTGGTAAGAAACTTTTCCAAATTTCTTAATAATAATAATAAATTTTCTAACAATGGCAGATTTCAAAGAAACGGTAACTACCGTCGTGGTGGTGAAAATCGAAGTCGTAAGTTCCATAAACGAGACGAAAAAGTTAAGAAAAATGGCGACTCGAGTGAAGACGATAAAGCTAAGCCAAAGAGAGGCTTTTGCTACTCATGTGGTGACAAAGACCACTACGCCAATGAATGTCCGAAAAAGAACAAGTTCCAAAAGAAGAAGAAGAAAGCCTTCATTGGAGGCGCGTGGAGCGAGAGTGAAGAAGAAGATGACTATCAAGCCATTTGTCTTATGGCCGAAAGCGACGACGAGGTAAAATCTTCTTACTCGGATTACGATAGTGATTATGAAAGTGATAATGAAAATAATCTTGAAGAATTATATGAATCTTTTCATAAAATGGCCGCTCTTGCAAATCGTTACCAAGATGAGAATGCTATGTTGAAAGAAACTGTAAATGCATGTAAAAAGGAAATAAAAAATGTTAAACAAAAATATGAAAATGATATGGATATAATTGCTAAATTAGAAACTAAATTAGGAGAAAAAGATTTTTGTAAATCTTGTGATGCTTTAAATAAAGAAATTGCATGCTTAAATAAAAAATCACATGAAAATATTATTTGTACAAAATGTGATATTCTTGAGAATGAGATTACATGTTTAAAGGCTAAATGTGCTTCATATGAAAAAGATAACATGCTAGCTAAAGCTTTTGAAAGTAGTAATAAAAAGGTACTTAACATGCTTAATATGCCTAACCGTATAAAATGTAGAAAAGGCATTGGTTCCAATACTTGTGTTGATAAATGTTCATGTAAACCCATCAAAAGATTTTATGAATCACCTAAAGTAAATACAAGAAATCAATATGTGCAAAAACCTCCGTATGTGCGTAAAATAAATAATGTAAATTATAATACGAGAAAACCGTATGCTCGCATGTACCATGATAAATATTCTAAACCTAATAATAATGCGAATGTAAATGCTTGTTTTTATGTGTATGATAAATATAATCGCAAAATTAAAATGGTAAATAAATGGATTCCAAAAGGAATGTTTAGTAATGATAATCCCGGTGGTATGCGTTTATGGTTTTAAATGTGTTATGTATATATGTTATATATATATATATAGTTTAAATATAATTTGTTGTATATATTATATATATAAGTAATATATATTACTATGTACTGTTTGTTTATATATATATACGTATTACATATATATATATATATGGTGTTTGTTTAATATATTATATATATTTTGTCTTACTTGATATGTATTATATATATATATTAATATTGTGTAATGTATTATATATATATATTCTGTTTGACTTTATATATATGCATGTTGGTTGACATTGAAACTAATTGTCAAGGACCCACGAGAAATGGGGACCATAAAAGTTACATCTTCATTATTGTAGATTGACCTTGATATGGACTGGATACTCGATAGTGGTTGCACACGTCACATGACCGGAAACAATAATCTCTTTTCATCATATAAGTCATGTGATGGTGGACAGGTAATTTTTGGAGGAAACTCCAAAGGAAATATATTTGGTAGAGGTACAGTTTCTTGCAACAATGTTCAATTTCTTAATGTTAATCATGTTGATAATTTACATTTTAATTTGTTAAGTGTTCGCCAATTGTGTAAAAATAATACAACTGTTGTCTTCGAAGAAGATTCTTGTAAAATCATAAAAAATGGCAAAGTTCTTTTAAATGGTTTTGTAAAAGGAAATTTATATATTTGTAAAACTGTTGTATCTGAAAATGTATGCTTATCTTCTATTAATGATGTTTCTACTTTATGGCATAGGCGTTTAGGTCACGCTAATCTAAGATTAATGCAAAACTTAAAAAATAAGGAGCTTGTGAGTGACCTGCCAAAATTAAAGTTTGATAATCATTTTTGTGATGCTTGTCGTGTCGGCAAACAACATCACGTTTCTCATAAATCAAAAAATGTTATTTCTACTCAAAGAGTTTTAGAACTTTTACATATGGATCTTTTTGGCCCGATGGCTATTCAAAGTTTTGGAGGAAATTTTTATACTTTGGTTATTGTGGATGATTATTCCCGTTATACTTGGACTTTATTTTTGAGACATAAAAATGAGGCTTTTGAAAAGTTTAAAATTTTGGGAAAACGAATTCAAAACCAACAAGGTTGTACGATTGTTTCCATACGTACGGACCATGGACGAGAATTCGATAATGATGTACAATTTGGTGCCTTTTGTGATAAACATGGTATAACTCATAACTTTTCGGCTCCTCGAACTCCTCAGTCAAACGGGGTTGTTGAAAGGAAAAATCGAACGTTGCAAGAAATGAGTAGAACTATGCTAAACGAACATCAAGTTCCCCAAAAGTTTTGGTGTGATGCCGTTGCTACCGCGACCTATGTGCTTAACCGTGTCCTAATTAGAGGTATCCTAAATAAGACACCCTATGAACTTTACCGTGGTAGAAAACCTTCCCTAGCTCACCTGAAAGTTTTTGGTTGTAAATGTTTCATTTTAAACACCAAATCCTACTTAACCAAATTTGACCCCAAAGCCTATGAGGGAGTTTTCCTAGGTTATTCTTGGAATAGCAAAGCCTATAGAATCCTAAATAAGGAGACCATGGTAGTAGAAGAATCCTTAAATGTTAGCTTTGACGAGAGTCCTCCCAAACCTAGTGCACCCTTAGCAAATGACAATGTTTGTGAAGGAGATGTCTTAGCCCAACAACTTAGTACCTTGGATTTAAGTACCCAACCTTCCACAAATAATATTGAATCTAGTGATGCCCCTCCGTGCTTTATTCCACAAGGTATAGATGATCCTAACCTTAGAACCGCTCGAGGCCATCCCGTAGATCAAATTATAGGTGACCTAAACCAAAGGACAACTAGATCACAAATCCATACCCATTGTGCTTTCCATGCCTTTATCTCAACCATAGAACCTAAAACCATAGATGAAGCTTTAGGTGATGAGGATTGGATATTGGCCATGCAAGAAGAGTTAAACCAATTTACTAGGAATGATGTGTGGGACTTAGTGCCTAGCCCTAGTAGTCAAACCATTATTGGCACAAGATGGGTCTTCCGAAATAAGGTAGACGAGAACGGTGGAGTCACACGAAACAAGGCACGTTTAGTTGCCAAAGGGTACAGTCAACAAGAAGGTATAGATTATGACGAAACCTTTGCACCGGTTGCTAGGTTGGAGTCTATTCGAATGCTTCTCGCTTTTGCAAATGCTAAAGATTTTAAATTATTTCAAATGGATGTTAAAAGTGCTTTCTTAAATGGTATTATAAATGAGGAGGTATACGTTTCTCAACCTCCCGGTTTTGAAAGTTTTGAAAACCCGACACATGTTTATAAATTGAAAAAGGCGCTTTACGGTTTAAAGCAAGCTCCGCGTGCGTGGTATGATAGATTAAAAACCTTTTTAATTGTTAGTGGTTATATTATGGGTAAAATAGATAATACTTTATTTGTGAAATATGTTCAAAATGATATTGTGGTTGTGCAAGTATATGTTGATGATATTATTTTTGGTTCCACTAATGAAAAATTGTGTAATGAATTTTCTGCGAAAATGACTAGCGAATTTGAAATGAGCATGATGGGAGAGTTAAAATACTTCTTAGGATTGCAAATAAAACAATGTGAAACTGGTATTTTCATTAGTCAATCTAAATATTGTAAAGATATGTTGAAAAAGTTTAACTTTGAAAATGTCAAACCCGTTGAAACTCCAATGACCACAAATTTGCAATTATCTCGTGACGAGGAGGGAAACGATTTTAATGAAAAGATTTATCGTGGTATGATTGGTAGTTTATTATATTTAACTGCTAGTAGACCTGATATTATGTTTAGTGTATGTTTATGTGCTCGTTTTCAATCTTCACCTAAACAATCTCACTATGAAGCTGTCAAGCGTATTTTTCGATATTTACGAGGTACTACTAATCTTGGCTTATGGTACGCAAAGAAACCCGAGTTAGAAGTAACGTGTTTCGCCGATTCCGATCTTGGTGGATCTATTGTTGACCGAAAGAGTACTAGTGGGGTATGTGCCTTTATAGGTCTCTCACTTGTGTCTTGGTTCTCTAAGAAACAACAATCCGTAGCTTTGTCTACAACCGAAGCAGAATATGTAGCCGCCGCAAGAGCGTGTGCTCAAGTCCTTTGGATGAAACACACACTTACCGATTTTGAGGTACATCTAACCAAAATTCCAATTATGTGTGATAACTCAAGTGCTATAAACTTAAGCAAAAATCCCGTGTTACACTCTCGTACAAAACATATTGAATTGAGACATCACTTTTTACGAGATAATGTTCAAAAAGGCAAAATCGTGCTTGAAAAGGTTGATTCGGAAGATAATTTGGCCGATATTTTCACAAAAGCCCTTAACAAGAAGGCGTTCTTTAAATTAAGACTTGGTTTAGGCATGCTTGAGTATAACCCTTGATAAATACTAACTCTCAAATATTTCATATTTTGAGGGGGAGCATCTTTTGAGGGGGGGCATAAGCGACTTTCTTAAACCCTTTTTGCTTCGACAAAAGGGGGAGAGAAACCGAGTATGCTCTCGTGTTTAGCGTTGTGTTTGTCATCATCAAAAAGGGGGAGATTGTTGGTGCAAGTGTACCCAGCTTTAAATATTGTGATATATTTTTGGTACACATAAAATCACATCTCCATATTTATTTTGATGATTACAAAACACACCGCATTATTTGTTATCTAATATTTTATCTGAGTGTGCAGATATTTAAATGATCTCGATAATTTTTTTTATCTGAAGAATCCAAGTCTGAAGAGTTTCGTCATTTTATTTTAAAATGATAAACACCCTAAAATATTTTTATCACTTGGATATTTCGTATCTATATAAATATATTTGAATCAAATATATATATAATATATATATATTATTTTTATTAAATATATATATAAATCGCATGATATATATATATATATATATGTTATTTTATTAAAATCACATCTACTGCTACTGTTCATCAATAAATGCAAAGAGTGTTCAGCCGAAAGAAGTCTTCCAGCGCAACTGACCTTTTGTACGACTGTCAGGCGGTATACCGCCAAGGTCCACGCGGTATACCGCGATACTGTTCACCCATCATTTCTTCTGCATATGAAGCTTCTCTTGTCAGGAAACTTTTCAGGCGGTATACCGCCGTGTGCAACGCGGTATACCGCGGGTACCATGTACCGTTTGTTTTTGCAGGGTTGACCTTCTCCTATGCAGTGTACTTTTTCTGACGCAGGTATACCGCGATGGAAAGCCGGTATACCGCGAAAGCTTCTGCCCTGTTGCTCATCCAGTATAAATATCATGCAACCTCCAGCCTTCAATGCTACACCAACTTCAGCAATAAATTCTCCCTCAGCATTTGATTATTATTCTGCTGCCTTCTTACTCACACTAAATCACTTAAACTGATAAAATTAATTTTTGAGTAAGAAATCTTGAGTTGATAGCAGATTAAAATCTCTCGATTAGTTGAATCAGCAACACAACTCAAGTGATCAAACTCTCTAAAAATATCCAAGTGATAAACCTTATTCAAGAGTGATTATTCATATTAAAATTATACCCTCTTGTAAGTGTTTGAATAAGAGTGAGTGATCCACATTAATCTCTCAAAGTAGAGTGATTCGCGTTTGTTGTATTAAGGTTTGTGTTTCTACCGTAAAGAACACGTTTCGTATTGGATCTCCGAGAAGTGTTATTTTCTCGAGGTGGACTAGCCAACTTTGTGTTTGGTGAACCACTTTAAAAATTCCGTTGTCAAGTATTCTCTTTCCCTTATCTATTTACATTTCCGCTGTGCTTTATTATATTTGTTTATATAAACTGCTTTGCATTTATATTTATTTATATAATCTCTGTGTATTTGTTTATATTTACACTCTTCGTTATTATTTGTATACTCTGATTTATTTATACTGTTTCTGTACTGTATTTATTTGTAAAAGAATTTTTGAAAGTAAAAGATTTAAAATACAACCTTACCCCCCCTTAGGTTGTCTAACACCTTTCATTCTCCAATACCCTCCATTTTTGGTATATTTAAGGTGAACCTCCCCTCCCCTCCCCTCCCTCTCCTTACAATCACATCATCATCTTCCTCCCTTCCCTCTCCTCACAACCCTAAATTTCTCATCATCTTCTTCATGGATCCTGCTTCACCTCTCCCCCGGTTTGAAGAAACGGTATGGGTGTGTCATGTTTCTTACCTCATCATCTTGCTCTGTCACCAAGTTCATCTGAATGCTGAAATTCACGACCTGGAAGAAGTTGTCAAGGGTTTGCAGCGTGAGAGGAAGGAGTCTGAAGACAAGTACCAGAAAGCACTCAAGGAGATTGATGACAAGTACCAGAAATCAGTGGACGATATGATGCATGCCTTCTTGCAGAACCAGGCTCTAAAGCACAGGTTTAAATGCATCCATGAAACCTGCACCTGTGGAGTTGTCCAAGCTTACCCCAATCCGTTTGAATGATGATCAATGGTGATGATGGGTTCTTAGGTAGTGTACATGCATGGTTTTTGATGTCAGTGGGTGGTGATGAGTTTATGGGTTTGTGTTGAACTTGTAATGTTTTTTTTTGTTGGTTTAGCTTGGACTGTTAAAAGCATGCATTTCCTCCTTTTGTTTAGCTAGGGGTTATGCAATATCATGTAACAGTTTGGTATGTTTTTAATGGAAACATTATGTTTATGGTTTAACAATGATCATGGGTTTTTGTTGATTAATTTTTTAAGGTTTTTTGTGTGTTAATGGTTTAACAGTGATCATGGGTTTTTTGTTGATTAATTTTAAGGTTTTTTGTGGGTTAATGTTTAACAGTGATCATGGGTTTTTTGTTGATTAATTTTGTAAGGTTTTTTGTGTGTTAATGGTTTAATAGTGATCATGGGTTTTTTGTTGATTAATTTTTTAAGGTTTTTTGTGGGTTAATGTATAATAGTGATCAAATTAAGAATAGTGGGTTTTTTGTGGATTAATTTTTTAAGGTTTCAAAGTGATCATATTAATGGTTGTGGATTAACAAGAGTAGGTTTTTTGTATTTTAGGGTTAAATTTTTGTGGGTTACGAAGAAGAAGAAGAAGAAGAGAGGTTGAAGAAGACCCAACAAGTGAAATGACAAATTTGCCCTCGTGTGCCTTGCACGTGGGCTGACTTAACGGACCCAATTGGACGGACGTTAGGGGCAGAGACCAAATCCAATGGATTTTGCATCAGTCGGGGACCAAATCCGTAATTTACCCCATCAATCGGGGACAAAATCCGTAATAAATGAAGTCTAGTGACGAAATCCATAATTTTGGACAAACCACAGGGACCAAATCCGTAATTTACTCAAATAAAAATAAGAGTAAATTAAATTCTCGGTCCCTGTGGTTTGCTCATATTATGGATCAGGTCCCTAAAACGCGTTTATTACACTGGGCGTCCCTGTGGTATGCAAAAATGCATGCGAAGGGTCCCTCCGTCTAACAGAATCCGTTAACACAGTTAACTCAAGGGGTATTTTGGTCTTTTTACGCCTATTTTTGTCTTTATCCTAATAAAAAATAAAAAATAATTAATAAATAATAAAGACTTTTGACCCCCCATCCCCACACCTTCTTCTTTCTCAGGGAAACCACCATGGAGACCCATCTCAATGTCAACCTCCCTCGCCTCCCTTAAGACCTGCAACGTTTTTCTTTCTTTCTCTCTTTGAACGAGCATGCTAGGTGGGAAAGGAAGAGGTGGTAGCTAAGGGACTAAGGGTGGTTCACCGAAGAAGTGGTCGGAGGTGGTGATCGGCGGTTGCAGGTGGGTCTGAGAAAGAAGCAGATAGAAAAAACGACAGGGAAGAGACTTGTTACTCTACATCTTCATCTTTGAGATCCTGAGAAAGAAAAAGGAAAAGACCCACCATTTCTTTCTGACTCTCTCCTTCCGCCTCTTTCTAAAAAACCCACC
This sequence comes from Saussurea involucrata, assembly GCA_033807775.1. Lineage (NCBI taxonomy): Eukaryota > Viridiplantae > Streptophyta > Magnoliopsida > Asterales > Asteraceae > Saussurea > Saussurea involucrata. The sequence continues at coordinate 15,972,366 of CM066314.1, forward strand.
ATTTCTTCCTCACAGTCACAAACAATCTCACAAGAACACCTATGATTTTCTTCTTCTTCTTCTTCTTCTTCTTGTGGTTCTTGGTTTTTATAGATACACATATGGAACGGTTCATATGTCACGATTAAAACCCTTGTTTACTTGGTTCGATGAACACCCATCTCTGGCGAAATTTCTTCTTCTTCTGGTTCTTGGTCAATATCACGATTAAAACCCTTGTTCTGGTTCGGCGAAATTCCATTAACAACATCTCCATTAATCTCCCTCTTTCTTAAGAACCAGAAGAAGAAGAAATTTCCATTTACAACCCTTGTTTACCCTTCTGAGTAACCTCTTCTTCTGATGCATCTGATCCTGAGATGTCACAAGGGTTTTATTAATTTGTTCAAAGGAGGGAGATTAATGCAGATGGGTCTCGACGGTGCAGTATGAGGAAGAAGAAGGTGGGAGGAGGTTCTTTGATTTTATTTGGTTTTTTAAATTTTTTATTAGGATGAAGACAAAAATAGGCGTAAAAAGACCAAAATACCCCTTGAGTTAACTGGGTTAACGGATTCTGTTAGACGGAGGGACCCCCGCGTGCGTTTTTGCATACCACAAGGACGTCCAGTATAATAAACGCGTTTTAGGGACCTGATCCATAATATGAGCAAACTACAGGGACCGGGAATGTAATTTACTCTAAAAATAATATAGGGAAATTAATTAAAATGCCAAAAGTCAAACATCTTCTTACCAAAATGCCACAAATCTCTCCCATGTTACAAAAATGCCCCAAAAAACCGCGGTGGGCCCCGCGATCGCGGGCCCCAGGCCCACGTGGCACCAAACTTCGCCCAAATAGCCCGCGTTGGTCCCTCAAGAATGCCCGCGGTCCATCTTTTCCCCCTCAAGAATGCCCGTGTTGACAGTTTTAGTCCCTGCCCGCGTTGGGATCCCGCGATCGCGGGCTAACCCGCCACGCGTCGGCATAGGGTTTACCCTAAACATTTTTTGAAGACCAAAACCCTAATTTATCTTCTTCGGCCGCACTATATAAGGGGTGGGGGGGGACCAAAAACCGGCCACTCTCCCATTTTTTAATACTCTCCAATTTGTTAATCAACTCTCTCTCAATTTTCTCCCACTCTCAATTTTGTCGTGTGGACCACGTGCTCGAGTTTTGTGAAGATGTCTCGTATTACCTCTTTGGTATGTTTTCCTTATGTTTTTTGTTATTTTTTGTATGTTATTTTAAGTTAAGATATATGATTTGTATGTTGTTAGAGTGTTTATAACTTTTGTTATGTTTGAATATGTTCTATGTTTAACATTTTAAAGATATATGATATGTATGGTTTTATGTTTGAATGTGATATTTGTATGTTATAATGTGTATCTTGTTATATGAGTATTTTTATAAAAAATTGTTAAGAGTGTGTTTTTTTATAAAAAAAAATTGTTAAGAGAGTGTTTTTATAAAAAAAATTGTTAAGAGTGTTTTTTTATAAAAAAATTGTTAAGAGTTTGTTTTTATAAAAAAAACTGTTAAGAGTGTTTTTATAAAAATAATTCTTAAAAGTGTTTTTTTATAAAAAAATTGTTAAAAGTGTTTTTATAAAACAATTGTTAATAGTGTGTTTTTATAAAAATAATTCCTAAAAGTGTTTTTTTATAAAAAAAATTGTTAAGAGTGTTTTTTTATAAAAAAATTGTTAAGAGTGTGTTTTTATAAAAAAATTGTTAAAAATGTATTTTTTATAAAAAAATTGTTAAGAATGTGTTTTTATAAAAAAATGTTAAAAATGTGTTTTTTATAAAAAAAATTGTTAAAAATGTGTTTTTTTAAGAATGACAATTTAGGTCCCTACGGTTTTAAGAATGACTACTTAGGTCCCTAAACTTTTATATATAACTTTTAAGAATGACAATAAAATAAACCGCAACATCTATATATAACACTATTATACTTTGAAATAAAATAAACCGCAACATCTATATATAACACTATTATACGTTGAAATAAAATAAACCGCAACATCTATATATAACACTATGATATGTTGAAATAAAATAAACCGCAACCTATCTATTTATAACACTATTATATGTTGAAATAAAATAATCCGCAACATATCTATTTATAACACTATTATATGTTGAAATAAAATAAACCGCAACATCTATATATAACACTATTATATATTGAAATAAAATAAACCGCAACATATCTATTTATAACACTATTATATGTTGAAATAAAATAAACCGCAACATATCTATTTGGATTTTGTCAAACGGGTGTAAATAGCCCTAAGGTATGTCGGGATTTAAGCAATCCTTGTGATTCCCCTGCTACCTGGAAGTCCAATAGATTGAGTGGTTTTTTTTCTAAAACTAAAACAAACGAATAATTATCAACACAATAAACCAAACAAGCAAAAGCATCTATATATAACACTAACTATAACATCTGTGAATGACTATGTAGAGGGATTTCTTTAACATTGACTTGACGCTAAAGTGCAAAGTTGGCTACATCGAGGAGTTAAGAGAGCGCTTTAGGGGATTAGGTTATCGTGTAGATACCGTTGAGGCCATCTTTAGAGGGACACCTTTCGGGCCATGGATGGATGTGTCTTACTCTGGTGGCGACCCTACGCTAGTGCACATGTTTCTACAGTTGGAGGTCGAGAACTCCAACGCTGAGCCGGAGGAGATGCATTTTGATTTCTTCGGCCATCGATTGTATTTTGGGCGTCGTGAGTTCTGTCTAATTACAGGACTACGTTTTGGAGAGGCTCCTCCCCCTTCCTCCCTTAGCAGACTGCTCCTTCGTTCCTAGGGTTTGGGGCATTTCAGCATCTCGTTTGAAGCTGAAGGCAGCCCGGGACATGATGAAAGAGGGCCTTAGTGCCCTAAGCGACGCCGATGCTGTCCTTGTATGCTTGGTGGTGATCGTGGATATGGGCTTCATAGGCCGTGAGTATAGCCAGACTGCTTCCGAGACGGTCATTAGGGCCGTCGAGGACTTTGATGTGTTTAACAGGTACCCGTGGGGTAGCCATATCTGGACACATTGCTACTCTATTCTGCATCGAGCCATAGCCAGACGCGCCGATCGACATGCAAAGATGAATCTTTGTGGTTTTACATACGCCTTCAAGGTTAGATACGTAGTATAACATAAATAATAATACATACAAACTGTTTGGCTTTCCATTTTACGTACTTGCTCTTCTTGTGTAATTTCAGATATGGATCTTGGAGATGTTTCCCGCAGCCGTCCAATATTTCGTCAAGCGCGACGACATATTACTTAGGGGAACCCGTTGGGGCAAGGGCCCTATTTCCCTAAATAGGGCGCTTTGGCTTCAGTTCTTCAGTCAATCTAGACATGTAAGTTCTTTTACTATGTTTACAATGTTGCATACGTTAGTCCCGCTTATTAAATTTTTTATGTTTTATCATATATTTAGCCGCCGCATGCGCCTTTCGCTCACCTTGAGGCTACTGCCGACGAGAGGGAAACACATTGGTACAGAAACAACGTGGCCTTTATTGACGAAGACGCAGCAAGGGCTCGACGTCCCTCTCCTTCCACATCTGACGAAGATGAGGAAGACGACGCGAGGCCCTCCTATCAGCCGGCCCGTTCCTCCTCCTATCATCCGGCCCGTTCCTCCTCCTATCAGCCGCCCCCTTCCTCCTCCCATCAAGATCCGACTTCCATCGAGCCATCTTATGGCACCTTACACGAGCCGTGGGACTACGTTCGTGGGCCAATACACACGCGTATTGATAATCTGGAGGGCCTCTACAGACAGTTTCGCGCTGTAAATGTTAGCGTGTAACTTAATTTATCGTCCATGATCTTTTTGTTTGTATACTAATATTACGTTCTAAATTTGTTTTAGCTGTCGAGTACGACGCCGATCCCCGCTCCGTTCGGACAGGGGGCACAGGAGACGTATGCCACCACATCCTATCCGTCATTCCCTGAAAATGTAAGTGACACTAAGTAACCATTATAGTTATATGTTTGTTCCTAATTTTGTAACTCTTATAATGATCAATGTCACGCAGGCCGGGATGTCGGGGGCATACACCTCGCAGATGCCGTCGTTTGGCACGGCATCTTATTCTACTATCTCGGAGACTGTAAGTCACACTGAGTAACCATTATAGTTATATGTTTGTTCCTAAGTTTGTAACTCTTATAATGATCAATGTCACGCAGGCCGGGATGTCGGGGGCATACACCTCGCAGATGCCGCCGTTTGGCACGGCATCTTATTCTACTATCTCGGAGACTGTAAGTCACACTGAGTAACCATTATAGTTATATGTTTGTTCCTAAGTTTGCAACTATTTTAATGATCAATGTCACGCAGGCCGGGATGTCGGGGGCATACACCTCGCAGATGCCGCCGTTTGGCACAGCATCTTATTCTACTATCTCGGAGACTGTAAGTCACACTAAGTAACCATTATAGTTATATGTTTGTTCCTAAGTTTGTAACTATTTTAATGATCAATGTCATGCAGGCCGGGATGTCGGGGGCATACACCTCGCAGATGCCGCCGTTCGCCACCACAGCATTCACGGACATCTTTGGCGGTTCGGCCGGAGAGTATTACAGGCCGGAAATGTCGGGGTCGTCGTACGTCTGTAAAGCCCGTGTCTCGGTATGGATTTTAATTAATCATTTTCATTTGGTTATTTTATAAATTCCTCTAATCGAAATTTAACGGGTTAGGCGGCAAGGATCTTATTGTTAAAAGTTTGGGTTAGGGGGCTTAAGGTGAAACTACTTGAAAGTGTAGGGACTAATTGTGCCAGCTCTTGAAAGTAGTGCATGGATCGGCCCATGCAATTTTCTTAACCGAGCCCCATTTTTGTTTGGGTTTGTTTTGAGTTCGTGAGGAGCAAGCGAAAAGAAGGAAAAAGGAGAAAGGAAACCCTAAGACCTCACCCCCCTCTCTCGTTTCTCTCAGCCGTAAACCCCCCCCCCCCCATGATGCCACCGAACCACCGTAAACCACCAGCACAGCCGCCGCTAGCGGCTGCCGACGAGAAGAGAAGCAGCGAGAGAGAGAGTTAGAGAGAGAGAGACACGACCGGGAAGAGGACGGAGTCGGGATATCGTCGTTTTGCTGCTGCGTTCTCCTCTAGAGGTAAGGTTCTCTCTTCCGTTTTCTTTCTTTCGCATCGCGTAAAACCATCACGAAACCACCACCATGGCTGCCGCCGCAGCCATGGCTGCCGCCGGTGGATTGCCGCCGTACACCACCAGGTGGTTGCATCGTGCGTGGGTGGGGATTGCTAGGCCGGATGGGTGTGTGCGACCGAGTCGTTTTTGTGGGGTATGTGCGGCCTCGCGGGTTTTAGTGCCGAACCACCACCACTGCCGGTGGTGGCTGCCGCCGCCGCCGTCGACCACCACTGTCGGAGATGGCAGTGGGTGGTGCCTGGTTTTTACAGCCAGTAGTTGTTCAAACTATAAACCGAAAATCGAAGTTATCATTTTATGTGGAATGTATGAATCTGTCACTGTTTTGCGACGGCCATAACTTTTCCGTCGTAGCTCGGATTGAGACGAATCCGGTGCCCACGGTTCACATTCTGTGCCAGGCACACTTTTCGTGTTTTAGCGGAAGTCCGGTTCGGTCTCTAGCTAGGCGTAAATTGGCTGTTTATACAGCAGGTCCAGAATTGACAGCTTCGTGTCCTGTTTTTAGAAAATCCATATTAAATTGTAGAAAAATCGTTAGAGCGCGTGCGGTATGTCCCTGGAACCCTAAGACATGGGACTTTGTGATTATGGAATAATATTTCTGGATTTATCAGTTTATAAGGGGTTAAACAGGTCCCGAACAGACCTGTGTTTTTAGAGTAAAAGCTGGAATTTGTAACTTGTAATCTAGTAGTTGTGAATTTGGGCTAGGACTTTGTGGTGACGTTTGATATCACTTATTTAGGTGGAAAAAGGTGAGATGGTGTTGGCCGGTTCGTGTTGCTGTTGAGGACATAAGCTTTGCTTTTGAGGTGAGTTCTCTCACTATATAGGATGGGAATTATATTTGTGTTACTATAGCTCGAGTGTGATAATTATGATTGTTTGTTGATATTATTGTGTTATGGGGTATATATAATTGTGTATATATTGAACTGTGATTGATGTACTTCTTGATGGGTGTTCCAAGAAGTATAAGGCTTATTATTAATTGTGATATATTTTCTTGATGGATGTTCCAAGAAGTATATGTGTTTGTATAAGGAGTTGCGATTATATTTTCTTGATGGTCGTTCCAAGAAGTATAAGGCTTATTATTAATTGTGATATACTTTCTTGATGGATGTTCCAAGAAGTATATGTGTTTGTATAATGAGTTGCGATTATATTTTCTTGATGGTCGTTCCAAGAAGTATAAGGCTTATTATTAATTGTGATATATTTTCTTGATGGATGTTCCAAGAAATATATGTGTTGGTATATTTGGTATATATAAATTTGGGTGCAAGACGTGATTGCATGGTATGAGTTGGTTGCGATAACTAGCTGTTTAAGGGTGATGCTGATATAATTGCGATCCTATTTATGGTTTGAATTCACTAAGCCTTGTGCTTACCCTTTCCTATTTTAATGTGGTTTCAGGTGCTTGTGGCTCCAAGGCGTGACGGGTACACACTGGCGCGCGTGAAGAGTTTTTATAATCATGAGATTAGAGTTATTATTAAACAATTTAATTTCCGCTGTTTATTATTACTGAGATTATTTATTATTGAATTGCAAACGAAACGGTGTTGGATATTTAATAAGGTTTTATTTAATAAAATGCCTATTTTTAAAGTCAAAATTTATTGTAATTTTTGGGACGTTACAACTTGGTATCAGAGCACAGCTTGAGTGAATCAAACACATCTCGGTGTGTTTGATCTCAAGTTGCGGCTAGGAAATTCTTCTCTTAAAATTTTGGAAAAATAAAAGAAAGGAAAACCCGTTTGGGAAACGGTGATCGAGGGCGCAGTGTGTACAGTCAGCCGGAGCAAAAGGGAAAGGTACAGTACTTAGTGTATTTATCGCTTTCTAGATCATAGGGTATGCATGCTAGATTGCCTATGTGGTTTACATTGTACTGTATGATGATTGCTTGCTAGTGGGAATTAATGCTAGTTATAATAGGTTGTTAAGCGAAGGCCCTATAGGTTGTATGCAGTAAGAATCACATAGCCTTAGAATATTTGATTTAGTTCTATTGCGCAGCTCTTGTTTGAGTCCAACCGTTTTAGGATAGAATCTTGTATTCGAATGTCTATTTGATTCACGCTGCATGCGACTGGGTATTCGCGAGGCAACTCGTTATGGCTAATAGGGATTCCGTTATAGCAAGGGTAGTGGGATGAGATGAAATTCCTAGAGAGCTGGGAAGAGTGTTTACATATGAGTATGTATGCTAGATTGCTTTCTAGAACATAGGAGTATGTGTGCTAGATTGCTTGGTGCTTATTACACTGTACTGCATATTTGTTGCTTGCTAATAGGAGTTTATGCTAGCCTTGATGGGTTGTTAAGTGAATGCACTATAGGTTGTATGCGATAGGAACCGAATAGCCCTAGAATGTCGGATTTAGTTCTATTGCGCAGCTCTTGTTTGAGTCCAACCGTTGTAGGATAGAATCTTATATTCGAATGTCTATCTGGTTTTACACTGTGTGCGACTGTGCATTCGCGAGGCGACTCGTCATGACTAGTGGGGATTTCGTCATAGCAAGGGTAGTGGAGTTGGGTGGAATTCCTAGGGAGCTAGGAAGAGTGTGTACATATGCCGGTGCGGGCATATGTGTGTAGTTATCGGCAAGAAACTACTTGGACCCATCAGATGGAACTCGGAACGAGTGATGATAGGTGTGGAAGGTAGTAGTAGAGCTCCTACTATCGGAAACACAGGATCAATGCTCGAGTCGGGAAAGTCACGAGGAATCCAAGGAGTTGAGCGTGAGCGTTGTTAGTGTGAGTTATTATGTGCTAATAACTCGTTGTATTATCTACCCAGAATAGTCATCACAAGGGGGAACAACAATAGTGAACCTGCTAGTACAGATGTGTACTTGTTTTGCTTGAGATGATGATCGTTGGGGTAGTGATGAAGGTTCTAACTAGTAGTCGTTGGAATAGAAGGACGATTCTAGTATCAATCACTTGGAGTGACGATAAGGATGATGTTTGTTTCGGGCCAAGATGGATGATTGTGCTAGAATCATAGGCTTATAGCGCCGACTTTGATTTGAGGAAAAATCGTAGGGATTATTTGATGTAATTTCCCAACTTGCCTAAGAGGTTTAAATGTCCGGATGACGTTAGTGGACCGGAGAGATTTGGAGGAGTAGGAGTCGAGGCGTGGAATGCCGACTAAGTCATGCACAAAGTTTGATTTTGAAATAGATTGCATTAACAAATTCTTGTGTTTCAAATCTTTTTATGGATGGTGTTTTGGAGTTTTGGGAAATGTTCAGCACACACACAAGATTTTGAATTATGGTTTTGAAAGTGCATGAAATCGTTTTATCACGGGAGTGCAAACCTTGTTAGAATTTGTCTCATTTCGTTATTTTCCAACGGTTCTTTCGGGTAAGATGATATCCGTGTTTTGTGGTGTTTAAAATGTTGGGCAAGTAACTACGGCTTGTGACTTTAACATTGGAACTCTTCCACATATGTTAGAGTTGAGACGGAAAGTTACATTCCACGATGTCTGTATAAACTATTTGAGTGATTTGGTTAAAATAAGTTTTGTTTTACGGCATGTTGAGTCGTGTGGGTTTAATTTCACGAGGTGCATATCTTATTTGTTTAGTGACCATTTGGGGAAATCTTGGAAATCAATTTAAAGAACCCCACCTTTTGAGATTTTATGAGATTTTAGTCGATATTTTCAAATGATGGAAACGGATTGGTTTTTATCTTTAAGTTTGAAACTTACACGAGACAGTTGTGTTTTAACAAAAATATATTTGTAAACCGTTTCATCGTTTTGTATGACTAGCCGACGCGCGAAAAATTTGTTGGTAAACCCTGTGCCACGACATTTTATGTTTAAAAAGAGAAATTTTGGGGTCAAACGTCGTGGAACTGATTTTGAAATTATGTGCACACTTTTGTCGCACCCGGTGTAAGGTCGAGCGGTTACTTTGAGTACATGTCATGAGTCAATCCATACTAGAACCGTGACGGTCCATTTTTTTTTAGAAATTATTCATTACGCTTTGTGTTTTGTAAGTAAACTGAACGGAAATGGAATGATTTTCAACAAGATTTTACTGTGTGAGATGAGCGTGTCCATTTTTGCGTAACTACCGACCTGGTAATAGTAGTTTTATTGCATACGATCTTTTTGAGATGAAAAATCTTGACGTTGAAAATATTTTGTAAATGATTTTGTAAACCATTTGGGAAATGCGTTTATAAGTGTTATGTGTCATTTTGAGAACTTTAAGGGTGTGAGTCCTTTTGGAAAACTCTTTTGTTTAACCCGTGTTGAGTTTGGGACTAATGTTGACTTTAAGATATTGCTTGCTTAAACTTTATTTAGACGCGTTTTTGACCGACTTATGGGTCTAGCAAGCGTGGAGCATTTTGCTCGGGTTTTGACTTTGAGATAGTCATGGGTCAATTGCACGGTCTTAATGGCTCGATGTGGAGTCTTGTTGATGGGTTGTTTTGTTGCACAGTTTTACATTTATTGCACGTTGAGCATTTACGTGTTTGGGTGAGTGAGTCATTCCGGGATAGGCATGTTGTTGGTAGATTGTTTGCATTGGATCCTTGGTCACGTCGGTCAGTCGTTGGTAATGGTCGGTTGGGTATCTCGGGGTGGGACCCCGGTACTCATGTGTTATGACCTTGACTTTCCAGTAGGCACTGGGAGGATATAGTCTTGGGCACTTACCTGGGAGGTAGTTCCGATGTGTCGGGCCTGAGACGTACCTGGGAGGTAGACGTTAAGGTGTATCTTGATACGGTGTAACTAGGCTTCGTAGAGCGAGTGTGGAGGAATAGTAGACGGTGGAAGGTTGAGTATTCCACGCGTGTTGGTAATGTAGGCCGAATAGTATCGGTTAAGGAAATGATGCCCTTTGAAATTAAGAGCATAATTGTGCAGTAACCTTATTGAGGTAAGTAGTATATTTAGGTGTCGACTTTTGGGCTTGAGGCCAAACACCTTTAGTGTAGTAGGAGATTTGTAGCCGATTTTAAAATAATTATGGTGATGGTAGTAGTAACCCTGAGATGCTTAATTGTGATGAATGGTTATGGTGAAATGACCTTCGTGGGTGATTATAAATTTACTGGTTTGATAATTCGTGTGAAATAAATTTTGGGAGTCTAGTAGAACTCGTGGAAGTTGATCGACAGTTAATGGTAGGAATGATCGGATTCGAGTATCCTGTAGGGTACATTGGTGAGCACCTTTAGAATGGTTAGAGCTTGAGATTTGACTCGGGATGTATGGAATATCTAAGGTTGGGAGACAACCGAAGTCGCTTGGCTAGGAATGATTCCAATTGTCGGGGTGTTCTACTGATCATAATTTCAGTGTCCTTGAAGGAATACGTTAGTAAGAAAAGTATTCGAGAAGTTTTAGAAGGGGTTTCAAGTGGACTTGGGAACCCGAGGCTGAGATGCGAGAGAACTACCCGGAGCTAGTTGCGGACGTAGACTTCGAGGACGAAGTCTAATTCAAGTGGGGGAGAGTTGTAAAGCCCGTGTCTCGGTATGGATTTTAATTAATCATTTTCATTTGGTTATTTTATAAATTCCTCTAATCGAAATTTAACGGGTTAGGCGGCAAGGATCTTATTGTTAAAAGTTTGGGTTAGGGGGCTTAAGGTGAAACTACTTGAAAGTGTAGGGACTAATTGTGCCAGCTCTTGAAAGTAGTGCATGGATCGGCCCATGCAATTTTCTTAACCGAGCCCCATTTTTGTTTGGGTTTGTTTTGAGTTCGTGAGGAGCAAGCGAAAAGAAGGAAAAAGGAGAAAGGAAACCCTAAGACCTCACCCCCCTCTCTCGTTTCTCTCAGCCGTAACCCCCCCCCCCCCTTCCTGCCACCGAACCACCGTAAACCACCAGCACAGCCGCCGCTAGCGGCTGCCGACGAGAAGAGAAGCAGCGAGAGAGAGAGTTAGAGAGAGAGAGACACGACCGGGAAGAGGACGGAGTAGGGATATCGTCGTTTTGCTGCTGCGTTCTCCTCTAGAGGTAAGGTTCTCTCTTCCGTTTTCTTTCTTTCGCATCGCGTAAAACCATCACGAAACCACCACCATGGCTGCCGCCGCAGCCATGGCTGCCGCCGTACACCACCAGGTGGCTGCATCGTGCGTGGGTGGGGATTGCTAGGCCGGATGGGTGTGTGCGACCGAGTCGTTTTTGTGGGGTATGTGCGGCCTCGCGGGTTTTAGTGCCGAACCACCACCACTGCCGGTGGTGGCTGCCGCCGCCGCCGTCGACCACCACTGTCGGAGATGGCAGTGGGTGGTGCCTGGTTTTTACAGCCAGTAGTTGTTCAAACTATAAACCGAAAATCGAAGTTATCATTTTATGTGGAATGTATGAATCTGTCACTGTTTTGCGACGGCCATAACTTTTCCGTCGTAGCTTGGATTGAGACGAATCCGGTGCCCACGGTTCACATTCTGTGCCAGGCACACTTTTCGTGTTTTAGCGGAAGTCCGGTTCGGTCTCTAGCTAGGCGTAAATTGGCTGTTTATACAGCAGGTCCAGAATTGACAGCTTCGTGTCCTGTTTTTAGAAAATCCATATTAAATTATAGAAAAATCGTTAGAGCGCGTGCGGTATGTCCCTGGAACCCTAAGACATGAGACTTTGTGAGTTGCGATTATATTTTCTTGATGGTCGTTCCAAGAAGTATAAGGCTTATTATTAATTGTGATATACTTTCTTGATGGATGTTCCAAGAAGTATATGTGTTTGTATAATGAGTTGCGATTATATTTTCTTGATGGTCGTTCCAAGAAGTATAAGGCTTATTATTAATTGTGATATACTTTCTTGATGGATGTTCCAAGAAGTATATGTGTTTGTATAATGAGTTGCGATTATATTTTCTTGATGGTCGTTCCAAGAAGTATAAGGCTTATTATTAATTGTGATATATTTTCTTGATGGATGTTCCAAGAAATATATGTGCTGGTATATTTGGTATATATAAATTTGGGTGCAAGACGTGATTGCATGGTATGAGTTGGTTGCGATAACTAGCTGTTTAAGGGTGATGCTGATATAATTGCGATCCTATTTATGGTTTGAATTCACTAAGCCTTGTGCTTACCCTTTCCTATTTTAATGTGGTTTCAGGTGCTTGTGGCTCCAAGGCGTGATGGGTACACACTGGCGCGCGTGAAGAGTTTTTATAATCATGAGATTAGAGTTATTATTAAACAATTTAATTTCCGCTGTTTATTATTACTGAGATTATTTATTATTGAATTGCAAACGAAACGGTGTTGGATATTTAATAAGGTTTTATTTATTAAAATGCCTATTTTTAAAGTCAAAATTTATTGTAATTTTTGGGACGTTACAACGTCACACAGCCACCTTCCATGCATACTGTAAGTTATTTTGGTAGTTTTGGTTTAATTGTGAACATTTCCTAAATTGTACTTAAAACATCTAATAACTTAATTTTCAGACGATGGGGTCTCCTATTATCGAGGAGCACTTCTCGGAGCCGGAAGATGACCCGATGGATGTTGTAGATCCACAGGTGACCCCGCTCCCTCAAAAGCGGCAGCATAAAATTTCAAAATGGTTGAGTTACCCGTTTAGACAACAAGAATCTACGACACCACTGCCCCCTAAAAAGCAAGCAAACAAAGCGGGGGGAAACAAGGGAGGAAAGAAGGCAGGAAAGAGAAAGGGAAAGGTGGCTTCACCGGAGCGTCTACCGGCATCCGATATATTGAGGATGTGCAAGACTGGTCACCTCCCCCCCATGATATTCGTCCCTTACTTGAGCCTAGAAATCACCCCCCGCTTTTTCCAAGTATTGCTGGCGGATGACCCTTTGGAGTATGAGTTACAGGATGTGGTTAGTATGAAGTTTAACTATAGTCATATAATCAAATATATTTATATTACATGTCTAACCATCTATTTTTTATGTATAGCACATGGATTGTTGGGTCTCGCTGCTCCAAAAATCTCGTGGAACAGACACGAGGTGGACCATGATGTGCAGTATTTTCTTTCCCTACCTATTGCTCCCCCATCAAGGTTCCGCCTCCGTGGCCAACTCATGCAATGGCGTGGAAGGGGTTTCTTGGGCTCTCCTCGATGTGGTATGTAAATCGTTTTACTCTTATTTTATTTAAGTTATTTTGTTGCTAACTAAGTTGTCTAATATTGTAATAATTCAGGTGTACATCCCAATATGCATTCATCCCAAACATTGGCTGCTTGGAGTGTTTGAGCTTGACGCTATGACCATGACCATATATAACAGCGACAGTGCCAGTCTCTTCAGAGACCAATTGGAAGACCAGATGAGAAGGTTTAAAGCTGTGCTATTTGACTTCTTTTGCCGGGTCAAGGACACGAGGCGTCGCGATAGGTCAGAGCTCTTTCGCCATAAGTTCGCCAAGAATACACCCCAGCAGGCCGGGGTGAATGCGGATTGCGGTGTCTGGGTATGCCGTAATGCCAGCATGTTGATAAATAACGATGTGGTATTTGTACACCCTGACCACACCGTGGCCGAGGCCAAGGCATTTCGCATACATATGGCGGAGTCCATTTATGCGCATTGTCAAATAAAGCAAAGTTAGGTTGTTTATGTAACATTAAATAATTGTTATTTTTAGTATTAACTTATTTTGTTAAAGTATTGTGATTGACTTAGTGTTTACTTCATTTGGTTTTTGCTAATTTCATCCAATTACTCAACTTTGAGTATCGATATCTCTTTCACACATACTCCATTTTGGACGCATTATATATCGTTTCGAAGCTCTCATATAGGAGAACATAAACCTACTAAGAGTTAGTTATATATAACATATATATAGGGGTTAAATCATGTAAGAACCAAAAAAAGATTGAGGACCATGAGAACCGATCTAAGCCATAATTTGGTTTTGATCCCATGGTTATAATTAAACTTTCGATCACATGGTTATAATTAATAGATTGAGAACCGTGAGAACCCATCTAAGCAATAATAGATTAAATCAATTAACGGTTTAGATCGGTTTTTATGGTTCTCAACCTTTTTACGGTTCCCATTTGATTACCGTCCTATATATATATATATATATATATATATATTTAAATGTGTCCAAAGTTTAGTAAAACCCATATTTTTACTAAAATTTTCCAACACCTAGTAAGTAGGTTTATGAAACTTACGATAATCCTAATACAGAGATTATTGGATGAACAGGCATTTATTTCTTGATTCACATGTGCATTAATCCTTAGACTACTTAAAGACTAATTTTCATGCTACTGAGTTAACTCAATGAACCGGCGAAGGGGGTTTTTGTTAAATGGAAGTCTTATTCTCGAAGTCGAGTTTTCTTTGGTTGGAATGCTTAAAAATATCATCACGGCCATTTGGTGTCTTCCTTCTGATGCAAAAATTGGTATTATGTAATGTAGAACAATATCTATATTATAGAAACTTGCATTTGACAGTACCATATAAATCTGATCTAAATTCTCATTAATTAGTTATGTTTGACTACTTAAATACTGATTTTCTGCCTAATGAAAGACCTTTATTCAAGAGCAGACGAATATTGCAGTTACTTTTTCAGTCGAATCTTACAGGCTCTTTTCAAACGAATCTTGCAGTGAACTATTCAGACGAATCATGCAGGCAACTTTTTCAGACGAAATCTTTGACCATATCTGATGAAGAACATACATTTTCACGGCTATAAGTAGATGGCATGATGAAGTAGTAATTCACAACTTCCTATCAATCTTTTAGACATTCTCCTCACCGTTTACAAACACACTCTCGCTTTTCTTAACACCATGGCTGGAGGTTCAAGATCAAGGGGGAACAAGTCGGCGAATGTGGCTGGAACTTCACGTTCGGGAGCCTACCAACCACTGAACGATGGAGCTCGCCGGAGTACCTGGAAGGTACCGGAAACAGACGAGGAGTGGAGAAACTGTGGGCGAACTGCGGCCGATTTTCCATTCACGCTTGAGGAGGAAGCAGACTGGGAGATGGCATCCGACAATTACTACTTCGATAATGGCATGAGAACCCCATCAATGTATGATTTTATGCCGACGGGTCTTCGACAAAGTCAACAAATTACTCCCGCAGTGCAAAAAGCCATTAATGGGGCGAACGCCGATATTGAAAAGGTAAAGGGTATGTGGAACCATAACAGGGGGATTCAGCAGGGGAAAATGGAGTATCTAGCGGAGAAGAAACGAGAACTGGCCATGACTAGGGCTCACGTTCGGCAGCTGCAACGAGAGATTAATGAAGCTGAAGAGGAACTAGAAGAACTCGAATCGGACTACATAGGAATGGAGGACGTGATCAAGGAAAAGGTTAACTTGATCACAGGACTCCAGGACGCCTTCCAGTAATAGATTTCTTTGTTTACATGCACTGTATCCGTTTCGGTTGGGAAGATGATTTGCAATAATTTTTATATGATGTTGTTAATTAATTTCCTTGTTAAATAACTTAAGTGAATTTCTATATTAAAAACATTAAAATGGAAAGGAAACAATACATTAAAAACCACATAAAATGATAACCTAAAAACTATAGGGACCATTAATGTTTTTTTAAATTTGCAACAAACTTCAGGGACCAAACTGTAAATTCAAAAAGTAGCGGGTTAGCCCGCGATCGCGGGATCCCAACGCGGGCAGGGACCAAAACTGTAAACACGGGAATTCTTGAGGGGGCAAAGCTGGACCGCGGGCATTCTTGAGGGACCAACGCGGGCTATTTGGGCAAAGTTTGGTGACACGTGGGCCTGGGGCCCGCGATCGCAGGGCCCACCGCGGTTTTTTGTGGCATTTTTATAACATGTGAGATATTATTGACATTTTGATAACATGTGAGAGATTTATGACATTTTGATAACACACTGTCAAACTTTTGGCATTTTAATTAATTTCCCAATAATATAATATATGATATGATATGATACAATTGGAGAAGTCCTCCCTGTAAAAACTAAACAACCAATGGCCACCGGCCGCCGTACAATATAATAAAAACAACAAATCAAATTATCATGTCCTCCTCCTTCCAAGTTCCAATGCCTTCTCCATCGCTATCATCTTCCTCCTCCTTGCTCCTCGTCGCCGCCGGAACCCTAGCTTTCGGTTCTCTCGTCTTCGTTTGCCGGCGATTCCTCCCTCCAACATCCTCCAATCCATCTGATAATCCTAACCGCCTCCACCGCGAATACCGCACCAATCTCCCTCAACGTAGATTCAATCTCCGAAGGCTAGATCTGAGCTTCAGAGTAGGTCGAAACCGCCGGATCGTCGTGCTCGTTCAGGCGGCAACCTTCTTTGTTTATGACGACGGAAGTAGGACGCAATTGTGGTTTTCGATCAGAATAGGAGGTAGCTCGGTGGAGAAAGAGGTCAACGCTTTGATGATTTTGCTTCTGTTCCGGTGGTTGATCACGCCGGTTTTTGTAGAGATGATGGAAGAGGTAGATTACGCTTCGATTATGTACCTTTGCAGTTTGCGGTTGCCGTTGATCGCCTGGGCGGTCGCTTAGGGTTAGGGTTCGTAATTGTATGATCCACTTCCAATTTGTGCATTATACATCACAATCCATCAATGGAAATATAGTTTTGGAGCTACAAATTGTGCAATTGGCGTAGAGAGAGGAATATGATCATCTTTTATTCCAAGAATTTCTCTCTCTCTCAGAAAATTCGAGAACCCCCAAATTGGGGATAAATGATTTACTGTTGTAAGTTCCATGGTCCAGGACACAATTTCCTGCATTTTGAACCCCCAAATCATATCATATTTGAAAGATCAATCGATTCTGGAAGAATAGCAGAAATGCAAACCTAAACATTATCTCCAATAGTTAACTTCACATCAGGTCGGTGTCTATTAGTCTGAACTTGGTTTAAATTCTATGAACTACTCTTTTTTGTGCGTATAATCCTTGGCCATTATACGGCCAAGGATAGCGGTTGACCAGTTGAGGTTAACGTGAGAAGCATGAGAAATAGATCTAAACCGTTAGATCAATTTTAATCAAATGCCCTCCAATGAATTACGGCTTGGAAGGGAATTGAACCGGTGCATTATCTCAGTGCATCTCATCCTAACGAGCGTTCGTTTCTCACCCATCGGTTGATGAACGATTCTCACGTTAAGTTCAATTTCTCACAAGAACCCGACCCATCCTACTAATTGTGATATTAAATTGCTATAGGCATTTACATTAAAATAGAGATTTTGGAGATTTGAAGCTTTTTTCAGATAGTTATACTAAATTGTATTTTAAAAGAGAGAAACAGAATGTAAAGTAAAAATCTTCAAATGTGAAGGAATCTTTAAAACTTAATACTAGGGAGAGATAGATATTATTTTAATTGTTTCCACCAACTAAGATGTATGTGATATATTTTTTATGGGGAGGGCTAACTACACTCTTATCTATTGCTAACACCGTCTCCAATCCACCACTAAAAACACTAAGGCGCAGGTGTTTTCATCTCCAATCCACTACTAAAACACAAACAAAATTGAATGTCAATAATAAAGGAGACTTTCATATTTGAAGACCAATAAAGTAGGTCACTAGAAATATATATTAGTATTTTATTCAACTTTTATAAATTCAAGTATATATTATAATTATTTTGTTTTAATAAAATAGTATAATAATCAATACATATATTATTTTATTATTAAAGATGTTTTTAGTGTTGGGTTGGAGTTGTTTTTTTAGGGTGCGTTTGGTGTGCAGACAACACGGGACAGAACAGGACAACACAGTTGTTCAGTGTTTGGTAAGACATAAATAGGACCGGACAGAACAAGACCGGTTAAATGACCAATTTACCCATAGTGATTTGTTTAGTGTTTTTTTACCAAATAATGACCATGAGTTGGACTAAAAATCACCGAGAATCACAAACAAAAAATCATGTATTGCAGCAAGAAAAATCACAGAGAATCACAAACAAGAAATCATGAATTGGACCAAAAATCACAGAGAATCACAAACAAAAAAATCATGTATTGCAGCAAGAAAAATCACAAAGAATTGGACCAAAATCATAGAGAATCACAAACAAAAAATCATGTATTGCAACAAGAAAATCTCAGAGAATCACAAACAAAAAAAATCATGAATTGGACCAAAATCATAGATTATCAGTTCCAAATCGAGAAATCAGAGTTATAGATTCCATTATCAGTTCCAAATGATAGATTCCAAAATCAGTTCCAAATCCAGAAATCAAGAACCAAAAAAATCACAGATGGAACCGAGAATCACAAATAATGGAAGAAACTTACGAGAAATCACATACTGCAGGTCGTAGGCCAAAGAAGTCGAGAACCACCATGGAGAAGTCGTGAACAAAACGGGTGAAAAATCGAGAGCCAAAACAGAGAAATCAGAGGTCGATCGATTAGATAGAGGATGAGTTAGCTTTCGATTTACCTCTAAGAAGTCAAGAAGAATCGATCGATGCTTGGAGGTGTTGCTTTTTTTCAAAGGGTATATTGTTGTTCTACTTAGTTCCAGGGGGTTGGAGTGGGATAAGTGTGTCCCATGTCTGTTCCACTTAGTTTTAGCATGTCCCAAATATGGTCACGCCAAACGTGGGACAAGCCTGTTTTGTTCTGTCCTGTTCCACCATGTTCTACATACCAAACGCACCCTTAGTGTTTAAAGATCATACCATTTTAATGTTTTTAATATTGTTTTTTAATGTTTGGGTTGAAGATACTTTGAATATCAATTTTTAATATTCTCAATACATGAATTAAATTGACCATGACATAAAAGAGGTAAATATGGCATTCCCCTTTCTATAAAGTTTTTTTTTTTCTAAAATTGTAAAATACTATGAATTTATAATATATTTTAATATCATAATTAATATTGAAATTATTAAAATATAATAGTAGTAGTTAAAGTTAGATTTTTTTCTTTTTAGAGATTGATTACGGATACTCTATTTTTTAAATTATACTATAGAAAAATTATAGGATAGCGATTACCATTTATATTTTAAAAGTTTTTTTTAATTCATGTAAAAGTGGTGGTTTATATGAATTCTATGGTATATGATTGATTTTTTCCATCCAAAATCAACTAATTTTATGAACAGTAAATGTCGTTATTTTACAATAAATTGTTTTGTTAGCAGTTAAAAACCCAAGTCAATGGTTAAAAAGGTGAAATAAATATGGTTTAATTTACAAAGAAGTTAATCAAGTTTGTAAAAGATTTAAAACAAACCAACGAGCTATGAAAACGTTAAAGGAGACGATCTAACTTGCAATTTTTGTGTCGGGTTCATATTAAAATCGCGACAAGATGATTTTCGGTTCAATTTTAAATGTAGAATTTCTTAAATGAAAATTAATATAGTTATCAGGAGTTTTCATTGTAGATTTTATAAATTTTAGAGATATTAGAAAGAACTGAGAAGTAATTATTTCAAAATAGGTTATAACCGATCCAAATTCTAAGCTAAATCTCGTAACGAATGTCAATTGGGCTTTAGACACGACCTTAACCAACCATCGATCCACATACCTTAATTAATTTGTAACCATCTATCTCTCCTAGTACTTAGGTGTAACATCCTAAAATCAGGGCCAATTTAAACCTTAAAGTTTAACAAGGGTAATCATGAAATCATCCAACTTTTATACATAAATAGAGAATTAACTTTGAGGATTCATATATACAATTCGAATTCTCCGAAACAACCTATTAATCTAGTCTTGTCAACTAAGATAAGATTAAATTGGTTGTCTAAGTCATTCATCAAAAGCATCCTCGTATCGGCTAACTTCTCCACTTATCATCAACAAGTTGAATACTCAAAAGCACTCGTCCCTCTTCCCTATACTTCCCCGAGCTAGTACCTGGTAAGAAAATTTAATTTGAAACGATTAGGCTTACGCCTAGTGAGAACATCCAATTTCAAATTAAAACATTAACAGCCTTGAAAACTCAGATATTCAAAGCATATAAACAAACCTGGTTTGTCACCATTCTTACCGTACTCATACTCGTCTCATAATGACGGGAACATACCCGATCCCATGAGTATGACTAACATTCAGAAAGTCATATCATCATATTCGAGAGCCTACTACGAATCATCACGGATTCTAGTTTATCGATCAAGCCTAAGGACTTACATTCAATCGCCATACCTTTTTCTTGGAATGGAAGCAGAAATAGCACTTATATATTGCCTATTTCTAATCCACCGAAAGCAAATTGAAACAACAATTATACTTTGTCTATCTCACGTTTTCACGTCTCAATTATGAATTAGCAATTATACTTTGCCTATTCACTATAGTCAATACGAATAGCAATTATACTTTGCCTATTCTACTTCTCAACAAGAATAGCAATTATACTTTGCCTATTCCATTATTTCAACATGAATAGCAATTCTACTTTGCCTATTCAATCATTTCTACATGAATAGCAATTCTACTTTGCCTATTCAATCATTTCTACATGAATAACAATTCTACTTTGTCTATTCAATCATTAAACATGAATAGTAATTCTACCTTGCCTATTCAATCATTCAACATGAATAGCAATTCTATTTTGCCTATTCAATCATTCAACATGAATAGCAATTCTACTTTGCATATTCAATCATTTCAGTATCATGATAAAAGGAATAACAATTATACCTTGTATATTCCTTATTCTTAAATGCAAACAAGAATAGCAATTATATCCTGCGTATTCTAATTATCAAATAATACTAGTGTCTATAAATCCTTTACACTTCTTAGTATACGTGCATATTTACTCGCCTGCACAAAACATTTCATATCGTATTCTCAAAGCTACAGATTCCAAATAATCTAACATACATGTATTCTCAACTGTCCCCCTTCGGCGACTTAGCACGGGGGTTCCGCTACCCGGTTAGTGGATGGGGTCAAGGGGCAACGCCCTTGCGGGGTCTGGGGGTAGCGCCCCGAGAAATTTTTCAGAAAAGCTTAACCGGATAACACATCCGGAAACTATACCCGGATAAATCCCTTATCCGGAACCTATACCCGGACTGTTCTAAAACTCATCCAGAAAAGTAATTCGGACTCAAAGTCTGGAACCATCCAGGATTCATTTCCAAGTCCGGAACTCAAATCGAAACCGGATCCTATACCGGATTCCCAATACTGGATCCCCAATTCCGGATCCCAATTCCCATTCCGGATTAAAACCCAATTTCGGATCCTTAAGGCCCAATTCCGGAACTTCCAATTCCGGATCCCATTTCCGGAACTTCCAATACCGGATCCTATGCCCAGTTCCGGAATTCACCATACCGGGACTGCGATATTGTGTATTCGATAATACGTCAAATTAACTCAAAAAGCTCATCTAAATTCAGATTGTTACTCGACTTCATTTCAAAACAATTATACCAATTCATTCAGACAATTTATATACAAAATCTGATTCAATTTCAACCTTAATGTTTTAGATGAATAGATGAACTCACCTGAAAGTTCTTGACCCAGTTAAATCTTGATTCCAAAATCAGCTTCCTCTTCCAACAGAATCAATACCCTATTGAAATGATTTGAACTTGTAAAATTACATGTCTCTTATGAATTGATTTGAGAAGAGATTGCATCTTACCAAAATCAGATCGCTTTCTCCTTCTTCAATTTCTCTGTTCTTGACCGACTTCAGCAAAAGTGAATTGAGATATTATCTTAATCAGATTACTTACCCAAACCTTAAGTAATCTCAACTTTCCATAAATGACCAATCAGACCCTCAAGTTCTAATTTTCAACATTAACTTTAAGCTTTGGTCAAAATACCAAATCAACCCTGGAGTTTACATTTACAATTAGTCCACAACTTAGACTAAATTACAATTCGACCCCATTCATATTAAAATATAATATAATGGAAATTCGAGGTGTTACATTAGGGCCTGTTTGTTAGCAGCTTAATGAGACTCATAGCTTATTCAGTCAGCTATACATGACCGTTTGGTAGTGGCTTAATGATATAGAAAGTGACTTATTTATGAAGCTTTTAGGAGAGAGCTTTATGTAGAAAGTCAAGTTTTGTCCAAACCAGTCTCTCCCAATTAAAAAACATGGTCCTTCCATCTATGAAAACACCCTCCCAAACAAAACCTTTCCAATCTATACAGACAGATTAATCATACAGACAACTTTATTCATACAAGACTTAATGGAAAACCAACCAAACAGCCCCTTACTCTTGTCAACCCTGAACCCAAACCACCATCATTCGTTAATTTTATGGAAGTATTGATACATCATACATGTGTTTCTTGTATTTATTTTTATACAAACAATATAAACAACTATTTTTGCCCAAATTTAGGCTCTAGCCATCCAAAAAAGTGAATACAGTCAAGATGTTTGATGTCAAAAAAGGTTGTACTTTCTTACACTTTGTATTGAATTCTCTAAAAATCAATATTTTTTTGGATAAGTTTTTAAACTAAACTTTTTCCTCGAGCAATCCAGTAACTATATTTACTTTGAAGACTGGCTGAGTAGCTGACTTTGTTAGTCTTGCAAGAGGGGTCTAAGTGCCTGTTTGGAAGTGGCTTAATGAGCTTTTCAGCTTATTCGCTCAGTCATAACATGGTGTTTGGAAGTGGCTTACCGATTAAGTTTTTAGACGAGACCCTTATGCATACAGGCATCCTATTCCCCATTCTACCCCTTTGAAAATCACGAGTTCTTCCCCTCCTCTCTGCTCCTCGCCTCCTCACCATCGCTGCACTGCAGTGCGATGGCTTTTCTCCTTCTCCGGTCGTCTCCATCGTCAACAGAGAAAATCATGTTTGAAAGGAGAAAAGCTCCCTCTTCTCTGCTCCTCCCCATCCTATGTCATATTTTTCTTACTTGCTCTTTTATTCTCTCTGCTTTATCGAATTTATCGAACTTACGACTGGCTTTTGCTGCTGCTACATCACTCTCTTCCTCTTTAACTCTAAACCCTCCGATTTCCACAAATAGCCGACGATAATCCCACCACCGCCGCACCACAAGGCCCGGTGCTACAGTCTCCGCCGCTTACCTCCACTTCAGAAGGAAACCTACAAACCCCACCTCCTGTTTCTTCTGTAACTGATAAAGAAACCCCACTTTCACTCCCTCTCATTTTGACAGACAAAGAAACCGCTGTTTCACCACCACCATCCTCCACCACCAACACCACCTTAGCCGAGGTCATAGAACACCCATAGAAACCCACTAAGAAAATCCCTGATTCCATGGTTTCTTTCAAAGAAGAGAGCAATAGAATCAAAGATCTATCAGATTTGGAGAAGGTGTCACTCGATGAGTTCAAACTCATGGTTCAAAAGGGATGGCTTTGATTTCTCTTTTTGCGGTCCAGAGAGGAAGGTTTGGCCATTGTATTTGGGAATGTTTTTTTTTTCTCTTGAATCTCACAACCCTCTCATTTTGGTTCTAATCATTTGTTCAAATTTGAAAGTGGAGATGGTTGGTTTTCTTATCTGTTAGTATTAGGAGATCAATAATCAATTGATTCTTTTGGGGGTTTAATCATGTCTCGCTCGTGAATTTGCATCAATTTTCCCTAAAAAACTTGTAGCAATATGTTTCTAGGTATGATTTAAGTTGACGAATTGAAAGCTGAAATATTTGTGGAAACCGCTTTAATGACAATAACCTGTTTTTGATATTGAAATTTATGGGTTTTTGGCTGTATTGGTTATTGAATGATGACTGTGATGAGGGTGGGATTGCAGTGAGGGTAAAATAGTCATTTTTGACGTTCAGATCGTTTGTTCCGCACAACAAACAAAAAGCAATATATCAGAATCCAGACAGACATCTATATCCATACAAGACTTGATGAAAAACCAACCAAACAGTCCCTAAGCATGTTTTCCTTAACCAACACACAAAGAAAATATTTGTTGCAAATGAACAAGATATTGAGGAATTATCCATTCGTAACTCATAATTATTGATACGAACCTTTTATTATATACAAACTCCTACAAAGTATAAATTTTACATGGTTCGTATACAAGGGATTACATGACCTTGCAGACAGCTTGTCTCTTGTCCTATACTCCACTTGTCCTAAAATAAGTGTCTATAGTTGTATTTATATTTGTTCTAGAGTAAATGTCTAATGTCTCCTTTCAAAAATAGATAACTAAACTTTCATATATGCCCCTAATTAATGCACAAATATTCAAGAGTTAACAATAAGTATGTTAATCAATTACGGGTAAGATCGCCTTTTGATTAACTAAAAAATGTAATAAATATGCATGTCTAAAAACTAACACTTATTTTGATAGATAAGAGTAATATTTATTGAAAATGGTATTTGATAAACCTAATAAAACATACAGATAAATGGTATTATAATAGTAACAAATGAAGTTAAAGCAAATACATACTCTTTTCTTCTTGTTTAAACACCAAATATCATATCATATCCAACCCCAACCACATTAAAATCTGTCTTAGAAGAAAGAAACTACTACCTTAAAAAACATGTCTTATTGACTCACTCACTAAGATACAAAAAACAACAATGTTATTGTTTATATCCCTCCCCTCGGCCTCGAATCTTAATTCAATCCCGTTCATCTCATATATATTATATCAAACGAAAATGGCATAAATTTTGATTAAAATGAAGGACTAGCTAGTTGGCTACTAGTTCATGAATTGCATCACTTACAGCTTCATCCTCGGATCTAACCGCAAGTTTCATTGCCACCTCTTTCCCACTGTCCACTCCAAACGATAAGCGCACAAGCACCTTCACGTTCCCTATGTATACCCCCGATAACAAGCATGTGTGTGACCGTGAGTTGGCAGCCACCACTTCTGTCCCCTGAAACATCGTAATATTATATTTAATCAACTTATTTGTGATTTAAAAAAGCAGCAGCAGCAGCAACTTACTTCACAAGGTTGCATGCCAAGAAGGTTGATAACAGCAGTAACAGCTTCTTTCAAACTTTCCCTTGGACCCAGACCATACTCATCCACACGCTCGAAATCCGGGCCCAGGCTTTCCCATGCATTTCGGAAATTGGAAACCCCGACTTTAAGCATGTAGTCCGCTGCAACCACCTCGAATTCCTCCAGCTGGTATTCATCTTCCACCCCATCTTCCTCAGCCTCACCACTCGATGGATCAACCTGCAGTTTTTATTATCAAAAACCAACCACCTCCACAAACCTAACTAAAACAAGTGCTGTGTTGGACACATTTCTATTTTAGTTTAGTGTCTACTAATAGAATGGGTTTCAAAGTTGTTCTTTATCCTCTCATTAACCACCGTATAAATACAAAATGAATGCCTACAAAATCTATACAATATTTTGAATGATTCTATCGGATATACACTTTACAATTCTGCGATATCTATTATCTACTTTCGAAAGTAAGTGTGTACTTTCCGATTTTACCCTTAATTATGAGATGGAGATTCATTATTCCCTCTTATTATTAAGGGTAAATTTGTCATTTAGTTAATCAAAAAGTGCCATGTGCCTTTTTCAATGTTAATAGGAAAAACAACAGAATCCATATGTTAATAGGTTTAGTTGGGAAACTGGTAGTACCTCTTTAACAATAAACCTCAATACGTTGGCAAATTTACCAACAACCGGAACCCCTTCTGGTTTTTCAAAAGCCACGAATGTTTGTCCTGGTGTATCATATGGCAATGATTTTAATTCCTTGGTTGCTATTTCTTCAAACTCTTCTGCTTCTGAAGCATCCACAACAATTGTCACCTAAAAAATAAGAAAAAAGAAATTTGTTTTTTGTTAGTTTTTGGTCAAAAAGCAGTAAAAAAATTACGAGAGCTTACATTTTCCAATAACTGCTCAGGAATGGTGTTGGTACAGTTGTACTGGAACACAACGTGCTTATCAAATATGTGTTTCACAACATTAACTGCATATTCTGTTTCAGCTTCGGTCAGCTCCACGGGTGCAGACGACTGTTCAAAAATCAATTATTTACAAGAATAAGTAGAAGAAAAGCATAGAATGGAACGATGAATATTGAAGGATTATGATGCCATTAAAGAACCTTGAAAAGCTGCCCAAAATTAGAAAACTCGGGAATTGATACTAGTAACTTCTCATAAGCATCGACCGTGGAAGTGGGGGCTGCTGGAGGAGCACCAAGACCGGTGGGCTTTTTAGCCGCAGCCTTTTTCTCTGCAAATGGCTGAGACTTGACCTCCCTTGGTACAGAACTGACATCAAAGGGTTCCTCCGATGGTTCCTGCATTGCCAACAAACAATTATATGAATGATATTTATAGCAGATAAAAGGTCCGTTAAAACAAAGTCCGAAATTTTGTGTGGGTTCTTACATAGTTCTTCAAACCAGTCTCCAAGTTGACCAGCGGAAGATCAAATGACCCGAAGAGAAATTCTTTTACATCTTTATCAGTTTCCACAACAGAGCCATCACCTCCAATAGTATTCAGATATAATGTAGCCCTGTCACGAACCTATATCAAATGGCCAACAAAAAAAGCGCTTGTCAGCGTGAAACGTGAGCGTTCTCTAAGAGGGAAGTTCTTGAAAAAAGGTTGTAATAAGAGTATGGTACTTCAAGGCTGATCACACACAAACAATAGGCCCTAACAATTAACCACAAGGGTTGTGGCGTACTGGTTAAAGCCCTATGGGATGTGGTGGAATATCCCATCTGTCCAGAGTTCGAATCCAGGCGTACACAACAATTGTGGCCACTGAGGTTTAATCAGGGCTGATGTCTTAAAGTCATAAATTGCCAAGGGATTAGTCTAGGCATAGCCTAGGACACCCTTCCCAAAAAAAAAGGCCCTAACAATTTCATAGTCCTAGAAAAAGCTACTCTCACCATCCCAAAATAACGCAACATTTTTTTTGTCAAGTTTTCTTTCCAAATTTACTTTTTTGGTAACCGTCACAAGATATTGATAACATTGATTTTGGTCCACAAGCTTATTTCATTTTGTACTTATTAAGGGTGCGATTGGTACGTGGACGAGGTGGACAGGATTGGACGTGTGAGAGTGAGGAATCACAAGAATTCTCGAAGGTTTTAGGGTTTTAATTTGACATGGGTAGTTTAGTAATTTTCCAATCATGTCTCATTGCCCTGACTTTTGTTCCAAATATTTTGGTGGGAAATGCATCTTGTCCCACTCGTCTTGTCTTGTCCCGGTCCAATATCGTGCCAAATGTGGGACAGGGTTTTTTTACTAACCTGTATCATCTTATCACGCGTACCAAACGCACCCTAAAGGGCATTTTCAATATCTGAAATATACTCAACACTTTGTATGTGCCAAGTCAAATGTTACATTTATTTTGGTACAGAGGAATACTGGCATACGCAGAAAAACAGACTGTTTACAAATTCAACTAACCTCATCATCATTATCATATAGACAGCGCCGCAACAGAACAAATATACGGGGCTGCATACAGCATGAATTTAACTCGGCATTAGTAGCAGCCAATCCAGCTCAACTCAATATTGATTAGAAAAAAAAACTTTATCAAAAAATATATATTAATTAAAAAATATTAAAGTGCAGTTACCTTCAACGAATCAACCATAGCACCAAACTTTGCCAAAGTGCTCACTGCACTGGCTCGAACAGTTGCGTTCTCAAGTATGACGCGGTTATATATATAGCGTATGAATTTGCTGGGATCTGATGTCTTTGGTCCCTCAATGCCTAGAAAATGGAGAATCTAACCACGTATTCAAATTAAACACGTTTAGTAAAATGGAAGATGGAAATACAAGAATGCTAAAGGCTAGAGAACATCAACACGAAAATACCAAAAGAAAACGGTCACCTGTGTTGAAAGATATGTGAACTCACAGTCCTCGATGAATTCACACAGATGAAGCAGCCCACTCTCTTTTGCATCTGGGATGTCTCTTATAATAGTTACGATTGAATCAACAATTGCTTTCTTGTACTCAAATCCACCTTCCTCCCTCAGGATATTGCTTAAGAAATTCATCCTAAAAAAAGGAAATAGACAATTGAGATACATTATGTGAGACGGTTTCCTGCAACTTTTTATCCGCGGAAGTTTTAAAGGAATGAAGTTGAACAAACTCACAATGTTCTGAACTTAAGGGGGAACTTCAAACACAACGATCTAATGGCATCAACCACGACAATTTTGAACTCGTCGGCAATGTCAGACATGAAGTTGGTAATTTGTTTCATCAAACGATCAACACCTGATTCATTGCCTGTTTTCAGCAGTGTGGTAATGGCAAGGGTAGCAATGCTTCTATTTTGGTCTGAAATCAAGCTCTCCATATCTATGTTACAGCTAGTTACAGCCATTGGATGAGTCATTGCCACCTGCACAAATATGTCAGCTATTATAGCTCCAAAAGACACCATGTGCACTCTAGAAGGAGATAAAAAGGTGAAGAGAACAACATAAAATGAACTGACCAACCAAAAGAGAGCATGTAATTGATGAAGAAAACTACTGATAGATATTCCACGCAAGAACCCACAAAGATTCCCATGTTATTGGTTCTTGTGACTTGTATTTCATGAAGTAGTTGGTTGTTTCCAAAGGGAACTGTAAATAGCTACAGAGATAATCACATACCCTCCTCAACAAGTGTTACTCAACATATCAATTTTCTGGTTTCAATCTGGAGAACCAAATTAAGGGAGTTTCATTGTTCAAGAATTACCCATCTAGTTTAAACCTATGCTAGCCATTTCTATAATAAGTATTAACAATGTTCCAGTGCCAGCATAAGAAACTTATGACTTTCTTTCCTGGTCAAAACTACAAAGCATGTAAGTTTACAACATTCTAGGACATGCCGACATTTGCTCGATTGTGGAAAGGTAGAACAAAAGTATTTCAATTCCAAGTAGACAACTTTAGTAAATACAGCCTCAACATTTGACATATAAGAAGTTAGATTATTTGTGCTTATAAAAACATATATTTACTTCATAACAAGAAGGAATGGTCAAAATCTACTGCTCAGAAGTCAAATACCCCCCCCCCCCCCTTCCAACCTTATATGGGGTCAAGCATTTTTTTACTATATTTGTGGTTAAGCTTGAATGAGGACATGTTCAATGAAACAAGTCATTGATCAAACACTTTGGTTTCATGCGTCCCCCTGATGAATATAGTCTTGTATTTAGACAGACAGCTGTCCCGATGTTCCGCAAAAGTAAAGGTCAAGAGCCTATTTTGGAGAGAAGATGATTTGTTATTTAGAACTCGTATATTTAAATAATTGTAGCCTCCTATCCAACTTTGTTAATCGTCACCAGTCAAAAAGAATCACTGTTCGTGTTTATAGGAGCAAAAGACCGAAAGCATCAATACCAAAATTTAAGATAAAAAAGATGGAGAAGGACCAATGATATATAGTTTTCATGCTCATGGCACTTTGGGCCAGTAAAGGGAAAAATACCATGTGAAAATAAGAACAGTTGGATTATCTTTACAGGTTGAGAACAGTGACCTTGTTTAATGTGCGGACAGCAGCAAACCGAAGTACTGGCTTAGACGAACTTAAGAAGAGCTGTAGAACAGTAATTGCGGGGGTCAATTCTCGGCTAGTAACACCATTCAACTCTGTTATTGCCCTAGCTGCTTCTAAAATGACCATCTCTGCTTTGTGGCGAAGACAACCTTCCAAATAGTCATAAAATGGACGGTCCCCAGCTTGACTGTTGTTCATGCTTGACTCCCTAATAACCTGAAAAGAATTTTGTTTACGTGTGTCAGTGATTCAGATCTTGCCCAACAGTCAACAAGCCTACTTTCAAAAGAAGTACCTGATTTTCATTAAAAAAAAGATTCACAAAGTATAACTTACCTGACTGGTGTAACGGATCAGCAGGCATTGGGCCAAAGGTGAACGAACAGTACCCTTTGTCAAGCTGGTAACTAATTTGCTGACAGCTAACCGATCGTTTTGTCTTATCTGCAAATAGATCAATTTTTCTAATCGATGGTATGTAACAGCAAGATTTCTCACATCCACTTATATACTCAGATTAACCCAAAAGATGACAAGGATAAGTAGAATATTCTTTGTAATAGACCACGTCTCATAGGAACACCCAAATCAGATGGTTAATGAATAAATCAACACCTTTAAAAGCTTTTGAAACATATGATTACAACTGCAACATTCAACTAGCTGACATGATAGTTGCTCTGACCACGTACATGGGAAAATGTTAGGCAAAATAGTTCCAGAAGAAATTTTCGCCACGCTAGTTGAGTCCTATACAACCTATAGAAGCTAGGATTTAATCCATCCTGTGTTATGTAACAAGCACCAGTTCAGTTTTGTCAAGATCCCACAGCAGCCATCAAAAGATTTAAAAACAGAAGGCCACAACTAGGAATTAGCATGAGTACATAAAAATGGCAGTTGACAACATAGAAAAGAAAAACCGATACGGTTACTGCTTTGTGAAAAGTGTTGTAGAACTTCACTGAACAGCGGATTTGAATAACTGAAATCATCTCGAAAAGATGGAAGGAAAAGGCTGCAAACAAACTATTGTCACACATAGTGAGTCCCAAACAGCCTAAAACGGCTAAGCTTAAATCCTCCCTATGTTAATATGTTATGTAACAAGCACCAGTTCAGTTTTAGTCAAGATCCCAGAGCCATCAAAAGATTTTAAAAACAGCAGGTGAAAGCATCCACGTTCACGGTTGAAATTTAGACAGTGTGCATCATAGTATTTTGCTATATAGGAATTAGGATGAGTACATGAAAATGGCAGACGACAACACTGTAATGAGAAACTGATAAGATTACTAGTTTATGAAATTGTTGTAGACTTCAGTGGAAGGCAGATTTGAGTCACAGAAATAATTTCGAAGAATGGAAGGAAAAGGCTGCATAAAACTTGTTGTCACACTTGGCGAGTCCTAAACAACCTATAGCAGCTAAGATTAAATCCTCCTTATGTTATATAACAAGCACAAGTTCACTTTTGTCAAGATCCAACAGAGCCATCACAAGATTTAAAAGCAGGAGGTAAAGACTCCTCATTCACGGTTGAAATTTAGACAGTGTGCAGTATAGTGATTTGTTATTTAAGAGGCACTTTTTGGGTTAATGTACGCTTTTGTTATAATGGCTGTGGAATAAGTATGATATTTCTTTCTTTGATGAGCATCAAGGAAAAACTGGCATACCTCGTGGAGCAAAGCAAGTGCATGAAACTGAACTAGTGCGGCCCTTGATTGAGCAGCTTCTTGTACCTCGTTGCTCCACCTTTTCACAATCTCTGGGTTTGTCTAGGACACAATGATAAAATAAGCGGAGATAAATAAAACAACAATAAGACAATCTATTGCAATTTCTCAATAACTAAGTTGTACCTGGAGCAAATGGTAACCACTGACTAGGGCTGCACTGGCTACTACAGGGTTTTTGTCAACAATTGCTTGCTTCAAGTATCTCTCAATTTGAGTAAGAAGTGTCCCATCTGTAATGCGACAGAGAACACGAATGGCATTTGCTCGGTACACGTCAGTCTTGCTATTCATGTCTTTCATAAGGGAACTTGTGACGATGATAACCTTCCATGCACAAGAAAACATTTCATGTCACTAGAACATAACAGCAGCAAAAATCTACAAACAATTAAAGGAATGGAAATAATCTGTGAGACCTCATCTGCACAGGGAGAGAGCTCCTTTATAATCAAATAAACCATTCTTCTTAATCCAATATCTCTAGACTGGAAAAGTTTTGTTACTGAAAAGAAAACTTCTGTGGCTTCAACCTACAAATGAAGATCAGTAATAAAGTATTAAATATCAAGATGATGCTAAACAAGATTAAAGAATATCAATATGACATGTTACGGGTCATTTATAGCCTATAGGCATGTTTACAGACAAAAATACAGCCAAGAAATTTTTATTGGCAACTCCACCAAATTATTATAAGATGGGAGAGCCATAGAACCATCAGTAGGACCACGAAATATGATTCAACAAATAGGGATATTGCTACAGATTTGGGCCTTAGATAACAGAGCATGGAGGAGTGCATTTCAAATAGCCAGGTGGATCTAGTTCCTCTACCCCACGAAGAAGGGGAAAAAGGAAATTTTATCTCGCCTCAATCTTCACACCCGTAATCTGCCCCAAAGTGTTTGGTACAGAGACTTCCCTATTGCCACATTTGTAATGCTATCTAAATATGAGTTAAGAACCAACGCGCCAGGTTGCAATAATATTTATTAAGTTCAGATCAGACTGAAGTAATACTGGAAATTTTGTTGGTGAAGTTCATCTTGATAGCAACAAATACACAACCCATATAACATGACTTCTTGCAAAGTTTGAACACTTCTATATGCCACACTCAACAGCACACACACATATACATGAATGCCAAAAGCAGATATATAAACGCTTGCCTGTATGCTTCAAGTGGACGGTTACTAACGAGGATTTAAAATTTATGAACCCATAATCCGTTTTTCCCCCTTACAGGACATGATCTAAATATAAACTTGTCTATATAATTGAATGAAAGTTGAGCGTCCTCTTTTTTAACAGCCTATGGAACAAGATCTGACCTTTGTGAAGGTATCACCTTGATTCAGAAGATAAAGCAGCTTTGTAATAACCTGGCAACAGAAAAAATAAGATAGTACGATAGATCATATGTATGTAAGAGAATCAATCAAAAAATTATGCAGCACAAATCAGGTGTTGAAATAAAATAAAGCACCTGAGAACACCTCCTTGAATCTAGCTGAGGATCATTGAAGACCCTAGCTTCCTGAAGAACTGCTCCCTTCTCGATTCCAGAAAAGGGGGAGTACTCTGCTGCACATGACAAAGAGACCTCATTGAAATACAACATATACTAGATTCCAGTAAACGATACAGTTACAAAAAGTACATGGATCTGAATTATCTTCAACCAATCTAAAGTATATAAGTTTTCAATGCCACAGAAGATGCAAGACCTGTTCATTCATTGACAACAAATGTGCAGTACTCAGAAGCTGAAATCAGTTAAAGTTAGATATGCTCCTCCATTTAATACCTATAGAATATTTCATAAATTGTTGAAAATCGCAATAACCTACAGATTCTATTATTGTTCCATCAACCTCCCGTAAATATACAGTCAAGCCAACATGATTTTCAAAAATCAGAAACAATCAGATCCACTGACATACTAATTTCAAGAGCTTACAAATCAGCTTAACTAAAAATAGTTTCACCGCCTATTTAACCACAATGTAGATCTAGGATGAAAACGGAGATCATCTAAGTCACAACATAACACCGAAGAACAGCAGTAACAGGCCAAGCCTCCGTAAGCACACAATCAAGCCAACCTGATTTCGCAACACCATTACATCAGCAACAATCAGATCGAATGACATGACAATTCACACATGAGCTTAAGTAAAATTATTTCCGCGACCTATTTAACCACAATGTAGATCTAAAACGAAATCGGAGATCATCTAGATCACAAAATAGCACCGAAGAATAGCAGTAACAGGCCAAATCGACGAAAATGAAAGAAAAATTTCTGGTAATTCCAGATACTTCAAAATTGATGTAGAAGATCAAAGCCTTACCTTCCTCATCACGATCATCGTCTTTCTTCACGTACTGCGCCATTAGTGAGACAGAATACGAATTTTACACCCAAAGTCCAATCGACTTCAACGATGAATCAGATCTCGGTCTTCTGTGTGTGGGAGTGAAATTGTGAGCCCAACCGAAAGCTTACGAACAGATCTTCTCTGTCCTCTCTCTCCCTCTATCCTTGCGAGTGAAATTTTTGTTGAAGGGTTGCAATTATAAGTAGCTGTATTATTTGATTTTTCTTTTTTCTTTTTTCTTTTTTCTTTTTTCTTTTTTTCTTTTTTCTTTTTTTCTTTTATACAAAGACTAGTAAAGTTTTTATAATTTAATTTTTTTAACCTCCACTGTGTTCTCGAGTTTTTTTTCCGAAGGAAAGAAAGGGAAAAGAAGGAAAAGTAGGAAGAAAATAAAAAATGTTGTGTTTTCGAGTTTTTTTAAAGAGGGAAAGGAAAGGGAAGGAAAATAGTGTTGTTTTTCCTCCCAAAACTTTTCGCACAAATGTGGGAGTAAACAAAAGGAAATGAAAGAAATGAAATACAAGAAATTACAAATATTTATAAAATTACAAATATACCCATTAATTACATTTCATCATGAAATAAATGAGGGTATATTAGTAAAGTAACATATTTACTTTTCTTTCTCTCCTACTCAAGAACATGAAAAATTATTTTGTTTCTCTTTCTTCCTTTCTTTTCCTTCAATCTCAAGAACACAAATACAAATATTTATTTCCTACCCTTTCATTTCCTTTCTTTTCTTTCTCTTCTCTTTCTCTTCTTTTATTTCCTTCTAAAACTCAAGAACGGAGCGTTAGGGTGTAAACTAGGACGAGCAAATACTCGATCTGAACTGGTATCGTATGCATGTAATCAGTTCAGTTATTGATTCCCATTTTTTTACAACTTTGGGATTCGATTCTCGGTTTAAATAACCAAAACTTGTACATACCATCCAATCGAATCAGTACCGAACTTGTACATACGGTTCGGTACCGTTCCTGGACCGATCTCATCCTTAGTGTAAACCAAATGAGTCAACCTGTGAGTTATTTAACATCGACTCGATTAAGAGTCAACCTTAGTAACTTGATTCGGACTTGAACTCGACTAGACATACTAACAAGTCGAGTTAAGTTATATGACACTTGATTCGATAAGTTTATGAGATACTCAAATTATTTTATATATAATTAGTTTATGATAAAATTTGTAGAATATAATGCTAAAAAGTTATTAATAAACCAAATTAAATTAATTGAAAGTGAATCATAAATGAAATTTTTTAACATTTACAATGAAATATAATAATAACTAAGGATTAGAAGATCTAAAATAAAATTAGACAAAGATGTTTTTGTTAAATTAACATTTTTTAATATTGATATTATTTATTTATTGACATATGAAAAGATGATGCTTAGTTAAGATTTTAAAAAGTTCATGTGAAAATAAGATGGTGAATGGGGAATTTAGTGGGTACAAGAAAGGGAACATTGATGGGATCTTATGTAAAAATGAGAGAAGGTTTTGGAAAATATATTTGTTTCGACGTGGCTATCTCCATTGCAATTGGAAGGGGCGTCTGTTTTAAGGGTATAAACAAGACCGACTCAGTTAATACTCAACTCGAGTAGACTTGACTTGGCGTACTAACGCGTCAAAATGAGTTTAGATTTAAATTATTCGCAAATTTTCGAGTCAAGGTTGAGCCTAAGAAATGACTATCGAGTTTGAGTCGAGTATATTGATACTCGAGTTTGGCTCGCATCATTTACATCCTCGATGCCTAAAAGTATATGTTAGTTCTAATTATAGAGTTAAAGGTGTAAACAGAAAAACTTGACTACTTGAGCGTAAAGTCAGAAAATCACTATTTTTGTATTTCCGTGTAAATTCCCCTAGTGAATGTGAGTTGTTTCTTAGAAGCACTTCATCTCTAAATACCCCTCGTCATTTACAATTTATGTAAGATTTATGGTCACGATTAATGATATGACTACGATCATATGATCATATTGTTTTCATTTTGATTAATCGTTCTTCCATTTATAAATTGTTTTGATCTAAATTGCTTCCACTTTACATATAATTTTTTAGATCATTGTTTCAATTTGAGATATCGGATCCAACAATATACCCTTCCTTTTCTTTTGTTAACAAAATATTGAATATCGTTCTTACGGTTTGTTTATTATATTTTGATTATTATGGTTTTGGCTTTCTTTTGTATTCCATTGTTGTATCTCCAATTTTATTTGGAAGACAAAGAAGTATGATAAAGATAAGTCGCAGGAGCAAAGATGGAATATTCTATCAAATTCACAATTTTAGTTATTTTCATTTTAGTTGAGGGTTTGTTCTTTCTTCGATATAATCCTATAAAAAACTAAACTTTAACAAACTACTTAACAACTTTTACAACATTTATAAAAAAAAGTTCATTGTGAATGACCCCCCTCTATTGTTGTATAAATCACCTATCATTTCCAAGTTCAATGCACAACTTGGTATAAAAAGAGGCTAATTTAGCATCACTCTTCTGAAAAATACTGAACCAAATTCCATCAAACACTCTAAAGACCATTCATGAATGCAATAACAAAGATGACTAACCATTAATAGTGCACATGCACATATGTTGAATAAAATAAAACAAACATTAGATGGTTGCAACTCAAAATCACATTCCATATTCCACACAATAACATAACTAAAATGGTATGTAAAAAGGACCTAAAATCCATGCTTAAATATTAAATCATAACAACATGGAGGCCTTGTCCTCATATCCATCTTTGTAAATAACTCCATTATGAAACCTTTCATAAGCATCTTGTAAGTTGCTTCATATTTTTTCCTATCTCTATAATTTTTTTATAAACTAATTCATAGTCATCAAATTCACACTTAAAGATATTGGACAAAGGTAGAAGAGGGCTTGAAGAACATAATGAAATCGTTTGTTAGGTGTCGTTTGTTTTTTAAGAGGTCTGAAGTCTGAAGTCTGAAGTCTTATTTCAATTCTGATTTATAAGAGGTGGTGCTGAAGTCTGAAATTTGAATCATAAGATTGTTTGTTTTTGTAACGTTAAGTCTGAATCTGAATTGAATTAAACTACCATATATTTTTATTATTAATAAACTTAAAAGAAAATAACAACTAGAAGCCCAATTCAAAAGGGCCGAAATGCCATAATAACTCAAAATGGGCCTTGAAAACCCTAAAATGCCTAGTATAAATTCACCAACAGTTGCTAGGGTTTCTTTTTTTTTCATTTTCTTAACAGCCTCCAGCCTCCCTCCCTGCTTCATCTTCCCCTACGAACCTCTAGTTCGGAGAGAAAGAGGGAGAAACAACAATGACGGATTTACGTGGCACCATGAGAGCCCACACGGATTGGGTCACCGCAAATCGACAACTCCGACATGATGTGTGTAACACCTCAAAATTTCCATATTTATGGTACCTTTTGGGAGAACGTTTAAAATATTAAAGGGTGTTATTTTAAACAATGTGTATGTTTTAATGTCGAAGGGTTAAAGTGTAATTGACCAAAGTTTTATGCTATTCGCAGACTTATGAAACTTTGGGGGTTAGTCTTGTCAAATGTGGATAGTTTGAGATATTTAAGGTGAGAGTCGGTTAAAATTGGAATTCATCTCTATTTTCCCTGATTGAAGTCGGTCCAGAAAGTGCAGAAGAAAACCCAATTGCTAACCTTCGTTCTTGGTAAGAAATTCGACTTCCACTCCAATTCAGTTACGTAAGACTGGTATTTATAAGTAAGTTTGGCTTTTAATTAGGTGATTGGATCATTTGAGTACTGGGTTTAATCGATTTGCTCAGGTTTGAAGTCGACTTCTGTTCCAGGTGAGTTCATCTCGTTTTTTGATATTATTGCAATTAAATTGAACGTTTCTATGAAAGTAAATAGTCTAAGTGTTTTAGAAATACTGGAGTAATATGTATATGACTGAAATAGAATTATGGAAGAAATCGATGGTGAAAATTGAGTGCGGGTCGGTAGTTTCCGGATAAAAGTGTAGTATCCGGTAAACTCTTATTCGATGGTGTCCGAAAAAAGTATAGTATCTGGTAAGTCCTATTTCCCTGTTGTATCCGGTAAAGATTTAGTTCCCGGATAATTTGGTTACCGGATGTTACCCGGATTACTTTGGTTTCCGGACGTTATCCGGTATGTATTACAAAAGTATCCGGTAAGTTGTGTTTCCGGATATAAGTTCCGGACTGTTTTCGGATTCTGATAGTTTCCGGGTATGAGTTCCGGACAACTTGTCCGGATAGTTTCATTAGGAGTGTCCGGTAAGTATTAATGTTCCGGTATCTGATGAGTTCCCGGTAAGTAGTGATTCCGGTAACTTTTGACAGGGAACAATTGTAACTACCTGAAATTCAATCCTAACAGTATGATCATACTTATAACTCGATTTTAAGTATGATATGATTTGACGTATGATTTGGTATGATACACACTTATGTTAGGAGGTGTAATGGATCCATAGGCACTAGCATTAATTGATAAATGAGGAATAGGTCGGGCTTAATGGTAATTCCCATTTATTATTATGAATTGGAAAAGTGGAATAGGCAAGGTATAATTGTTATTCATATTGTAACGTGGAAAAGTGGAATAGGCAAGGTATAATTGCTATTCATATTGTAACGTGGAATAGGCAAGGTATAATTGCTATTCATATTGTAACATGGAATAGGCAAGGTATAATTGCTATTCATATTGTAACGTGGAAACGTGGAATAGGCAAGGTATAATTGCTATTCATATTGCAACGTGGAAACGTGGAATAGGCAAGGTATAATTGTTATTCATATTGTAACGTGGAATAGGCAAGGTATAATTGTTATTCATATTGTAACGTGGAAACGTGGAATAGGCAAGGTATAATTGCTATTCATATTGTAACGTGGAAACGTGGAATAGGCAAGGTATAATTGCTATTCATATTGTAACGTGGAAACGTGGAATAGGCAAGGTATAATTGCTATTCATATTGTAACATGGAAACGTGGAATCGGCAAGGTATAATTGTTATTCATATTGTAATGTAGAAACATGGAATAGGCAAGGTATAATTGTTATTCATATTGTAACGTGGAAACGTGGATAGGCAAGGTATAATTGCTATTTGTTGGGTCACCGAAGATTTGAAATTGACCCCCTGATTTTCTTCTTAAAATCCTACTTAGAATACTCACCCTTAGTTCTTTATAATGGCTTGGACAAAACAGAAAATGATCGGTGAAGTCGAAGACCAACCGAAATGAAGCTTGAAGATGTTTCTCATTGTGGAAATGAAGGATATTCTTCTCATCAAGATAAAGTCATTGTCCACCGATGGACTCTATGAAAATCGATGGACACTCCCACCGATCCTCTCCCATGATCGAACAAGTCCCACCGATGAAAACCTCAAATCGGTGGGAACATGGTACTTCTCATGGCATGTATTTTTCAAGAATTCTCACTGACCTCAAAGTTCAAATCGATGGAATGCTATCGGTGGAATGCTTCTTGGAAAACACAATGAGAAGATCATTTATTATGGGTCAATATCTATTGCCAGATAAAAGTGACTATTTGTCGTTTTATCCATTATCAGATAAAGTCTCAATCAGTATGGGTATTCTTCCTAGTACCAAGGAAAAAGGTGAAAAGGACACATCAACTTTTCAGAAGTCAACACCTACACTTGAATCTCCTGATGACAAGTGTCCTAAGCATTTAATGCTTCATGCACTATAAAAGGAGGAAGAAGACATCCATGCAAACTACGCTTTCTGAAGAAATTCTCTCAGTGCAAGATTGCTTCATCTCTAAGAACTTTATAGCTTTGATCTTTGTGTGTTTAAAGTTGTTTTGTTATTTTTGTTTGCTTTGTGAAAGATTGTTAGAATAGTTCATTTGTTCTTTCTGCAACAATCTTAAGTTTCTATGTGTAATTCTTAGTTGAAGTTTTTCAATAAAAGAATTAATTAAGTAATTTTTGTGTATTGTATTCACACAACCCCCCCCCCCTTCTACAATACGTGTGCTAGCCATTAGGGACTAACAAGTGGTATCAGAGCAGAAAGTTTAACTCATAAACTTGATCTGCAATGGCTGCCTCCTCCTCAAACAATGAAATCTCTTTTCAAAACAATTTTTCTGAAAATGGCTCTATAGCTAAACCTCCAAAGTTTAACTCCAACAACTTTTCTCTGTGGAAAAGTCGTATGATGATATTCATGGAAGGAGTGGATACTAGATATCCAACCATTCTCAAAGAGGGACCCATTATCCCCAGAGTTTGGGCTCGCTATGAAACGCAGAGGGCTGGAAAGGAAATTGCTGATAAAGATGTCTCTGATGATTCAGATGATTCTTCTAATGAAGAAAAATCCAAAGCTACCGGTCGCTATATTCTAAAAAATCCTAAGAAATATACTGATGAATAAAAACGCATGGTTTCTCTTGACTCTAAAGTCAGGGAAATTATTGCACTCTCCCTTCCTGATGAGGTCTATCACTCTTTAGTAAACTTTGAAACATCTAAAGAAATGTGGACTGCTCTGTGTGTTATGTACGAAGGTACAGAGGGAGTGAAGAAGAGCAAAAAGATTGCTCTCATCAGGAAATATGAGCTTTTTGCTCATGAAAAGGGAGAATCTCTTTCTAGCTATTATAATCGCTTCAACAGCCTTCTGAATGATTTGAAATTATTGGGCAGAACTTATGATAATGAGGAAGTCTTGTGCAAGTTCATGGATTGTCTTCCTGACTTTTGGGAGAACATATGCACATGCATCAAGATGACCAAGGATCTTGATTACATGCCCTTAACTGTTTTATATGGAACTCTCTTCAACTTTGAACAAACAAAACTGCAAAGGAAGTCTATCATCAAAGAGATAAAGGGCTCTTCTATAGCCCTTGTCAGTGATACTTCCAAGAAAGCTCAATGTGTTCCTCGCATTACCTACCCTTCATCAGATTCTGACAATGACAGCCAGAATAACTCTACCCACCAAACGGAGGCATATCTGAGTGATGTCGATGATGAAGGTGAGGAAACCTCGGTTGAGCATATATCTGATGAAATGGCAATGATGGCTGGGTTCAAGAACAAGTCTCGTCCTTCTAGCAAACCTAGAACTTTCAGAAAACCCTTCTCTTCCACAAAAACTCCCTCTTCTGATAAGTCAAATGAGAAGTGTTTTAATTGTGGTAAGAAAGGACATTTTGCATCTGAATGCAGAAGTAAGCGTGTTGTAAAATATAGGACCACATCTTCTGACAGGTTTTCTTCAAAGTATGAGAAACCCAAAAATAACTCATCCAAATCAACCTTTTCTAGAAAAGGTACTCAACCATCTTCTCAAGATCATCAAGAACGTGCTGAGAAGTACAAGGCCAGGTACAAGAAAGAGAAAGAAAGAAATAAGTGACTTCTCAGAAAAGGAAAGGGGCTAATGGCTGAAATCCATGATTGGGATTATGAGGAAACTTCTGACAGTGATAAAGATTCTCCCAACATGTGTTTCATGGCCATATCTGAAGAAATGGAAGATTATGAAAAGGCAGTCTCTCCAATGGCTCTGGTGTCAATTGGGTGTTCGACATCATACTCTCAGGTTCATGAGCACCATCAAATCTGGTATTTGGATAGTGGGTGCTCACGTCACATGACAGGGAACAAATCTCTTCTAATTAACTATGTGTCTGAAAAGGGTCCATCTGTAACTTTTGGAGACAACTCTAGAGGATACACAAAAGGTTATGGAACTCTCTCCAACGGATCCGTTACTTTCAACAAAGTTGCATTTGTTGAAGGCCTTATGCATAATCTCCTTAGCATAAGTCAGTTATGTGATATGGGATACAAAGTTATCTTTGAACTTTGTATATGTACAATTGTTGATAAGAATATGAAAGTGGTTATCTCTGGGAGAAGAATGGAAAATGTCTACATCATAGACATGGGACAAAGAAATGACTCATCCAATGTATGTTTTGTATCGGATGACACAGCCAGAAGGAACTGGTTGTGGCATAAACGTCTGTCTCATCTCAACTTCAAAACCCTTCACATCATCTCCAATAAAGATCTGGTGACTGGCATGCCAAAGCTAAATTTCATAAAAGAAAAGCTATGTGATGCATGTGAGAAAGGAAAGCTCACTAAAACCTCATTCAAGACAAAGCAATGCTCTTCCACCACTCTTCCTCTTCAAATGCTGCACATGGATCTATGTGGACCAGTCAGCACTCCTAGCCTAGGTGGCAAAAGGTACATTCTTGTTATTGTTGATGAATTTATAAGATATACTTGGGTTTCTTTTCTCAGGTATAAAAGTGATGCAACTGAAGAAATCACCAACTTTGTCAAAAAGAATGAAGTTTTAAATGGCCAGCTCGTTCGATCTGGTAATAAGTGACAATGGCACTGAATTCAGAAACAGTGCCT
This sequence comes from Saussurea involucrata, assembly GCA_033807775.1. Lineage (NCBI taxonomy): Eukaryota > Viridiplantae > Streptophyta > Magnoliopsida > Asterales > Asteraceae > Saussurea > Saussurea involucrata. The sequence continues at coordinate 16,014,757 of CM066314.1, forward strand.
TGGAAGACTTCTTCAATGACAAGGGAATCTCCCTAAATTTCTCAGCTGTCAGAACTCCGCAACAGAATGGAGTTGTAGAAAGAAAAAACCGGACTATATGTGAAGCGGCCAGATCTATGCTAAGTGAATCAAACCTTCCTACCTACTTTTGGGCTGAAGCTGTTAACACTGCTTGCTTTACCCAAAATAGGTCATTAATCTCCAAGAGACATGGTAAAACCCCCTATGAAGTTTTCCATGGCAGAAAACCAAATATTGGATTTCTTTATGTCTTTGGTTGTGTGTGTTTCATTCTGAATGATCGTGACAACCTTGGGAAATTTGATCCTAAGGCTGATGAAGGATTTTTTGTTGAATACTCTTTATCCTACAAAGCATATCGTGTGTACAATCTCAGAAGGAAATGCATTGATGAATCCATTCATGTCAAATTTGATGACCTGAGATCATCATCTCTCTCAAATGATGATGATGAATTACATATATGGATTTCATCATGCATATGCGATGCTCCTACATCAAACCCCATCGATTCATCTTCTATTCCTTTCACCCACTTTGACCCTTCCTCATCTAATCAACAAGTTGGGTCACCATCCACCTCACCAGCCACCGAAATTGACCCTGCTACCACCGATATCCCAGATTCTTCTCCAATAAACCAACCTTGTCCAATTCCACCTACTCAAAATACTCCACCTCCATTGCCTCCTGCACCAAATGGACCAAAGATCATCCCATAGATCAAATCATTGGTGATCAACAAGCTGGGGTCTAAACTAGAAGAGGAATTGGAAACATTTGTCTCTATGTTAATTTTCATTCTCTTATAGAGCCAAAGAAAATTGAGGAAGCTCTAGCAGATCCATGCTGGATCACTGCCATACAAGAAGAACTTTCTCAATTTGAAAGAAACAAGGTATGGAGATTGGTTCCAAGACCTCCAAAGAAGAGAATTATTGGAACCAAGTGGGTCTTCAGAAATAAGATGGATGAAGAAGGTACAGTTGTCAAAAATGAAGGCCAGACTGGTTGCTCAAGGATACAGACAGAAAGAAGGAATTGACTATGATGAAACTTTTGCTCCTGTTGCTAGACTTGAAGCCATACGGATCTTTTTGGCTCATGCTGCTTACCGAAACTTCAGAGTCTTCCAGATGGATGTTAAAAGTGTTTTTCTCAATGGGGAACTTGCTGAGGAAGTCTATGTGAAACAACCAACTGGATTTGAAGACCCAACACATCCAGACTATGTGTACCGTTTGGACAAGGCTCTCTGTGGTCTCAAGCAAGCTCCACGTGCTTGGTATGACACCCTTGTTGATTTCCTTCTAAAGAAGGGATACTCCAAAGGTAAAAATGACAACACTCTCTTTATCAAGAAGACCTCAGGTAATCTCATTCTTGTTCAAATCTATGTGGATGACATCATCTTTGGTGCCACTGATGAATCACTGTGTGATGAGTTTGCTTCTCTCATGATGAGTCAGTATGAGATGAGCATGATGGGAGAGCTTACATTCTTTTTGGGCCTTCAGATCAAACAAACTTCAGAAGGGATTTTTATAAATCAAAGCAAATATATTCGTGACATTCTGAAGAAATTTAATTTTGAAAACAACTCTCCTATGAAAACTCCCATGGCACCACCTTTGAAAATTCATGCTGATCCAGATGGTAAATCTATTGATGTAACGAATTATCGAGGTATGATTGAATCCTTTCTTTACTTAATTGCTAGCAGACCTGACATTATGTTTGCTACTTGTCTTTGTGCCCGTTATCAAGCCAACCCAAAAGAATCTCATTTGGCTACTATAAAACGAATTTTTCGGTATCTAAAAGGTACCTTGCATCTGGGTCTTTGTTATCCCAAAGACTCAGGTTTTTAACTAATTGGGTATTAAGATTCAGACTATGCAGGTTCGAAAGTTGATAGGAAGAGTACCACAGGTAGCTGCCAACTTCTTGGTGGCAAATTAGTCAGCTCGTCCAGCAAGAAACAAAACTCAGTTTCAACTTTCAACCTCAACTGCTGAAGCTGAATATGTTGCAGCTGGAAGTTGCTGTGCCCAAATCCCGTGGATGAAGAATCAACTTAGGGACTATAATCAAGTCTACTCTCAAGTCCCAATTCTCTGTGATAACTCCAGTGCAATAGCTATTGCAAACAATCATGTTCTACACTCAAGATCAAAACACATAGATATCCGATATCACTTCATCAGGGACCACATTTCAAAAGGTGACATTGAGCTGCATTTCATTCCTACTGATCTTCAGCTTGCCGATCTGTTCACCAAACCCTTGGATGAAGCCAGGTTCAACTTTCTGATAGGAGAACTTTGCATGTTGTATTTAGATTCATAAAAAAATTGATATTATCGGTGGACTCTCTCACCGAAAATAAAACCATCCACCGATGTATCTCACCGATTGCTTCAACCACCGGCTCTTTTCGGTGGAATATCCCACTTCACCGATACTCTCTCCGATTGATCTCTCACCGATCCTTATCTCCGACACTCTCATTCCCATAATCCTAACATCGGTGAGACCATCCCACCGATACCCTAACCCGTGGCTATCTCACCGACCCTATCCCATCGGTCCAGTACTCCAGTGTTCCCCGACAATCACTCACCGATATCCGTAACCAACACCCTCATCTCATCGATGAGATCGTATTGCCGATTTCCCACTCGGTGATATCTTACTCACTGAAACCCCCATACCTTCTTCACCACCGACATATTCAATCGGTGAGTTCTCAACGCTCACCGACATCACTCTCCCATCGAATACACCACTCATCGGTGAGCCCTTATCACACCGATGCCCTTGCACATCGGTGGGCATTATCTTCCCCGATGTTTCCCATTCGATAAACACACATCGGTGAACCTTCGCATTCTCTCACATCGGTGCCTCGTCTCACCGACATTCTATCCCGTCGGTGTAAACTCTTCACCGATCCTTGTTGATATTATCCTTCACGACTTCCCATGATTACCTCAGCCTACATCCTACGTGTCAGAGATGTTTGACCTTCCCTTTTCTTTGAAACGTTTTTAGACCACATTTTCAAATACCCTAATCATTACCTTTTTAAAATTATTTTTTATTAGTTTAAAACAAACCTTACCATTTAATTTCACCCACATAACCCTTTCGATTCCCCTTCCTAACTTTTGCCGCCCAAAGCTTTTTCAAATCTAAGACCCCTATATATACCATTCATCTTCTTCATTCTTTGTTTTACGCAAACCCTACAACTCCCACGATCATCTCTATCTCTCTCTCGATTGAAACCTGCAACTTATAAACTCTCAACAATGGCATCATCAAAGTCATCCAAAAACTCCAAGATTGTCAAGGACACTCCTACCTGCTTCGAAGACCTAAAGTTCAATCCTTGCAATCATGTTGCAAGGTTTGAATCCGATCCCGCTCATCCCGAATTCACTACCATTACCAAATTCTTAACCCGTTCTCCTCTTCTTCATGCCTTCACATGCAACCCCAAGATGAGTAAACTTCTCATCGGAAATTTTTGGCTCACTTGTGTTTACGACCCATCAAACGAGGCCATTCATGCCTCCATTCTTACTAACGAAGAAGGTGATCACGATCTCACATTTGGTATGGATGATGTCCTCAATGCCTTGAAGATTGAGGCATTCCCTGAATACGAAGAAATGCACGTCGACAATGCCCATGCAGAGGTGGTGAATACCATTGGCTATATTCACAAAAGTGATGACAAACCCTCCAAATCTTCAAAAGGTCCAGGTACACTTGTTCGAAGTAAAATGGGAGGTATCTGGAATTTCTTCTTCGCATATGTCATCTACTGTCTTTCTAGGAAGACTAGTGGTTATGACCAATCTGCCTCCTACATCACTTCTCTTGCTCATGCTCTCATCTTCCAACGCATAATCGATTTTGCGCAATATTTCTTTACGGAACTAACCGAAGTCATCAAATCCCCGAAAAGATGCCATGTGGCCTACCCGCGGTTCATTTCAATGATTACTCAGCACAAGCTAGGTGCTGCTTTGGACATTGACCGGAAGTCAAAAACTCCCAAGTTCACGTATGATTGGTCCGCTCCCATTGTTGGCCAGAAAACTCTTGACGTGGTCGCTCTTGTCTCCGATCTCCCACTCCGACCAGGTATGATCACTTTCGCTCACTCTCCCGAACTACAATGGGGGGACGCCGAAATCGAAGGGTTTATACACCCGAAGATTTTGGAGGACCTTCCAGCTGTAGTGGCCCCTTCTCCTCGTTCCCGAGTTAAGTTGGGTGGCACCAAAAAGAAATCCTATCGGGCCACCGACACCTCCGTGTCTGCTTCTGGAACTACGCCTCCGACAAATCCCTCGGAGGCTACCCAAGTTCCCACCCCTTCTTATAAGCGGAGGCACTCTACAACCCCTCCGAGATCTCCTCTAAAGAGATCTCTGATACCTTCGGCCAAAACTCATAAGCCGACTACCGATTCTCGAAAATCGGTGGCTGAAGTTGTCCCATCCGGGCCAAGGGAATCCGCTATACCCCATACCGACTCCTCTGTTGCCTCTCAAAAGGCCTCGGTTGTATTTTTGGAGAACCCACCACTTACCTCATCACCCACTTCTTTGGGTGGTGCAGATGACTTCGGGGTCTCTCCCCTCGAAGGCTCAGATTTTGCACTGCACAGCCTGACACCCGATCACTTTGTGATTGATGATGATGCACAACCCGTTGGAGGTTCGGCTGCTTCAACAGTTGTCCCCTCCAGTGGGGACTTTTTGGACTTCCTACTAGAAGACATTGGCTTTCCCCGAGAACACATTACCACCGATGCCACCGATACAACCTCACCACCGATCACCGATGCCATGATCACCGACGACCCCACCATGGTCGTCACCGAAACAACCCCACAGAAGCAACCAATTCCCAACTGATCGCCCACTCCCCACCGATCGCCCACCCCACCGAAGAAACCCACTCCCCACCGATCCCTTTCTTCAGAAGATGATTCATCTCCATCACCATCCCCATCACCCCAAGAGTGTTATTCCCCGACCCACTATCTGATCAACCTTCCTTCACCAATATTCCTGAAGAAATGTCACTTCCTCACACACCTTTATCACCCAATGCTCCCCGATTCCAAATTCCCAATGTTGGAACATCAACCACTACTACATTCGGCTGCCTAGTGATCTAATCTCCGAGGTTCAAGAAAGTGCCTGTCAGTGTCGATTGGTGGGTACTCAATTTGAGGCCTTCAAACAGGCCACCATTACTATGATTGCTCAAATAAATGACAGGGTCAAAGTTTTGGAAGACCAGCAAACCCAACTCCTAGCATCTACTCTTCAGAGCTTGCTTCGGCCTCTCACCGACAGTATGGCCACCTTCAGCCAAAAGTTGGAAGGTTTGACCACTTCCAACTCCAATTTGGCCTTTTCTGTGGCATCCATTAAAGCATCCACCGACATCAAAGACTCCAAAATCACAAGACTTCGTGAACGGGACACCCAATATCGGTCCCTCAACTCTTCTTTTCAGAATTCTCTCAATAGTCTTCACACAAAGGTTGATTTTCTCAGTGATAACCTGGATTGGGATCTCGACCTTGGGGACTTCTCTTTTGACAACGTTGGTCGGGAAAGGATTCGTCAGGTTCATCAACGAGTTGACCATATTTGTACGCACTTGGGCATCTCTATTCCGGCCGCTGCTCAGGGGGAGAAAAACCCAACAAAGGCTCCCCGAAGGCCTTCTATTAGGCATGTCGGCAGCAACAGGCCTCCATCAGATCCCACCGACACTTCAACCATCCGCTTCTCTACAAAATCCAAACCCTCCACCATTCACGTTGAACCCTCTAAGTTTGTAGGTATCAACAAACCTCCAATTGACAACATTCCTCCATCGGTGGCCAAAGCGACAAAAGCCTCATCACCGACTACACTGATCCAATCGGTGGACATAGCAACAAAAACCTCTTCAACGACACCGACTCCTACATCGAAACCCATCATATCGGTGACTACATCCACCTCGACTCCAACACCGACACCTACACCGACTTCAATCCCATCGGTGAAAACTGCTTCTATTATCCCATATGGGGAGGGAACCGGCGGAGCAATTGAGGGGGAGAAATCTGTTCCGGCCGATGGCCCAAAGGATAAAGGCAAAAAGATCATATCAGCTGAAGATGAGGCAAATGAAGAAAAGAAGAGAAAGGAGTTGGCCAAATATGGAGCTCGTCCATCAGATGCACAATCACTTAGACTTAAATCTCCATCCATAGGAGTTGTCTCCGAATTGGGTCTTTCTCCTCAAGAAACTGAGGAAGCTCGGTTGGCCCAAAAAGCATTGGATGATTCAAAGGCCTTATCTCTGAAAGTTGCAAAAGAAGAAGCTGCCAAAGCTAAGTCCACTGATCCCATTCAAGCCCAAAAGTCTGAGTTGGGCACAATTGAAGAAGAAAAAGAAGAAGAAATTAAATGGTACAAAAAGGTGATGCACTACCGAACTGACAGGTCTCCGATCTCTTGTATCAATGTTGCCACCTCTCGAATCACTCCCTTCGATGTCCGTCTCATAATTGAAAGGGAAATGGGAATACAAGAAATATCAAAGATTACCACCTTAAACAATTCGGTCTATCTGAATGGATGGAATTGTCTAAATTGTTGGTAAAATGTCTCAACCCAAAGAAAGACATCTTCATCAAATGTATCGGTGAGTTGATGGAGAAAATGAAGCAGATCAAGAAGAAATACAACATAGTTCTTTCCTCCGAAGAATGTGCCCGCGTTCAGACTCTAAAAGAAGATGTCTGACTCCCCAAAACCAAGACCCAATCGGTGAAAGACACAGTATTTAAAGATCTGGCTACTAAAGGAAAGATCCCTTATGTGGATAATCTTGACTTGTCCATTCCAACCTCCATCTCCTATCCATCTACCACACTTTGCCTCTCACCAGTTCCAGGTCTCTTCTTCAATGATGCCATCGGTCAAAGACGCTTCTTCAGATTGTCTCAAATCCATCTTGCCGACATCATCTTCTTACATGGCATTTCCAACCTCATGCCATATATTGATGAAGCTCAGAAGTACTATCAGAACATCACCACCGAAATCAAGCGTCGTCTTCAAAAGCCAAGAAAGTAATCTGAATGTTAGCTTTCTTATAAGTACTTGTATCTTTTCTTCATTTATTGATGTATGCAAATCTTACATAAATACAAGTACTTTTCCTTATTCCTTATATTCTATTTGAATTTCATTGTTGCACATAATCTTTAGTTACTTGTAAATATTGGATATATTGAACAAATCCATAAAAGAAAAATAGATCAAAAAGAACAAAAAGAATGGTCTATGTGAAAAGAACCCCAAAAGAGTAAAAAGGGTCAAAATGCATATTATACTCTTAAATATTCTAAGTATGGAGCTCAAATTCAAATAGGGGGAGATTGTTGGGTCACCGAAGATTTGAAATTGACCCACCGATTTTCTTCTTAAAATCCTACTTAGAATATTTACCCTTGGTTCTTTATAATGACTTAGACAAAACAGAAAATGATCGGTGAAGTCGAAGACCAACCGAAATGAAGCTTGAAGATGTTTCTCATTGTGGAAATGAAGGATATTCTTCTCATCAAGATCAAGTCATTGTCCACCGATGGACTCTATGAAAATCAGTAGACACTCCCACCGATCCTCTCCCATGATCGATCAACAAGTCCCACCGATGAAAGCCTCAAATCGGTGGGAACATGGTACTTCTCATGGCATGTATTTTTCAAGAATTCTCACCGACCTCAAAGTTCAAATCGGTGGAATGCTATCGGTGGAATGCTTCTTGGAAAACACAATGAGAAGATCATTTATTATGGAACAATATATATTGCCAGGTAAAAGTGACTATTTGTCGTTTTATCCATTATTAGATAAAGTCTCAATCAACATGGGTATTCTTCCTAGTACCAAGGAAAAAGGTTAATTTATACGCTTTGTTTACAATTTTGGTTTCAAAGCTTAAAAAGATTTTGATTTGAAAATTGGATGTTCTCACTAGGCGTAGTCCTAATCGTTTCAAATTAAATTTTCTTACCCGGTACTAGCTCAGGAAAGAACACCAAGGGATGAGTGAAGAGGGTATCAGAGTTATGTTTCGGAAACGTAATGGGGAAGTTAATGTGACGAAGATATCTTGGATTAGATTAGTTGGTTGTTCACAATAGATCAGTTGTAAGTTTGAAACTTGTCACAAATTCTCCAGTTGTAATTGAAAGTTTGGACAACGTTGTGGTAAACTCTTACAAATCTTAAGGTTTAAATTTATTGTGACTTTGGAGTGTTTCAATGTGTGGCACCAGGACGTTGTCCTCTCCTCCGACGGCCATGTTTCTTTATCTGGTTCATGGGACGGCGAGCTCCGTCTATGGGATCTCAACGCCGGAACCGCCACCCGACGATTCGCCGGTCACACCAAGGACGTTCTCTTTGTCGCATTATCCACCGACAATCGTCGGTTTGGAATACCGGCGACGAAATGGAACGATGGAGAAGTGGCATTTGAGGCGGATGGAGAAGTTAGGATTTCAGAGGTTTTAAGAGTGAGGTTTACCTCTTGTGAAATAAGAGAATTTCAGAGGTTTTCAGCTCTTTTTTTAAAAGAAAAACAAATGGTCTTAAAGACCAATCATCTGACCGAATCAGATTTAAGGGTTTTTCAGACTTTTTTTTAAAACAAACAGGCCCTTAGTGTATGTCGAGAGCCTAGAGTTGATGATGGAGATCATGTAGGGCTGTAAACGAACCGAACGAACACGAACGAATGCTTGTTCATGTTCGTTCGTTTAACTTAACCGAACAAACGAACGAACACGAACGGTAAACGAACGGGATTTTTTGTGTTCATGTTCGTTCGTTAAGAAATTTTGTTTGTTCGTGTTCGTTTATGTTCGTTCATTAAGAGTTAAACGAACGTAAACGAACGAACTTAAATGAACATAAACGAACGACTTTTAAATGAACATAAACGAACGTAAACGAACGACTTTAAATGAACATAAACGAACAAACTTAATGAACATAAACAAACGAACCCAAATGAACAAAAAACAACCACCCTACTCAGTACTCATCATTTCGTTCGTAAAAATACCTTAACAAAATGAAAAACCGGGTTAACTTAGGAGGTATAAAAAATAAGTTATAAATGTCAATTTACTTGATGATTTTACATATTAATTTCATATTATATAAATATGTTTATATATATAAACGGGCATAAACGAACATAATCGAACGTAAACGAACGAACACTAACGAACATAAATGAACGAACGTTCACAAACATAAATGAACGAACGAGACCATTGTTCATGTTCGTTTATTTAACTAAACGAACAAAAAAACGTGTTCATGTTCGTTCATTTATTAAATAAACGAACTTCCCGTCGAACGGTTCACGAACGGTTCGCTGAACGTTCGGTTCGTTTACAGCCTTATGGAGATGTAATGGTGGCAAAGCTAGGTTCAGGGAGAGGGTACAAATGCTGGATGTAACCACATATTTTAGATATTTTAAGAGGAAAATAAACTAAATAAATAAAAACTAATATATTTTGAATACATAAAAGTTTTTTTTTTAAATACAATATTAAAACATATATTTACATTTATGATAGCACAAATTGAAAATTTCCTTTAGAAATTCCCCTGGACAAAGAAAGATCTGACCCAACACTAGAAAAGTTTCGTCCACGGCCAAATCGAAGTAAATAGATTTGCTAGCTAATAAATCCAATAATTTATAAATTAAAGAATAGAGTAAACTACAATTTTGGTCCTTGTGGTTTGTCGATTGTAATGGTTTTCATCCTTAGAGATTCAAAACTACATGTTGACTATAGTGATTTGCAAAAATACTTGGTTTTGATTCTTCTAAATAATTGTTAACTTTTTTTTGTTAAGTGAAGGACATTTTAGCCCTTTTAAGTTTTTCTATTTCTTTACAAAGATTATAAATTTTTATAGTTTCACCCGATGACAACAAGCCATATAAAGGTGGATGGATTATTACTTCTGGCAACAACTCCATTCACATTTTTCGTCTGCTACCCATATTTCAACCACCACCATCCACCACTCCTATTCACCACCCAAAACAAAACCACTACCGCTATCAAATCTACCACCAAAAATAAAAACGCCTCAACATTAACAAATGCAAGTCAAACACAACCAAAAAAGTGTTCATTTCCAAAAAAATGTTCTAATTCCATGATGCAATCTATAAATGAAGCGAGGTTACATAGAGAAGCCAGATAACAACCACACATTACAAAACCTAAAACTATGTTCACCTTCACGCCCCATGAACTAAACGTTGTGCCATAACTTCGACTACAGAGAAAGATCAAGGGGAGATCACTGGAGAAGATGGTAGAGGCTTAAATCTTGTAGCCGTATTCATCGAAACTTAGAAACTGTGAACTTCGAAATTGGGGGGCAGCTTGGTGGGATAGGGGTGTATGACAGTTAAGGAGTTTGAAATCATCGTGAACTTCGTTAAGGAGCTCGATTTTGGTGAAGAAGGTTTGATTTTTTGGGGGTGGGTGCAGGGACAAAGTTAGCAATATTAGTTTGGGGCCTAGGGGGTCTAGTCGTTCGGGTCATACTTTGTCATAATATAATTCGTTTATTATCTTATACATAGGAAGCAACAATTTTTTTTAGGAATGGTGTCCTAGGCTATGCCTAGACTAATCCCTTGGATAATTATGACTGTAAGACATCAGCCAGGATTAAACCCTAGTGGCCACAATTGTTGTGTACGTCTGGATTAGAACCCTGGGCAGATGGGATATTCTACCACATCCCCCAGGGCCTTAACCAGTACGTCACAACCCTTGTGGCTGAAGCAACAATCTTTTCATATATACAAATATAATATATTATAAAATGTTTGAGACAAAGTCTTAAAAACCATTTTTTATGTATGAAATACTGTTTATTAGTGCATACTATTTAAAATTCAAGATTACAAGTAAATGATGCATGAATATTTTTTTTAATATATATACATAATTATGTTATATGGGGGTCATTCAAGGAAGAACTAGTTATTTTGTGGTAACTGTAAGAACCAATGTGAGCCACATATTAAACTATAAATTAAGAAATTATTAATTTTGGTAATTTTGTTTAAAATTTAAATAAAAGGGCATTTTAGGTATTTTTAAAATCTTCTCTCTCCTCTCTTCTCTCTCCGGCAGATATATCGATTATGATAATGATATCACAAGAACAAATGTGATATCACTGTGATACCCCCAGTGTGATACCCAAAATACATACAAGAACAAATGTGATATCACTGTGATACCCCCAGTGTGATACCCATAATACATACAAGACCATTGTGATACCCTTAATACATACAAGATGATACAAGGTTTTCACACCCCGAGAATCTAACCGCAAGTGTACGGTGTCGAATCAAGTAATAACGTACGGTAAGTACGAGTATCGAATCCACGGGAACTAGGAACTAAGTATCACAATTACTACAATCGCTATTAACTGAGCTGTCGAATTGAGAGATGGTTGGCTATTGTTAAACTACTTAATTGCAGAAAGTAAATTACAACTCAAACACAAACGAAACAAATAACGACTTAGGAAACTTCGATAGAGAGAAAGTTGGGGGTTAGAAATCCTAAGGTTTTCCACATGCAAACGCTTGACTCAAAACAATTACCAATTTATCCCTTTAATGATTCCCAAATCTTTTAAGATCACCGTTGTTCTCTTTCAAGCAACAACGGATTTTATTTTGAAAAGGACAAGTTAAATCTCTCGATCTCAACTTATGGATTCCAAAACACATTAAGCCCCAGATTTATATTAAACGGCTAGATTTTATCTCTCGATTTCAACCTAACGGTTCAATTGGGACTAAGACTTATTCGATATATCTCTATCACCGATTTATCGTCTTAGGCATGCAATTCCTAGTTCTTTTTAACAGTTAATTCTCTCGAACTCAACTGAAAATAATAAATCAATTGAAAGCTAGCTAGACTCTCAAAGGCATTAAACACAAAATCACATGCTTCATTAATAACGGAAAAACTGATAAAATATCAAGTCAATTGTTTACATGCTTAATAAACCGAATTCATTCCAACCCCCAACACGAACCGGTTAGTTCATGTCGGTGGTAGATTCAAACACAAAAGAAAAGATAACGGAAGTGTATGTAAACATGATTAACGTGATCGTGGTGAATGTGAAAGATGTAGTAATGAACTCCCTTCTCCCGTGATTGAATATACTTCGCGTGTTGAATGTCTCCTTGATCGACTCTCAATCGTGGCTTCAAAGACTCCGAAGATTCGCCCAAAATCGCTTCCAAATCGCCCCTGGCCGTCGTGTGAAAGTTGCAAGTCGGATTTAAAGCTGGAATTCGCGAAACAGTGGGTTACGCCAATTGCCACGCGACTTGCAAGTCGCGTGGTAAGTCGCGCGTATCATTTTTGCAGCGTGGGTCGTCGTCTGGTTCGCGGATCGGGTCCTGGTTCGGTCGTGGGTCTTGGGCTTTGCTTTTGGGCTTCCGTTAGGCTTCGTTTGGACTCGTTTTGGGCTCTTTTTAACTTCTTTTCCCGAGGAATGCCGCCTTTTAGATAACCTGTATCAAACACTAGATAAACCGTAAAATACACACCTTTTTACTTGAATACAAGCCAATCTCGTTGGTTTGAGAACTGAAAATAACGCCAAAAAGTGGCGTTATCAACAACCCCAAACCGAGCGTTGCTTGTCCCCAAGCAAATGAGCGATAAAAATAGAATAAAAGCACACGGTGAAATAATATCTGCACAATTCCCAATCGGTACCAAGTGATGCATCGGTGATTTCCCATACCCGTGAATGTCTATCTCACTCTCACCTCATTCTTATTTTGTCCGATCTATGACTTTCCATTGGGAGTTGAACTCGTGACCATTCCGATTACATTAGGGTTAGACTAAGTCCAAACATACTAGGAAAAACATTTCGCCTCGACCCTACCTTACGGGTTACTCTCTTTGCACTCGAACCTAGGTTATCGCTCATGTTGTCATGTTATGGAGGTTATGTACAAGAATACACAATAATTTCATGACAACTAACATGAAAGACGCACAAGTGTCAAAAAGATTGATCTCAGAAGGAATCAAGTAGCAAGACAGGGACTATCGATAAAGGTGGTCGTATACCGTAATCACATCTTCCAAAAGATCATCCAGGTCTTTACAAGGGTTGTAATGGGGCTAAGGTTAAGGCTATGAAATGAAGGGTAAGTGGATCAAAAATCCTTGGCGTGTCAATCATTGGCAGTTCTGAACTTTTCTACTTCAACCTCTATCATTTGGCCCTCTTTGTCACTATTGGAGTCGCTTTGACTCTCTTATTCAGCTGCTGTAAACACTAACAAACTGTACTTATTTCTTTTTTTTTTTTCAGTTGGGACTTCATTGGTCCTCTTTATTTGTTTGGGGCATCATTGGCCCTCTTTTCTATTTCTCGTGTTACATTGACCCATTTTATTTTTATGACTGACCTGTTCTATTCTTTTCTGCTCTATCTCTCGTAGTTCATTACCACTTCTAATTTACACGCTTTCGGATGAGGGTTGGCTAAGGTTTATGGCTAAAGGTGTACTGGTGGGTTTAGAAACGAATAAGGTGCGTGTTTGGATGCAAAAGGGCTATGGATACACACAAAAGGGTGAAAGGGAACGATAGCTAAAAATGGTTAAAAATAAAACACATAATGCCTGGAATCATATCTTAAGGTCCACCCGATATGGTCTACTATACCCTTACCTAATATCCCGATGTTCGTCTTTGCTACTCAATGCAATAATGTAGCGAGATCATTCTACATTCACGACAAGGAATTCGAAAAAGTGTATATGACTTAAGTGTATGAATCCCTTAAAATGAAAAACGTCTTTAGGCTCAAAACTCACTATCGGGTGGTCTCCACCAATGTCCCTAGTCATGTCCTTTCCCGGTCTTTCCTTAATGGTCACGTCACTCTCACAAGATTCTTCCCACAATGGTTGGTCTCAATCATTCAAAACAAAAAATTTAGCTACTATGATTTAGACACTCAGAAGTGCAGGAAATCTACGTGCATAACTTGGGCCCGATTGGGCAACCCCAAACCTTACCCACACATTGTCCCCAATGTGCAAGTAAAGTCGTAGGCGATGCGACTCGAATCATTGTGCAGTTATTACAGTTATTACGCAGGAAAAACGAAACATTACACAACATAACTAGAAGCTAACCCAGAGTTTCTCATATATGGGCACCCCAAACCTAGGCCGTAGCCTAGGTTTGTCAACAGAAGCCAACCCCAAACCTCGGTAAAACCGAGGTTTGCACAGGATTAAAAGTGAGTGTGTAGACGTTTAAAAATGAGGCACCCCAAACCTAAGTGAAACTTAGGTTTGTTGCATCTCGTTAAACTACTAAGGAATAAACATCTTACACCACTCGTTTAGCATAAAGAATTAGAACATACCTGTTTTGCCCGGCCGGAGGAGATTCTCTCAAAAAATTGAGCGCCAGAATGGAAGGATAGAGGGAGAAGGGCACACAAAAACAAAAATATGAAAGCAAAGGACGAAAAATGCAAAGAAAAAGAAAACACACGCAAGATAGGAACAAAAACTGCACGAAAAACAAAAACGAAGCAACAGGGGACTCCCGCGGTTTAGCCCGCGACTTGCAAGTCGCGGGGCATCCCGCGTAACTCTCTGTTCGAAAACCAATCAGAGAGTCTCGCGGCTTTGTACGCGGTTTGTAGGCCGCGCAGCAAGCCGCGTAAGCCCCTGTTTCAGCTATTTTTGGATTTTTTGGATTTTTCATTTTTTTATTGGTTTTCGTAATTAAAACACACTCAAAAACAAAATTAATAAAAGGAAACAAACCTTGGTGGGTTGCCTCCCACCCAGCGCCATATTTAAAGTCGTGGCACGACTATGTGGTTCTCAACTCGGCTCGGTGTTCGCGGACTTGAATCGCCCACACTTGCGATTTCCCGCGGATTCTCTCTCATTTGGCCTTCCATGACCAGCTCCGGATTCTTCTTCACTTCGACCTCTCGCCTTCTCGAACATCTTGAAAATCACCTTCTCGCCACCAACTCTCAAGGTCACCTCTCCTTCCTCCACATCTATCAGTGCTCGACTCGTGGCTAGGAAGGATCTTCCCAGTATCAGTGGGACTTCTATGTCTTCATCGATGTCTAGCACCACGAAGTCCACCGGGAAATAGAATTTCCCTACCTTGACGAGTACGTCCTCGATCACTCCGTATGGGTATACTATCGATCTATCCGCGAGCTTGAGTGTCATGTATGTCGGTTGCACTTCTCCCAGGTCAAGTTTCCTGAAAATAGATAAAGGCACTAGATTAATACTGGCTCCTAAGTCACATAACACCTTATTAAAATTAAGCTTCCCAATTTGAATAGGGATTGAAAAACTCCCTGGATCGTTGATCTTCGGGGGAAGCTTGTTCTGAATTATCGCGCTGCACCCTTCAGTAAGTGCAACTGTAGACTGGTGTTCAAGTGCCCTCTTCTTTGATAGGATCTCTTTCATGAACTTCATGTATGAGGGCATTTGTGCAAACGCATCTGCAAAAGGGATGTTAATATGCAACCTTTTAAATATATCAAGAAATTTGGAAAAATTAACATCATCCTTATTCGCTTTCAGTCTTCTCGGATATGGCACTTTCGGAATTGTCGGCTTGACCGGTGCTGTCACCTCTCTTTCCTTCGGCTTCTCCCGATCAATCAAATCTTCATCCTTCGATTTCTCCTTCATCGCCACCTCTCTCTCAACTTCCAACTCATCCATATCGATGATCTCCACATCTTGCTCGGTTTCCTTCGATGTAGGCTCTCGTAGCGGTTCTCCATTCAGCTCCTTGCCACTTCTTAGATAGATGGCATTGCATGTTTCCCGGTTTGTCCTTTCCGTTTGACTTGGAAGTGTTCCGGGAGGTCGGTTTTGTAGGGCTTCAGAAATCTGCCCCACTTGCCTTTCCAAGATCTTGATGGAGGCGGTGTTTTGTTCGGTAGCCGCCTTGATAGTGTTGATCGTGCTTGCTAATCCCTCGACTGTGTTGTCCATCTTGGTCATGAACTTCATCATCATCTCTTCCAGCCCCGGTTTCTTCTCCCCGGATGGTCCTTCATTCCTTTGGTGAAACCCTGGAGGACGGTAAACATTATTAGTATTAGAAGCACTAGAAAAGTTAGAGAAGTTACCTTGCTGTTGCTGATCGGGTTGGCCCCATGAAAGATTAGGGTGTCGTTTCCACCCCTCATTGCACGTGTTCGAAAAGGGGTCGTTTCTCGGTTGGTTCTGGTTTTGCATAAAGTGAACTTGTTCAGGTTCTCCCGGATTGCCTCCTTTCAAGTGATTCGTGATAAAAGCTAGTTGAGCTTTTAGTTCCTTCAGCTCATCCGACTCTTGAACACTCGCGACTCTTCTTATGGCTGATCTTGGAGTAGAAAAACTGTGCTCGTCCAAGTTCTCGATCAGCTCGACCGCTTCTTCATATGTCTTGTTCATGAGAGCCCCACCCGCTGCAGCAGTGATGTCATTTTTGAACTGCGGGTGAAGACCTCCAAAGAAGGTATGGATAATTACCCAGCCGTGTAACCCGTGGTGAGGACACTTCTTCAACATATCCTTGTATCACTCCCATGCCTCGTATAAGGTCTCTTGTTCCCACTGAGCGAAATGAGTGATGTCGGCCATCAGTTGAGCAGTTCTCCCCGGTGGAAAGAATTTCTGAAGAAAGGCTGCTTTTAGTTGTGCCCATGTAGTGATCGAGTCCGGTTGGATACTCTCGGTCCATGTTTCGGCTCGGCCTTTGAGTGAAAATCCGAATAACCTCAGCTTGATGGCATCCTCGCTCATGCCATTGATCTTAAATGTGCTGCAAATCCTCTCGAATGCACGGAGATGTGCGTGAGGATCCTCAGTCGGCGCTCCTCCATATTGATTCTGTTGTACCATGACAATGGTACTCGGTTTGAGCTCAAAAGAATTCGCCCCAGTAGCAGGCGCTTGGATGCCTATGCGTGCCGCTGCCACATTCGGGTCGGCAAACGACCGCATAGGACGTCTCGCTTCGTCGCCCATTTCGGTCTTGTAAAGAAACCAATTAGTACCTGAAGAGGAAGTAGGCGAAATCAGTAATCCAGAAATTGAAGGTGATAAAGTAAAATAACAGAAATAAACAAAAATGTTCAATCTAATAGCGCTTATAGCTGGTAGTGCTATCAGTTGCAACTAGTTCTCCGGCAACGGCGCCAAAAACCTGATACGAGGTTTTCACACCCTGAGAATCTAACCGCAAGTGTACGATGTCGAATCAAGTAATAACGTACGGTAAGTACGAGTATCGAATCCACGGGAACTAGGAACTAAGTATCACAATTACTACAATCGCTATTAACTGAGCTGTCGAATTGAGAGATGGTTGGCTATTGTTAAACTACTTAATTGCAGAAAGTAAATTACAACTCAAACACAAACGAAACAAATAACGACTTAGGAAACTTCGATAGAGAGAAAGTTGGGGGTTAGAAATCCTAAGGTTTTCCACATGCAAACGCTTGACTCAAAACAATTACCAATTTATCCCTTTAATGATTCCCAAATCTTTTAAGATCACCGTTGTTCTCTTTCAAGCAACAACGGATTTTATTTTGAAAAGGACAAGTTAAATCTCTCGATCTCAACTTATGGATTCCAAAACACATTAAGCCCCAGATTTATATTAAACGGCTAGATTTTATCTCTCGATTTCAACCTAACGGTTCAATTGGGACTAAGACTTATTCGATATATCTCTATCACCGATTTATCGTCTTAGGCATGCAATTCCTAGTTCTTTTTAACAGTTAATTCTCTCGAACTCAACTGAAAATAATAAATCAATTGAAAGCTAGCTAGACTCTCAAAGGCATTAAACACAAAATCACATGCTTCATTAATAACGGAAAAACTGATAAAATATCAAGTCAATTGTTTACATGCTTAATAAAACGAATTCATTCCAACCCCCAACACGAACCGGTTAGTTCATGTCGGTGGTGGATTCAAACACAAAAGAAAAGATAACGGAAGTGTATGTAAACATGATTAACGTGATCGTGGTGAATGTGAAAGATGTAGTAATGAACTCCCTTCTCCCGTGATTGAATCTACTTCGCGTGTTGAATGTCTCATTGATCGGCTCTCAATAGTGGCTTCAAAGACTCCGAAGATTCGCCTAAAATCGCTCCCAAATCGCCCCTGGCCGTCGTGTGAAAGTTGCGTCCCGAAAGAATGACCTAAAAATCGGATTTAAAGCTGGAATTCGCGAAACAGTGGGTTACGCCACTTACCACGCTACTTGCAAGTCGCGTGGTAAGTCGCGCGTATCATTTTTGCAGCGTGGGTCGTCGTCTGGTTCGCGGATCGGGTCCTGGTTCGGTCGTGGGTCTTGGGCTTTGCTTTTGGGCTTCCGTTAGGCTTCGTTTGGACTCGTTTTGGGCTCTTTTTAACTTCTTTTCCCGAGGAATGCCGCCTTTTAGATAACCTGTATCAAACACTAGATGAATCGTAAAATACACGCCTTTTTACTTGAATACAAGCCAATCTCGTTGGTTTGAGAACTGAAAATAACGCCAAAAAGTGGCGTTATCACAAGATCACTGTGATACCCATTTTATAATCATGTTCGTTACTATTGCGATACCCAAGAACGACTGTGATAGAAGTGTGATACCCACAAACCATCAATGAATGACATTGTGATACCCAAAAAATTAAACCGTAAGACACAAACCAAACTCAAAATCAACCCACTGTGATACCTTTGTGTTACACCCACACCCTAAAACCAAAATCAAACCATAATCATCAAAACAAAATCATAGTACAACATGAAAATCAAACTTAGATCTCAAAATACCCAGATCTGGAAACTCAAAGATTGAAAATTCTCACGCTTTGCCTCCCAAAATCGAAGGCCTGCCATTTATCTAAGATTGAAACTTGGATTTTATCTGGGTTTGTAGAACGATATATGATGAAGAAGCAACTTGTGTGACTGCAGATGAAACGAATGAAGAGGATGAGGAAATGAAGCTGGCACGAGCATTATCAATGGGAACAATGAAAGATTCGGATGGCATAAAAAAGCATAATGTTTATCCACAGTTGCCTGAAGAACCGAAAGGTGACAGGAACTTGGTTTGCAGGGTTGGAGTTCGTCTTCCAGATGGACGAAGGCTTCAAAGGAATTTCTTACGGTCTGAGCCAATACAGGTGAAAAAAAATTGAGCAGATTAGGGGATCTGTGGGACCGTGTAGAAAGGAACAAAATTGAGATCCCATAACTCGCCGGCTTCAATGGAGATGAAGATATGGGGTTTTTCGAATTGGGTTCGATGGAGACGGAGTCGCAACCTCACGATGGTGGCATGGTTGTTCGAGTTTTTCTGCCATCGATCCATTAGGCAGAATAGAGAGGGAACGTTGTGGTGGCTAGGGTTGAGGGAAAAGGACGCACACCGGAGTTGAGGGAGAAAGAAGTTCTAGCGGCGACCGATTGTTAGGAAAAAAGTAGGGTTAACAGTGTTTTGATATTTGAGAGAGAGAGAGAGAGGTGTGTTGATCTCTTCTAATTTTGTGTACGTGAGAGAAAAATTCAAAATTAGAATATTAAAGTAAATTAAAAATTCAACACAAGTTACTATTTTACCCTTTCACTTATTTTAAGAAATAACATTAATTATCTTAAATGTGTGGCTGAAATTGGTTCTTACAGTTACCACAAACGAATTAGTTCTTATTTGATTAAGCCCCTATGTTATATAATCAATATAAATTTATTAATTTTATCTGGTAGAAAATTTTAAGAAAAATGTAAAAAAAAAACTAAAAGGGCGTTTGGTTCGTCGGATTCCGACGGAATTTGGTGGAATTGGAATGGTCAGTTCCGTTGACCAAATTCCATCATGTTGTTTGGTTACCTATGGAATGGAATTGAATTCCAAACATTCATTTATCTATGGATTTGATCATTCCTTCCTAAATGAGATGGAATTGAAATCCTTTCCATCCAACTTTTTTAAAATGACAAAACTACCCTCATTATAATGTTAAAAACCATGTGTCTGTTTCTCAGATCGATCGTTTTTCTCCACTTGCGATTTTGGGTTGCAGCATGCTTCAAGTTCGATCAACGTGCTTCAGGTATACATCGTTTTTTGTTAATCAACTTATTCCCTCTGTATTTTCGATTTTGGGTTACGATTTTGCTACTGTTTCGATTTTGGTTTCTGGATCGGAGAAGAAGAAACAATCGATTTTAGAAACGATGGAGAAGAAGAAACGTTGAAGAAGAAGAAAACAATCGATCTTATAAACGATGAAGAAGAAGAAAACGGTGGATTTTAAAAGAAACCGTCGATGTTAGAAACGATTTTAAATTTGCAAGAATCATTACCCACATCGACTGCAGATGTGGGTAACGACTTTAAAGTGTTACGATGAGGAAGAAGAAAGAAGAAAAATGGTCCTGTCATGGTGTTATCGGAAAAAGGGTGTTGTGATGGGAAAGAAGAAGGGAAAATAGAGGAGGGGTGGCTAGGTAAAAAAAATGGGGACAAGAAGATGATAACTGGTTCAATTTTTCAATTTTTTCATTAATAATTTAATTACAACATTTAAAAATAAATTGATGGAAACAATGGTAAATCACATATTTCTTTCCCATTAAATGTTAATTTTATAATTGTTTATAATTAAAAAAAATAAAAGAAAGGGTATTTTTGTAATTTTTCATTATTTCATTTCGATTCTTTTGCAAACCAAACAGACAAATTCAAATTTATGAACAAATTACATTCCATTTTCTATCAATCAAATACTTGGTTAAATCTGATAACATTCCATTCCATTCCAATTCATTCTAGATTCCAATTTCTTTGACAGATTCCATTCCTTCAGAAATCATTCTGCGAAACAAACGCCCCTAAAATACCCGTCACGACGTTGCAAACATGATGACCAAATTGTAGTTTGGAAATTGTAGGGACTAAAACCGTTACAATTGATAAACCAAAGGGACCAAAATTATAGTCTACTCTAAAGAAAGAAAGGAATTGGGTTAATTGATCGATCATACACACCAGACGGCCAAGAACCTTCACATTACACCTGGATTATTGACGAGGAAGAGACCTGAATTAGTGCAAGATTCTTCATACTATTTGCTACTGCTTTTATTTCAATTATTAGTTTCACTTCCTTTCGATTTGCATCCTTTTCTCTATCTGGATCGATTCAATTACGATGCCTTCAAGAAGAAGAACGCTTCTCAAAGTCATCATCCTCGGGGACAGCGGGTCAGTTGTTACTTTTTTGTTTTAATCTGGATTTTCATTGGGGTTTTCTACTTATTTGGAGTTCTGAATCTTTCTCACTGGAAGTTGATCTCGATTAGTTTGTTTGGAAAGGAAAAAGTTCGATCTCACTCTTGTGGTGGTCAAATTGATTAATTACTGCTTGATTCTAAAGATCATGAAGCTAGAATTTCAAATTGAATGGAGTTGATTTAGGTTTAGGGCTAATTATGATCCACCTTCATATATTGATTACCGTGGGAGAAACAATTGATGTGAATTTCTATCTTCATTAAGTATGAACAATCATGAATCGGTGTTTCTGGCAATTATTTTCCAATCTAGCTTCTCAATTTCTGAATATTTTGGATGCCTTCATCTCTATTTCACGTCTCCTTGTAAAATTTAAATAAGTTTTATGCACCGACTTACTTACTAATCTGTAGTTTTATGTGATGCAGGGTAGGCAAGACATCTTTGATGAATCAGTATCCTTTATTACTTATATTCGAGTAGGGCTTATTGGTTTTTCAATACCTTCATTCTATTTCCATCAAATAAATAGGACCCACAATCACATCTCATTTTTCCAGATTCCAACAAAATGAAAATTTTGAAATGAAATGGTGAAAACAAATAGAACCATGGGGAAGAGTTAACCCTATTCTCAATGAAGCTATTGTGATCTGTGTCAAGTAAACCCATTGTTGGGGATGATTCATGTTTGCCCTTAATGTTCAACTTTAGATATGTAAACAAGAAGTTTAGCAATCAATACAAGGCAACCATAGGAGCCGATTTCTTGACAAAAGAAGTGGAATTTGAGGATAGGCTCTTCACTCTACAGGTTAGTTATTAGTGATGATGTTTTGTTTGTGATTCATGATCTTCTGAAAACATACTGAACTTGGCTTTTTTGTTTATCGAATTGTTTTGTGTTTGTTTTTAGAATACCAAATTTGGATACTTTTGTTTTGATTCAAGTTTCCTCCATGTAGTTCTGTTTCTTTATGCTGAATTCGAGGTCTGCGCATTTGTGCTGATTTGGTGGGGTGTGACTCTGAGTTTGTTAGTTTAAGAATCAAGCATCATTTTTCATGCGCAACTTTATGTTTGGGTTCACTATTAGTTGTAAAGATTGCTTATTTTTTCCTTCTATTTGCACAATTAAAAATAGGAACATTTGTTCAGCCTGTTTTCAAAAAGGTAATTAATGGGTATGTATAGTCTGAGGGGTTGGTAAGTGTCGTGGTTTTGTACCTTCTCACAAGCCTTTATTTTCCTTACGCGCTTTATTATTATTTCATGTTACTTTTACTACGATTATGCTAACCTGCATTTCTGTCATTTATTTTTTCTCTTTCCCCCTTTTCAAACTTTTGTTAAACTTCCGGAACCAACTTTTTGTCACAAAATCCTTTTCTCAAAACCTTTTACAAGCCAAGGGGTTTTCACGGAAGCAACCTCTCTACTATTTGGCATTTGCTACCCTCCCCAGTCCAAACTCTGTGTGGGATTCACTATGTGCATTTGGTTTGGTTTATAGTTGAGGGACTGGATGATTCTCATGTAGTGTACGTCTACGATAGCGAGTTATTTGCTGAAAATGTTATTTCGATAAGATTGTTTATCAATTTGATGGATAAATAATTATTAGTTACCTTCACTCCATCGGTGCGTCTACAAGAATCAAAACTACATTTTGTTTCAGAACATCTTAAAGTTTGTGTTTAAACAAATTTTGTAGTGACAAGTAATGTATTTTGCATGGGATTTGATCAAAGTTCCCTTTTGAACAACAATTCTTTGATTTAGGCATTTATCAATTCTTGATGATTATTGAAAAACATCAGCAGAGAGTTGCATTTGTGTTTCTATCAAACAACTAAGAAATGAAAAGCTACAGCCTACAGAAATTAGATGTGAATGTTACTCTTTTGCAAATGTAAAAGTCATTTATTACATATTTTTGAGGCAAAGTTAACATCGTTTTTTTACTTGTGTACACGATCATTTTCGTAGCAAAACTCTTGTTTTAGAATATAATAGAGCCTGGTACCAGTTTGAAGTTTGTCTTGCAGGAGTTTCTCTATTTAATATTATTGAGTCGTGGAAATACAAAGATGGGTCTTTGGCCGATATAAGAGAAACTCTATTAGAATTCTAGAAAATGAAAAGTTGTAATATGAAAAATAACCTTATTATCTAATTTCTAACATTTCTCAAGTTGTAGCATAAACATGCCCAACTTGTCATGCATAGCGCTAACCTGAGATCTTCATAGGGTTTAATCTGTTAGCTACCTGATCTTTGTACGGTTTAATCTAGGGCTAATACGAAATTTATGAATAGAGGGTGGGATATATTGGGCTCGTTTGGTTTGTTTGGTTCATCTTGGGGACAAAAGGAGACCAATTAGTGAAGCATGTTTCCCTTGGGATTGGGCCCGGGTGATAAAGATGTAATGCACACCAAATGCGTTTTACGAATAGAAAATTAATATTTATTTGAAACCAAGAGATGGCCAATTAATTAGGGATTTGGATTTCTTGAAGTACATTGGTAATGAAATTCTCTAAGGGGTAAGTGTTATAATATGCATTTATTTTGAATCTTAATGATTATGATCTTAATATTTTATTTATAAGGACCTTTCATTTTTATTTTTTCTCACAACTTGTTTTATGTTCCGGTTTGTTTCAAGATAAGACGTTCTGCAAAGGTTATTCTTTTATGTTGGATTCTTTTTCTTTATAAGAATATTTTCCACATCGTATTACATTCCTTTACTGGAGCCTGGAGGTACCAATTTATTCCATGATTCAACAACTATGTGGAATATATCTTTTATTAAAACTTTCTTGCAAGTCGTGCTTTCTCGGAGACAGCCTCTTGGGATAGAGGTAACTTTGTAAGATCTGCGTACATCTTACCTCATGGTGGGATATAGTGCGTATGTTTGGTTTCGGTTGGTTTAACAATTCTGTAGAATGAGGGCTTGTGTTTAAGCAAATTAGATGACTTTATGACCAAAAAAGGAGTGACGTTTGGTAAGTGGCTTACAGGCTACGAGCTCATATGCACAATTATCCCATTTTGGAGTAATTGTTTTCTTTATTCTTGGTACACCGGGCATTGACAAATAAAGAACGGTTACATTATCTGTGAGCAAGAATGGGATATGATGATTTAGTGAATGTGATAATTTTCGTATAGTAAACTACTATTTCAATTCCCTGTTTTTTAGCGGACGGATATTTGTAGTCCTTGAAACAATAAATGGACACTACAAGCACTCGTCGTCGTATTTGGTATAAAAATTTAGTTGGAGTACTTGCAATGTCTTTTCTTTTCAAGGACTAAGATGTCTATTTGTTGCAAGTCGGAGGATATTTGTAGTACTCTTTTTTAGTAATTTCAAAATAGCCCGGATTTTTATTGGAGAATGGAGATAACATTGTTGATCTTTGTTGCGCGCACACACACACACTCTTTGTCCTAATAGCTCATTTACTTTGGATGAAAGATCTGACTTTTTACTTCAATTCAATTCAAAACCAAACCAAACCAAACAAACCACAATATCTCACCCAAAGGCAGGGACTCTTTAATATTATTATTATTATTATTATTTTGTGTGGGTTGCGGGGGGGGGGGGGGGGGGGGGGGGGAGGAGATGTACACAGACCTTAATCTGTCTCAAAAGACAAAGAGTCAAACCTTTTACTTCAATCCCATAAGGCCGGGGGCTTCAATCCTTTTAATACGTAGTACCAGTATGGAGCCTAAGGGGCCGTTTACCAAACGCTTACCCGGGTAAGCGCTTACCGAGTCACATTACCATAACCAAGAATCTTACCCGGTAAGAGCTAAGCAAGGACCGAGAGTCTTACCCGGTAAGTGAGGGTGGAGACTCTTACCACGGTTAGCGCTTACCGCCAAAATTGTTGCATACGATATCGTTTTGGTGGACTAAAATCTTACCTGGTAAATAAGTGATAGTGTTAAGTTTACCGCTAAGCGCTTACCTGGGTAAGCGTTTGGTAAACGGCCCCTAATTTGGACCAAGTGTTGTGGAAGAACTTTGAAGATCCAACTTTTGTAGGAAAAAAATTAGACGACAATGGAATGACAACTTCTTAACTTAGAAGGGGAGAATAATAAAATCTAGCAACACTTGCAGATTGATGAACCATTTAAATACCGTGAAGATTTGAGATGTTAGAAAAAAGTACAAAAAACCATGCAAAAGGCAGCAGCGTTACATGCCAAACGTTTGTTTAGTTATTTTATTGTTTATTTTGCTTTTGTAATGCTTATTCTTTTCCTCAGAAAGCTAAATACATTCATATCAATTACAAAATTGAGGGCAGTTTGTTTGACGTTTCGAGTAAAAACCAACAACTCAATAGTCTGATGCCATCTGCAAATAGAAATTCTTATTAACCGATACTTTATTTTTTGAAATTAAATGTTGATTTCTTCGCAGATCTGGGATACTGCTGGACAGGAAAGATTTCAGAGCCTTGGAGTTGCATTCTACCGTGGTGCAGATTGCTGTGTCCTTGTGTATGATGTGAATGTGCAGAAGTCATTTGACGATCTCAACAATTGGAGGGAGGAATTCCTTATTCAGGTATGCTAACATCCTGGTCATTGGCCCATTCAAATGTATGAAATGTAAAAGCTTGAATTCACTCTGTAAATATATCGAAGTTGGGAATATGTGATGTCGTGTCGTGAACTGATGACCTAGGAAATTGATTGCAGGCGAGCCCTTCGGATCCCGAGAATTTCCCATTCGTAGTTCTAGGTAACAAAGTTGATGTAGACGGTGGGAACAGTAGAGTGGTACGTGTTTTTCAACTGGGAAATTGCAATAAAAAACAGAGCTTTAATCGGTCGTTTTTCTGAAGAGAATTTGTTGGTAATGCAGGTTTCTGAGAAAAAGGCTAGGGCTTGGTGTGCCTCGAAAGGGAACATTCCATATTTTGAGACATCAGCCAAAGAGGGAATCAATGTTGAAGAAGCTTTTCAAGTCATAGCTAAGAATGCCTTGAAGAGTGGAGAAGAGGAAGAAATGTAAGTCCCAAATCCACCTCCCTTTCTTGCTATATATATATATATGTGTGTGTGTGTGTGTGTGTGTATAGGGTTGCGTTTCGCTGAGAATAACTTAATAAGAGTTATGGTGAGAACAAAACCTTCATCTACCTTTATTAACCTATTTTTTTATCACCATGACTGAAACTTTAACAAATTCATGCATGTGATAATGATTAAATGCATGTGATAATGATTAAATGTATGCAAAGGTTTGTAAAAGTGAAGATAAAGGTTGTTGAAGTTAGAAAAAAATTTAACTCTTCCAAAGGCTCATAAGTGTGTTCACCATTCTCACCTTAACTGTTATTCTCACACGATATTAAGCTTATATATATGCATATATCTAATTATCTATACATGTGTATATATCTAATTATCTATACATGTGTATATATATATATATATATATAGAGAGAGAGAGAGAGAGAGGGACCTTCAAATACAAACTCTCTAATTATTACAAGCCATACTAACCAATCAAATGAGATATTTACGGAAATGATGAGAGTTTATTTATTATGATATGAATATATATGGAAGATGATCATAGTTCATTCTTTATGATTAACGCTTTAGATAAGGAAATAATTGAGATATTTATGAGACCATATATTCATTAGACTAGATGGATGGTTGAAATTGGTTTGTACTAATTAGAGTTTGTATTTGAAACTACCTCTCTCTATATACATGTATAGATAGATAGGTAGATGGATAGACACACACACAAAAATGCTCCCTTTATTTGAAAAGATGTGCACTTTGACTTTTTATCACCTCTAAAGTCAAAGCGTGTTTCTTCTATTGGTATATAAGTACATTCGACAAATGAAACTCTGAGGATCATTTATAGCAACATTTGAAATTTGACATGCAAATATGCAATAAAGAGTTGGGTCAAACCAAATTACTGCATTGCCTTGGTTCATCTTTCTTTTCCGTTCACACTTTTGCATAAGACGGCGGTCTTAACTGAAACAACCGCCATACCCTACTTTTGAGTGGGATATACTCGGTTCATTTGGTTTGGTATTCACACAAACAACCGCTCTACCCAAAAGGGGCAGATGACACGTCTGCATACTAAATTTGTTTGGTTTGACTCTAACATATGTTTGGTTGAATCGAAGATACTTGCCGGATACCATTGATGTAGGAGGCAGCAGTCAACAGAGGGCCTCCGGATGCGACTGCTAGAAATCGATTTCTATTTTTTAAAAGCTATGATGTATGTGTACTGCTATGATGCTACAAACATGTTGCAATTTGGTCACTTTGTTTGTGTGGATGGTTGTTGGACTGTAAATTTGGTTTGAAGTTGTTTTGTGGAGCCTGTGCTTATGTTTTAACCTTCATATTGTGTAATGCAATCTTTCCCTTGAAGTTATGATGTTAAAAGTGTAACTATAATGATGCATTTTGATTATCAGTTTGTACTCACATTCGTCGTAAACTTAGGGCAGGAGTTCAATAACTTTGTATTCGTAATTCAGATCGAGATGATTTTTCTAAGTTGCTTAATTTTTCAAAATTTGAAGATCCGATGTCAGGTGACCATTTCATAATGCTTTTTTTTTCTCGATGAAATATATTATCTTCATATACTGTAAATCTTTATTTTTGATGAGGTTTGAACCCTTGATTTTCTGTGAGGCTTGGCTCTATCGATAACCTGGGTGGGTACCGGTGGCCCGTGACCCTTTGTGAATCTATAACTTTTGATTTGTGACATGTATTAAAATGATATTTTTAAGTTGTTTATTTTTTTTGTACAAAAGGTTGATACCGGCAACCCCAACCGGCCCACAATCGGCTGCCTATCCATAATGTGGTGGGCATACCTGACTCACTCAGCGGTTGTGGCTATGGGGGTGTCTTGGGTTCGAACCCAAGACCTTCTGCTTTTTGTACAAAGATGCCTCCACCCACTACCAACTGAGCTACACGCCATTGGTAAGAACATTGGCATCCCAAAAATTTACCAACTTACGGATCTTCTTGTTTATTTTTTGAAGATCCGTAAGTTGGTAAATTTTTGGGATGCCAATGTTCTTAATTAGTTTCGTAGTGAACTTTGGAAGGACATAATTTTGATTTATAATTTGGATCGGAATGTTTTTTTTGTTGTTGTTGAGGTTTCTTATTTTTGTAAGATGTACAAACCGATATAATACAAGTGTTTAGATTTTTGTAATCATTTTGTAATTTGTTTGTAAACATGTCATAATTAGTTTCATAGTAAAGTTAAGGATGCCATAAATTTCGACTCGTATTGTGGGTCTAAACAATTTCTCGTTGTTTTTCTTAAGGTCGTTTGTTTTTTTTCCAGAATCTTCATTTTGCTAGAATTTGGGGGTCTAGATGTTCATAACTTTCTAATAATCCTTTCATAGTTAGCACATGTTTACTAACCTCTAACCAAACAAGAGGTTCTTATTTTGGTAAGAGGTGAAGTGCTTACCAAAATAAAAAAATCAATCAATTGCTGAACGAACCTCTTACCATGGACACAGTTAATTACATATCTGACTGTAGACAACAATAAAACTTTCCTTCTTTACCCTTAAATGAAACCGATATTTATCCAATCATCATCACCGTTTCCCCTCTTGTCAAAAATTCCCTACTATGTTCCTCTACAGTCTACTCCTGCCACTAATAGTAGTTTTTAAAATGCTATTTTAGTGTTTGTGATCTATGATAAGGAAAAATAGAGAAAAGTTTTCAATGTAAAGAAATGGATATCAAAATCATTTTCACTTGATCAACTTAATATAAAACAATATATAGATAATAATTTTTAGTCGGTACTTATCTCGATTAGACATTTATCTCAGCCAATACTTACCAAGTTTTTTTTAGTAAACAAGTCATCTGTTTCGTAGTAAATTTTGAGATGTGATAACTTTTGATCCGAAACTCGAATGAGATGACCTTTTTTTTAATTGATTTTTTTTAGATCTTTAAAAATTTGGAGATAAATAAAATAGATAAACCTAAGGCCGTGCGTACCGCCATCGGGTACCACGGCGGGTAGGGCGGTCCAGGTTCACATCGGGTAGGGGTAGCGAGTAGGAGTGGGTTCGGGAACTAGATTTGTGGGTAGCGGGTTCAGGGTTTTTCTTGCAGGTTTGTTTTTTTTTTAACATTTTTTTGTTGCAGATTTGTGGGTAGTGGGTTCGGTGGGTTCGTGGGTTGGCGGTACTCCACTTTAGGGTAAGGAGAGTAGGAAAGAGAAAAGATGATGTGACGCTGAGGTGGCATCAGAGTTCAGTGGGTTCGTGGGTTGGCGGTACTCATGGTCTAAAAGCATTTCCAACAACTTTTTTATTTTGGAGAATATGGGGATTTTGGTTTTTTTTTGCTCCAACAACTTTCCCAAAACAATCCCCAAAATAGAGAAAGTAGGAGAGAGAAAGAGTTTTTCTTCAAATATGGAGTTAACCCTAAGAATTATTTTGGATAAATTTTGAGGAAGCTGTCGGAGATGTTGATATTAAAAGGGGAAGTTATCGGGTCGGGTCTCCGGAGCAATAAGTTCAAAGCTCGAAGAACATCCCTACCTATCCCCTCTCTTCTTCGTGGTCTGCAAGCGCAAGCAAACTCGCAACAGGAACAATGGCAGCCTCCGCTATATCAACCTCTTTTACTATCTCTAACGTTTCTCGGCACAAAGAATCTTCTATCTCACTGCTTTCTCAACGGTATCATACTTGACAGTTCAATTGCAATTCGATTTTCATTATTTTAACTGTATCTTGTTCGTCTGATTGTTCAGCTTGGAATTTGGATTTTGATTTTAACTTCTTTTTTTGCAGAATCTCGAAGGCGAAATCAATAGTTTGTGCGTTGCCGAGTCCATATAGTGATTTATCTAAACTCGGTATGCTTGGAATTGTAGGATTAGTTGTTGCTCCTGTCTCCGATATAGAAAAAAGTCGCATCTTCAATTTGGTTAAAAGAATTTAAATGCATTGCACTTTATAGAAGTACGACAAAGATAAGTTAAGCTTGTAGCAATAGGCATGTCTATTTTGTAGCCTGAATGGTATCTGCCTGCGTGTCACTGATGATACATAGGGTTGATGCTGAAATCAAAGCAAAGCTCTTTTATTAATGAACATGATTTAGTATTGCAATGTTTCTTGCTTAATATGTTTTCTTTCTTATGCTAATTTACCATCAACTGAAAAAAAGCAAAATTTGAAGCTATGCTCAAAGTTGGATTATTTGTTATTTCCTATCTATGCGCAAGTGAAATATGTATGCGTTGGTTGCAATTTCTTAGTATAATGGCAAAAGCTTCTCTTTTGTTGCTTCTTGTTACTCATTCTGTGGCATGCTTCACTTTTTCCTCAAAAGAGATACAGTTTGATGTCCAAGAATGGATTATTTTCAACTTAAAAATAGCTCTTTGTAGATTTAAGGAATTCTTGATAATTAGGTCCACATTCGTAACAAACAACTAGAAATAGAAAATTGTGGTGTTAGATTTGTAATCGATCCATATATAGTTTGAAGTGTTGAAAAGTAGTCTGTTTTACATGCAGCCCCATTTTTATCTTGGAAGGGAGGAAGCAACTTTTTCTTCCTCTCCTCTTTTCTTTGCTTTTTTTTCCTTTTACGATTCCTTAACTTCTATAATAAGCTATTGACATGGGTATCAAGTCAAATTCTGTATTTTCTGTTTTCAGTTTAAACTATATGTTTTGTTAACAGGGTTATCAAGTAGCACACCAAAATTGCAGTTAACAATAGAGGAAAAGAACTCACATGCTCCTCATAATTCAAGGTTCAGTGTCTATACTCTCTTGATGGTTAGATATTATGAACCAATATGCTTAGCTACTTCACATCTTTTGACAATAATCATGTATCATGTTAAAAACATAAAAAGTAAGCATGGAGAGCAAAAGAAGCTCATCTTCTAGAAAGGAAATGTAAGATTAATAACTACAGATTATGAAGTGGTTATATATGCAGGTTTGAACTGTAATAGTTTTGGCACTTATGAAAGCACTCAAACTTGTTTATCTTCAGCTCATGGTAGGCTATACTGATTATTTAGTCCTATATGGCTAATGAAGTTTTTTTTTTTTTTTTTTTTTTACCTAAAGGAAAGATATTGCCACTAGATCACAGGGACAATGACAATCTATACAAGTTTGATACTCAACTGACAACAATATGGGTGGTAATGGAGAGCATCCTCTTCAACCATTTCCTCATGTTAAAATTATTATTTCAATTTGTCGATCATTTATTTGATTTTATGTAATTCTATTCTTATTTCCAAGCACAGAAACCACAGAAACCACAGAACCAGAAGTAGTACGATAATTCTTGTAGTACAATAGCTTTGGCAAAAAAAAGTAGAAAGTAGAGATTTCAGAGGATATTAAGAGGCGCTCATAAATTCTTGAGCACATTCTTTCCAAAAACTTGAATTTTGCAACAATTGCAGTCCAACATTGTTTCACAATTTTGATCTATAACGTCTTATATTAAGTTTAGACTTCTTCAGACCCACCTCCAACTCGCATACCACATATAAAATATTATGGAGAAAACTGAAGAAATTACCTCCAGTTATCTTCACAACCTCACTGTTCGTCTTTGTACACCAACCGTCAAAATTGCTTTATTTTTGGGTCTAACCAAAATAAAATCAAAATCATAACACGTTTCTAACTTTATTTGCAATTTGTTTGTTAAGACAATCAGTCATCTCAAGCACAGCATAACACGTTACACGAACTCATCATGAATGACTTTGAAATTCTTGGGTCTGTTAAAAAGAAAAACTAATAAAATGAAATGACCATGAAATCATCTGCTTCTCTTTCGTTTCATCTCCTTACATCACATTGTCTCTATCTCTCTAGAAAACACACTCACATTAACGTTAATCCTCCTAGAAAAATACAACAAAAGTTACCTTCTGTTTTGTTGAAAATCATATTTTCTTATAAGCTTGTTAACAAAAAGATGAAGAAGAAGCCTTTCATTGTTTTCGACTTCCATTTGTGTTATAACAGTCACTACACTAGTAGTGCTTATTAGATCATGAAATAGCTCATACCCAAAAAACAAGTGTTCTATTAGAACAATGAAAAGGAAGATTGAAATTTAACGGTGGTTTCATCAAACGGGGAGTGGTTGGTGGCATCGAAGTAATCAATTAATGGATTATCTGGAGTAGATTGAATTTCATTGATTCTTTTGCTTATGCATGCTACAATGTTTCTCTTATGCTTGGACCTTCCATTTCCCTCTCTAGATAACTACAAAACCCTAAACTCGCTTATTTCTCCAAAGTTTTCGACCCAAATCATTAACCCTTGTGGTACAATATTCCTCTGTGTTTTATCACTCAAAAGACTCAAATCACCAAATTAGTATCTGAATAGCTTTAGTTTATGAATACATCACTCTAAGTTCATTTAACCTATTATACTGTGAATACCATTACTGAGGGATTCCTCATTCTCAGCACTTATGTTCTCATTTTGCTTTTCAAATTGAGGCAGTTATAATCCAGTTGTAGCAAGAAGAGGGAATCCACCTGTAATGCCTGCTGTCATCACTCCAGGAGGACCTATGGATCTTTCTACAGTATTATTCAGGAACCGTATTATTTTTGTTGGCCAGCCAATCAACTCACAGGTAGCTCAGCGAGTTATATCACAACTTGTTACATTGGCGACAATAGATGAGAACGCAGATATTCTGGTGTGATTTCTTTCTTGTTAGTTGTATACATATTTTCTGGTGCTTTTTTAGCTATAAAAATTCTTGTTTTCTTACATAGGTGTATGTGAACTGTCCTGGTGGGAGCACATACTCTGTGTTGGGAATCTATGATTGCATGTCTTGGGTAAGATTGGATAGCATGTACTTTTTCTTTGAAGCTTGCATTAAGTTTTAATGGATCCTCCTTCACATCTTTTTTTACCCATCTATATTTCTTACTTTTTTTCCTTTCAGTTTTTAATATTTAACCTCTTCTCAGATAAAACCTAAAGTTGGTACGGTGTGTTTTGGAGTTGCCGCAAGTGAAGGAGCACTTCTTCTTGCCGGTGGAGAAAAGGGCATGCGATATGCAATGCCAAATGCACGCATTATGATACATCAACCACAAAGTGGATGTGGGGTATGACGACTTAATGTTTTTAATTGGTCCCTTTCTCTTATGCATTATTCATGTTGAGGGAACTTTAAGATTTTCGAGATATGTTCATATTTGACAATGATGGAGCTTTACCATTTCTATGTCAACACCATCACACATTTTAAATCTTGTCTTAAAGCAAAATTTGGATAATTGGGTCCTAATTTTTTGCAGAAAGTCTTAACAAAACTATAATACTATTTAATCTTCTAAAGATTTGACATCAATTTTTTTAAATAATACTTATTGCACCTTTTGATGTAGACATTGATTTTTTTTCACGAAATTAAGTTATATTCTTACAAACTACAATATTCAGAGTAGTTCTGTTTGACACTGATGGTTTTGTTGCTAGAATCAGTTCTTACCTTTTTTTTTGCTTCGTGTAGGGTCACGTTGAGGATGTAAGGCGTCAAGTCAATGAAGCTGTTCAGTCTCGCCAGGTCAGTATATGTAACAACCCAGTCTAAATAAAGCATGCATAGCATTTTAAATTTAAAGAATTACAATACTGGGTCCCAGAAACTTTCACATAACTTTTCATAAACACTTTCACATAAACTTTTCATAAATACTTTCACATAGCTTTTCATAAACACTTTCACGGATAAATCCGCACTCGTAAATAGCACCCTGAAGTCACCCGAAAGTGACAACGAGTCAGTCTCACACTGCCTTACTGGATACTCCCTTCCATGGCATAAACGGGTCACCTTCCCGGCATGAGCACTGGCGGGTCTACCTCCCGTCTTAGCCAATTTGCGTCTACACAATGTATGCATACATCTCATATAAACTTTCGAACAAGTAAAATCATGAAAATAAACATAGCAGTTTTACTCATTCACTTCCTTCTGAAAACATGTTCAAAAACACGTATTTTAGTTAGAAAAACTCACCTGATGCGTTTAACTTCCTTTCTTACTCTGCTTCTGACTTACAGTCGGGTTACTTGAGAAATGGATGAAATATAAACTGCTCAGACCCTAATACCAACTTTCCGGACACTATCCGGACTCAGCTTACCGGATACACCACTTACCGGGACTATCACTTACCGGGTATGACTACTTACCGGGTCTACTACTTACCGCATAACTAATACTTACCGGACAACTCATACTTATCGGACGACTTTCCCACCCGGATAGTTTTCTTATCCGGACAGTCACCTCATCCGGAAACCTCTCTCAAATGGATCATCGTGTCCGGACGTCCACAGGGGTTTTCCGGACGCCGACTTAGAACCCACTTGGAACCGAAAATTACTGATAAGCTCTTATTCCAATGAATCTTAGATTAGCAACAGAACTCTGATTTACTAACTCATTTAATACCGAAATCTTAGCTGCAAAAACACAATATGACACCTAATCTCTTTCATTAAGCTTCAAACCCAACTTTTAATCAAAACCTCCAAAAATACCTAGTTCAGCAGCGGAAATCACAGATTAGGGATGTAGAGGAGAGATTACCTGAAAACTTGAGGATGTTTAAATCTTTCTCTTTCTCCAATTCAAATGGAAGACTCTTTCTTCAATTCAAATGGAAGACTCTTTCTTCCTTCTTGTTCTTTCTCTCTTTCTTCCTTCTCTCTCTTTCTCTCTTCCTTTGCTCAGCCGCACCCCACACAAAATGATTGCAAAACTAGGGTTTTGTGCCAATCATTGTGTTTTTATACCTTAACCCTTATTACAAACTAGCCCCTCAACTTTCAGTTTTATTAAGTTATACCACAAGACATTAAAACCTTCCAAATTTAGTCTTGGTTATTACAACACTCCCCCCTCAAAAGAATTCCGTCCCCGGAATTCCATTCTCGAAAAGATGAGGGTATCTCGACCTCATGTCCGCTTCCACTTCCCAAGTTGCCTCTCGCCCTTTATGATACCTCCACTGAACCTTCACTAGCCGGATTCCTCTTTGTTCCTCGTTTTGCAAACTTTACTGCTCACGCTATCTAACGGTTCTTCTACATAAGTCAACCTCTCATCTATACCGATGTCCCCCAAAGGAACAGCCACCTCGGCTTCTGACAAACACTTCTTTGAGTCTGAGACATAAAATGTCGGATGAACACCCTTTAATTCCTCCGGCAAGTCTAACTTGTATGCCGCTACTCTAACTCGCTCACTAATGACAAAAGTCAACTTCTTATCGTCTGTATTTCTTGCAAGGTCGCCATCATCTCACTTCCCACATCGGCTCTCCATAAAAGAGACGTGCATCACACTATGAATTCCTCCAAAAATTTCATCGAGTACATCGCGCACTATCTATCCAACTTTCATAACTTCGTCGGATCCACAGACTTAGTCCACCTTACCTATCTCTCAAACTTCAAGGTTCAAAAGTCTTATGTTTTTCAATCCAACCAACTCAGTTCTACTCGGTCACCCCAAACCGTTCTGATGGGAAACATAACCGTACACCATACCTTGGAACCGCCCTCGGCGAGACACCACCTTGCTATATCGTGCCATCTTGTACTATTTACTTGCAACCTCTCCGAATCCTATACTCGCTTAAATACCACTAGAAAATCCAAGGCCAATCGTGCCTCCATTTGTTCGCTTTCGTCCCCACGTCGGGACTCACGGTCTTAAAACACGTCTACTTACGGTCTCTCCTACCTCTTTACTTCCTTAAGAGAAAGAGTTTTGGCGGAAATTCCCGCCACAACAACAAAAATCTTAGACCAGGAATAATCACTCACTTGACAACTTGGCACAAGGCTACCCTTGCACATCCCGACGAACTCACACACGAGAGTCCCCTTCTCGAGTTACATGTAATTCCATATTACTTCTTCCAACCGGCATACATCTATGCAGATCACACTCCTTTCCCGAATCACATCGGCTACAGCTCGACAACTAATTCGTACGTTCTCACCACTTCACATTTCGCACTTAACGTGACTAATAGTAGGAAACTCCCATGATCCCTCATTGAAGTGTTCACCTATCTGAATTGAACTTATCCTGAAAACACACCAGCTCTCCACTGCTTACCACAAGCGTCTAGTCATATAACATAACCTCGGTTACCCCCACTCAACCAGGAGGAGTAACCATGCTCACACCCTACTGTTCTCAATAGCTTACACTGAACGATCAGTTCGTTTGAACGTTTCTCACAGCATCACCAACTCAACTCATTCAACTGCCCTTTTCCACTTCCTTCCCGTATAAAGACATGCACAAATCCTCTTCCTCTATACTCTTTCCAGGGGTTCGCACACTTACTGATGACGATCTACACACACTACTCCACCTTTTCGGTGTTACTGCCAAGCTTACTGCTTCCATCCTACTCACTTGTCCCGACATACTATCTTCGCCTCCCTACGTTAACGTGGAGCACCGCCCACCAAACGTTACTTGCCTCTCTTTTCCGATCTTTCCACATGCTGATAACACTTTCTCATTATTACACACAACCAAAATTCTAACCTGAGGCATCCAAACTAGTTATCTCGAAATGACACCGGTGATCGAAGTCACTACACGCTCCTTGATTTCCAATTGTTACCTACTCGAACTAATCATTTCGTACAAAAGGAAACAATTCACATTCCTTAGAGATTTAGCATCTACTACACCACCTCTTAGACTCACTCATCCAACATCTTCTTTAATCTTCCAGTGATTCCAAAATATACTTACTTAGCGACTCACACAACCCAAGACACTTGATTTCTCAATTGGGTAACCATCCGCTACCGCTCCGACATACTATTCCTATAATGGTCGTGTCACAACGCCATCTTACAAACCACGTGCTCCAACGACTTGATTAACAAATCGTACACCTCATCTGAAAACTCCGAAAAAGACTTCCATCTGATGCTTCCTCTTTCTAACATCACATTACACACTGGCTGACACATTTATCTTGGCAATTGATGCCACTACTCATCCGAACATTCTCTACCCATAACACCTTACTGCAGACCAGGTCTCTCATGGTCGTTCGTACACAACTCAAACGTATCTTCAAGACCTCCCGCATAAATAACCGAGTCTATCTCGCTACATTGTCTCTCCCCAGCTCTAGTTGAACCACAACACACGAGTTTCTGATTAACTCTAACATACTCGTTTCTTGCTAGCTCTTTGCAATTTCAAACCATTACATCGACAGGGCACATTTCCTCACAGATTGACATAATCTATATACTCACTTCGTTTGTGCTAAATACTTCATCCTTTACGAACCATCCACCTCGTAAGTAAAACGCTTATCTAAAACAACAGTCTTTCACTAACTTACCACCCCTATAAGGTGGTCTTTCAACTTTCAACCTTCCGACATATCCTAATCAAGTTCACACCCCGCCGTCCTCATTTCAAACTCACACGTGCATCGTCAGTATCACAAGATCTCTTTAAAACTCTTATTTGACGTCGAGGATATTCCCTTCCTACTTCACCACACTACTCATAACGAGTTGCTAATACCAACACCTTGATGACTTCTAGTCTTTCCCCTGAACACAACCGTCCCTCGGCAACTGTATTTCCAGTCACCGCACAAGGGTACAGACCCGCATACAACCGACACTAAAGTCCACTTCCGACTCTTCCACCACTCACCTCTCCTCTTGAACACAAATACCAAAACTACAGACATTCTCCCCTGATTTGTCCAACACCTCTCCACTCTAGGAGTCTTTCCTTAGCTTAAAATGTGGTACTCCACGACCTAGTGAGTTCATAGCCTTCATGCATGTAACAACCCAGTCTAAATAAAGCATACATGACATTTATATTTAAAGAATTACAATACTGGGTCTCAGAAATTTCATACATCTGTCTCATAACTTAGGTTGGCGGAAACAACCTATACACAACTGGGAATATCTACCACTAAAAGTATGAGTGACACTGTCTCTAACTGCATCTGTACTCTATTCTGCTCTTGCTCGCTTACCGGAGCCTCTTATTATCTGCTTACCTGAAAAGGTTTAGTTTGGAAAATGCGAGGGTTAGACCATGAGGTCTAGTGAGTTCCCTCCTGACAGTTCTCAAAATCATTTAAAAGCAGTTCATCACTTTCAAATATCTTTGCACAAAACTCACATAACTTTTTATGAAACTATCACATAACTTTACATTGAACTTTCACGGATAAATCCGCTCCCGTAAATGGCACCCTGGAGTCACTCGAAAGTGACAACGAGTCAGTCTCACGCTGCCTTACTGGATACTCCCTTCCATGGCATAAACGGAACCTCCCCCCGACGTGAGTACTGGCGGAACCTTCCCCCGACTTGGCCAATTTACGTCTACCACAATGTATGCATACATCTCATATAAAACTTTAAATAACTTTCATGCAGTTAAAAGCATAGGAATAAAACATGGCATTTCTCATCATGTACTTACTTTAGAAAACACGTTAAAAGTCACGTATTTTAGTTAGAAAAACTCACCTGGTGCATTTAACATCTTGCCTTACTTTGCTTCTGACTTACAATCGGGTTACCTGAATAAATGGATAAAACATATAAGCTGACTATCCAACTTTCCGGACAACTCTACTTTCCGGACAACTTACACTTACCGGACACTTCACACTTACCGGATAATTTACACTTACCGGATACCTTCTACTTACCGGATACTTTCTATTTACCGGATACTTATACTTACCGGGTAATCATACTTACCGGATAATCATACTTACCGGATACTCAATGCTTACCGGACACTCACTGCTTACCGGACACTCACCCGGTAACCTTCATTACCAGAGGCTTTCCGGGTAAAGCGCTGAGACGAGTTCAGAGGCCAAAATCTTGCTAAACGCCCCTTAATCGAAACGATAAAGCGACGAATGACTTAATAAACATGTTAAGTCCATTTCTTATCATTCTTTGCTACTCAAACGTGATTAGGGTGTCTAATCCCTCTCTCAAGGCATCATTTACAACATTCCAAGAAAACTCTATATGTATTCATTAATCCCACAAAGCAATCTGATAAGAATCGGGTTTAGGAATTAATGTGATGTAGAAACGAACCCAACTCCACTCCTCCTTCCGATTTCAATGGCTGAATTCTTTCCTCAAAAGCACTAGAACACCAAAATCCCTTTTCTCTGCTTTCCAAATCCCTTAGCCGCCAACAACAATAAGTTCCTAGGGTTTTGAGCCCATTTGGGGCTTTTATACCCTATTGCCACAGTTACTAATTTAGTCCCTCAACTTTCAGCTTTATTAACTTATTCTACAAGACTCTAAACTCTTCCAGTTTGGTCTCGGGTATTACAATGCATGACAACGCGATAAATAAATCATTTCACACTTTTTATCATTTTAAAGAAACAATACTTGGAAACAACTTGGGTACACGCGACCCCTACATTCTCATAACTCCAATGCCCTGCACAACGATCTCGAGAATCGTTTGCATGCAACTTTCCGTAAAACTTAATCTTACTCAACCAAAAATATGTTGTTATGACAGAAATATATATTGGATGAAAATCTTTTCATACGACAAAATTCTGAAAGGAATTACCGACACGAAGTAAACCAGTCGGTTCTCACACTCATTTATATAACTTCAACATGTCAATACTCATTTTGGTTATAAAAGTTTGGCATTCAAACGTTTCCTTGACTTTTTGCAACAATTTAACTTATCATGAAAAGAGTGGAATATTTTGCAAATCGTAAACCTCAAAACTTCATTGTGCGATGTAAATGGATTTGCATTTTTTTTTCTTTAAACATACGCTTGCACACGCCGACCCATATCCGATCAAACTTGATATTTACACATTTACTTTACTTATGAAAAATCTCATGTACACATATACGAACTCAATGCATGAAACTCTACTTGCAATTGAAGGCTACTCACTTAAACAAGGTCAATCGCTTTACTCACGCAACTTATCATTGACACTCTACTTTCGACCAGTGGTCGCCCTCTCGGCCTTGCAACAACTTGCTATACACACATTCAATGGTCCACTTACTCAACCATTTCATACTATTTTCGCCTTGACCAAATCATCTCACATTCTACCTCAACGCATTTCAATCCACCACGGGTATCTTTCCTTTGTTGATCCTGTCACTGAAAAGCTCGTCTAAAGAGTCGGGGCTCTAATCGTCCACTCGTTCCTTAATTGAAGCTCTCTAAATCTCGACACTTTTCCCCCTTACCAACACAACTGATCTATCCTACGACCTCTAGAACTGGGACTCTCCAGAACCAGGAATCTTACTCAAAAGCAATCATTCATCCTCTTCGAATCCACGAAGATCTACCTCTAGACGACTCGTAACATTCTATACAACATTTCTTCTCTACGATGTATAC
The DNA here is from genome assembly GCA_033807775.1 of Saussurea involucrata. Taxonomy (NCBI): domain Eukaryota; kingdom Viridiplantae; phylum Streptophyta; class Magnoliopsida; order Asterales; family Asteraceae; genus Saussurea; species Saussurea involucrata. The sequence continues at coordinate 16,055,871 of CM066314.1, forward strand.
ATACATCACATCATAAATGATCTCTTACGATGCTTCCCAACAATGGGTCTCAATCTACCTCTCAGGGATCTTACTGACATTTTAGATTACTGGAACACAACACACCAGCTAGCTTAAGACTACAACTTCGGAATAATAAGGCAGATTAAGCACATACATGTACCTGTAAGTTCGCAATTACACTGGCCAGGTGTAATCCCAAACTTACCTTACATGACTGTCCTCGGTACCCTATTAGTCCTATTTCTATAATAGTGCCCTCCTAACGCATTTCCTGATTCTCAGTTGTGATTTCTACTCCCAAAGTTTAAGTTTAGGCCCGTCCGGTCACCTAAATCCCTTAAACTATGGCTCTGATACCAATTGTAACAACCCAGTCTAAATAAAGCATACATAGCATTTTAAATTTAAAGAATTACAATACTGGGTCCCATAAATTTCGTACATCTGTCTCATAACTTAGCTTGGCGGAAACAACCTATACACAACTGAGAATAATTAACTACTACAAGTATGAGTGGCACTGTCTCTCACCGCATCTGTTCTCTATTCTGCTCTTGCTCAAATACCTGAGCCTCCTACTATCTGCTTACCTGAAAAGGTTTAGTTTGGAAAATGCGAGGGTTAGACCATGAGGTCTAGTGAGCTCCCTCCTGACAGTTCTCAAAAAATCATTTAAAACACTTTATAACTTTCTCATAGCATTTCATAAAACTTTCACATAACTTTTCATAAACACTTTCACATAACTTTTCATAAATACTTTCACATAACTTTTCATAAACACTTTCACGGATAAATCCGCACTCGTAAATAGCACCCTGAAGTCACTCGAAAGTGACAACGAGTCAGTCTCACACTGCCTTACTGGATACTCCCTTCCATGGCATAAACGGGTCACCTTCCCGGCATGAGCACTGGCGGGTCTACCTCCCGTCTTAGCCAATTTACGTCTACACAATGTATGCATACATCTCATATAAACTTTCAAACAAGTAAAATCATGCAAATAAACATAGCAACTTTACTCATTCACTTCCTTCTGAAAACATGTTCAAAAACACGTATTTTAGTTAGAAAAACTCACCTGATGCGTTCAACTTCCTTTCTTACTCTGCTTCTGACTTACAGTCGGGTTACCTGAGAAATGGATGAAATATAAACTGCTCAGACCCTAATACCAACTTTCCGGACACTATCCGGACTCAGCTTACCGGATACGCCACTTACCGGGTACTCTACTTACCGGGTATGACTACTTACCGGGTCTACTACTTACGGCATAACTAATACTTACCGGACGACTTTCCCACCCGGATAGTTTTCTTATCCGGACAGTCACCTCATCCGGAAACCTCTCTCAAATGGATCATCGTGTCCGGACGTCCACAGGGGCTTTCCGGACGCCGCCTCAGAACCCACTTGGAACCGAAAATTACTGATAAGCTCTTATTCCAATGAATCTTAGATTAGCAACAGAACTCTGATTTACTAACTCATTTAATACCGAAATCTTAGCTGCAAAAACACAATATGACACCTAATCTCTTCCATTAAGCTTCAAACCCAACTTTTAATCAAAACCTCCAAAAATACCTAGTTCAGCAACGGAAATCACAGATTAGGGATGTAGAGGAGAGATTACGTGAAAACTTGAGGATGTTGAAATCTTTCTCTTTCTCCAATTCAAATGGAAGACTCTTTCTTCCTTCTTGCTCTTTCTCTCTTTCTTCCTTCTCTCTCTCTCTCTCTCTTTGCTCAGCCGCACCCCACACAAAATGATTGCAAAACTAGGGTTTTGTGCCAATCATTGTGTTTTTATACCTTAACCCTGATACGCACCTCAACCAACCGGGTCAGATACTGTCCGCTTTGGGGTTTAACCCTCACGACTTTACAAAACGCGTCTTACCAGTTAGGTCAAGGAGTACTATATGAACCCAGCATCTCCTCTGCCTGAGAGCGATGTGGGACAAGGAATACCAATACACCCTCCCATAAGAACGTATCAATACTCCCCCCTCGGAGACCATTCGACCTCGAATGATGGTCCAGAGAGTTGTCTCCCACAACGAGTCGAGCAAGAGGCTGCTCTGATACCATTGATACGCACCTCAACCAACCGGGTCAGATACTGTCCACTTTGGGGTTTAACCCTCACGGCTTTACAAAACGCGTCTTACCAGTTAGGTCAAGGAGTACTATATGAACCCAGCATCTCCTCTGCCTGAGAGCGATGTGGGACAAGGAATACCAATACACCCTCCCATAAGAACGTATCAAACCCTTATTACAAACTAGCCCCTCAACTTTCAGTTTTATTAAGTTATACCACAAGACATTAAAACCTTCCAAATTTAGTCTTGGTTATTACAGTATATCTCTTCCCAGCTGAATTTGCATTCTGTGATTGTCTATCACAAAGTCAATTCTTTCTAGTTGTGTTAAGTTGATCTCAATTAGTGCAAAAGAGTGTGGTAGGACAGCAATAGATCTCAAAAGGCCAAGATGTCACTGCCTGATAATGCTTTTAAGTTTAGGGTTTATGGTTACCAAAATTTATTCATTTGATTGAGGCATGCCTAGTGGAGTTTAAACTTTATCTGGCAGTAGAGAGACTAAGGGCCCGTTTACCCAACTCTTACCCGGTAAGCGCTTACCGGTAAGATTCAACACTTTCATTTAACTTACCGGATAACATTTTAATCTATTAAAACGACATCGTATGCAATATTTTTATCCGGTGAGCACTTACCGGGTAAGACTCTCGGTCCTTGTCATTGCTCTTACCGGGTAAGATTCTCAATGCTTATCATGATAAGGTAAAGCAACCCAGTAAGTACTTACCGGGTAAGCATTTATTAAACGGCCCCTAAGAGCCCTACTTTTCAACAATTATGGTTAAAGACTTGAAGCTTTAGGATCATTCTGCAAGACAACAATATTGTAAAAGTGCTCTCTTCACATGTAAATACACATTGTCCAAAAGGAGTGGCAATAGGATCTTTAGGTATTTTGTGAACATTATAAAGCGGGAATAGTCTTCTCGCATTTTTCGTTGAGATTTAATCACACAATGGACTTCATCTCTCATCTGTAAATGTTTACAAGGGGAAAAATAGGCATCAGAGTGTGGAGGCTGCTATCTCGCTTCTTGAAGTACTCCCTCCGTCCCAAAATAAGTATCCATGACACAATTTTAGAAATGTAATTATTACACTATTTAATTAACTGAATGGCAATTTTGCCCTTAATAAAAAAAACAAACAGTTTTAGAAATATATGATTATTCCACTAGTGAATTTCTCTATCTCATCGGCTCTTAAATATTCATGCATTATATTTAAGAGTAGAATTGGAAATCGTAGTCTAAAACTTATTCTTATTAGCATGCAATCACTTCATTTTTCTTATCCCTATCAATTATCTGTGCAGAAAATCGACATGATGTATTCTGCCTTCACTGGTCAACCACTAGAGAAAGTGCAACAATACACTGAGAGGGACCGTTTCTTATCCGTTTCTGAGGTACCATTGAATTGATCATATGTAGCTTTTTCTAGCCGTATTCATAGTCTCCGCTACACTCATCTTCCACCTTTTTCCTCCGGTCCTCCCACTCAGTTCAACTTTTACATCTTTGGTTCCTAAAGGTCATATTTTTAAATTTAAAACTTCAAGCAAAAATGGATGTTGCTACATTACCCTTCATCTTTTAGGGTGTGTTTGGTATGCAGTGCAGGGTGGTACAGTACAAAAACTTGTTGCCACTTGTTTGACGTGACATTAGACTGGGACCCCAAGACAAATCCTGAGTGGGACAAAAATGTATTTTTTCCTGTCCCACCAAAACAGGTCGAACAAAAACGAAGGAGATAAGGACAAGATTTGTCAATTACTAACTACATGTGTAGAATTAAAACCCTAAAACCTTCCACAATTCTTTCACTCACCTACCTCACTCTCGCCTGTCCAATCCCATCTGCATACCAAACGCACCGTTATTACGGTGCATTTGGTATGCAAACATGATAGAACAATTGTTCAGCGTTTGGTAAGACAAAACTGGACAAAATAGATAACATGACCAATTTACCCCTAATAAGTTGTTTATATATTTTATATATTTTGATTAATTATATAATTTATTAAATTATAATGAAATAAATATTTACTATAACAAAATATATTATTATAAAGTTTTTTCTTCAAGACGATTAAAGTGACACAAAAATAAAAATAATTTATGTAGTTTCCAATTTTTATTTTCTAACATTTTCTATATTCTTTTTACTATTAATAATAATTTACATAAATTAATCAAAACATATAACCCATATAAAAACAATATTTTGAGGACAGTAAATGGAAAGTTTAAAGAATGAATAAAACATTAAAAAGGTGTATTTGATGTTATAGAAGAGAAATAGATTTATTCGATGTTATATTGGTAAAACATAAGTTTGTTCCATCTTTTGCAGTGGACAGGCCTATGTTCCATCTTTTGCAGTGGAACATGCCTATGTTCCATCTTTTGCAGTGGAATAGGCCTATGTTCCACTTTGCTCCACATAAAAGTCATGCCAAACATGGAACATTTATCCTTGTTCTGTCATGTTCTGTCCAGTGTACCAAACGTACCCTTAAAGATCCAGTAAAGCAACATCATAGTAATTTGTATGTAATTAAGTGTGAAATTGTCTTTAAGGTCCTAAAATTTGAATTGTGAAGAATAAAATCTTCTCTTTCAAAATTTGGATGGAATGGTTTCAGATTTGGTTTCTTCAAGCTGAATTTGATGTTAATCTTGAAGTCTGTATGAATATGGAAAGTAACTAGCGGCTAACGAATTCCCGACCTTCATGTTTTGCCTATTTCTGCAGGCACTGGAATTTGGACTTATTGACGGGATCCTTGAAACAGAATACTAGATTGATTCAAAACCGTATTATGCATTCAAATTTCACGTGACGATTGTAGATGATTTGGCAATCCTCACTTTGGTGATGTGGCGTTCGACACGCCTGCAAGTTGTAAGTTCTAAATCCTCGACACCAATGCTTTACAAGCTTGTATGGATCAAATGTTTATTCGCTCAAATGGTCATTCTATTCTATCTACTCGGGTTTTCTTTCTTTTTTTTAGATTCTAATGTAAGGATGTTCGTTGACATAAAATTTTCGGACTGCTACCAAAAAATGTGATAGAAAACCGAAAGGAAAATAATGGAGCAACTGTTAGAAAACCGAGTCTGGGTGATGTATCAATCAAATTATAGGGAGCACTTTCCGAAAGTAATATTTCGCTTCTTTTACAGCCTTTTGGGGAAGGGTGTCATAGGCTATGACTAGACTAATCCCTTGGCAAATTATGACTGTAAGACATCAGCCCTGATTGATTAAACCTCAGTGGCCACAGTTGTTGTGTATGCTTGGATTAGAACCTTGGGCAGATGAGATATTCCACCACATCCCCAAGGGCCTTAACCAGTACGCCACAACCCTTGTGGTTTTCTTTTACAGCCTTGGGTTTCACAAAATTCACTTTATGGCGATCCCATGTTCAAGTTAGGTCCGTTATACGAACGTGCTATTGGCACCTTCTAACTCGTGTTAAAGCTTAACCAAAATCCTTTGGATCTCATAAAAGGCAATTATAGCAAATGATCGGTGACACTAAAATCACCAATAGTAGAAGGGATGGATCGGGACCATCTTAATCATTGCTAGGACTGTCATTATTGAATCGTTCATGGTTTTTTGAGATGGATCGGTCTTACTAGAAACCGAATTGGTAACATACATTCCAAGGATTCATGGATGGGTCTGATGTAGAGCATACGGTGGCCCGTGCCACTGTCTTGTTCCTCTGTCGTAGTGTAAAAAGTTATAGGGCCGTGGAAAGAGTCACTGTATCAATTTGTTGTGTGCCACTGTATATATTTTGAAACTACAACGAGGACACACGTTTCTCTTGTAGAGTTGGTTTGCAAGGCTTTTCTTCCACCCCAAACCCGAGTTCGAATCTTGTTAGTGTCATTTTCTTAGTTTTTTTTAGCTTTTAATTTCAAATTTATTATGTTTCTGAATTTTGTTTTGCAATAAAAGACTTCAACACAAAACTTAACATATGAAAAACAATGAACTATTCAACAAACCAACACTGAATTTGTGAAAAAATATCTCTATATTTATTTCTTATGGGTCCGTCCTCTCAAGTTTTGACACTTTCTTGTCCTTGTTGAATTATCCCAACGGAAAGACAAGGTAGTTTTCGCTACAAGGTTTCGGGTTTAAATCATGCCATAATCCATCATACCTTATGGTCCATTTGGTTTGTAGGAATTGAAAGGATTTAGGGAATTTGGATTCAAATCCATTCTAATCATGTGTTTGGTTTGCAGGATTGTTCAGTTTGAAATCCCTCAAATATATGAATTTGAAATTACATAATAATGTTTAAAAAATATGTTAAAAACATTTGTTTTCTAATAATTGTTTAAATAAGAAGTAACTTAATTATTTTTATAAATGTTGGAATTTCATTCCAAATCCTACAAATCAAAGATACAAAAGATTCTAAATCCATCCATAAAATCCAAATACATCAAACCAAACGTTTCTTGGGATAACATAATTTACCTTCTACATAATGTTCATGAGATGAGACCGATACAATAGATAAGCTTTTGGAGAGTAAGACAAACCCTTCTTTGCAACAATATCTTAGCCTTTCTCAAATCCAGGCACTACCAAAGTCCTTGTGGCCATGAAGGTTCACCTGCGATAACTCTAAGTCATTCGTGGTCGCCTGAGGGTTAGTCGGTGCGCGTAAGCTGGCCCGGAAACCCATGGTTACCAAACAAAAAAAATATCCTAGCCTTTCTTGTATTTTTTGCAATTTTCTATATTCAATTCAAATATCTCCAAGGTCACAAATAAATACAAGGACCCGTTCATTTATTATTTTTATTGATATGTTTGTAGGATAGATAAAGATACAATGAAATCCATTTTTTGTTGGACACTTTTTTTTGCTATATTTATAATAAAGTGCTTTTGAATTCATCTTTTAATAGTTAAAATTAATTTTTGCCGAGTAATAATTTACTTCTTAAATAAAATATTATTAACTTGGTGGAAACAAAAAGGTATACTTCAACATTGATCAATGTTAGTTATAATAATGTAAGTAAATTATGTATTTTGCTTTTGTTCCTATGGGTGCGTTTGGTACTCAGAAATTATAGAACACAACGGGACATGACAGAACAGAACATGACAGAACAGTTGTTCAGCGTTTGATAGACAGAACTGGATAGAACATAACAGATAACATTCGATAAAATACAAATAAATAAAATTTAAAGAATGAATGAAATATAAAATAGAATGTGTTTTGAAGTTTTAGAAGAGAATTAGATTTTATTTTGAGATTATATTGGTAAAACATAAGTCTGTTTCACCTTATTCTAGCTTGTTCCATGGGGTAGGGGTGGAACAGGACTTTTTCAGCTTGTTCCGCTTTGTTCCTGTCTGTTCCACATAAAAGTCCTGTCAAACATGGGACAGTGATCTCTGTTCTGTCCTGTTCTGTTCTGTCCAAGTGTCTAGTGCTAAGCAGTTAATTTCGACGAAATTTTGATCCAAAATTTCGGTCCAAAATAGCGGAACCGAAAATAGCGTCGAAATTTACCGAAATTTGAAAACGAAATTTCGGTCGCTATACCGAAATTTTGTTTTTTGAGATTTTTCACTTTTTTTTGGGCTTCTCTCATTCTTTTGGCCTTTTTTTGGGTTTTTAATAAGTTTTAGGCTTTTTTAATTCAAGTCTTTTGGGGGTTTTATCCAAATCCTTTTTGACCTAATGTTTCACATTTCTCCACGTCGACTTCTCTTCTTCTAATCTGCTTTCAGACTCCATAGTTCCAGCCTAAGCATTTGTAACACCCTAAAATCAGGGCCATTTTGAACCTTAAAATTTAACAAGGTATAACAAAATATCATCCATAGCCTCCTCGCATCGTCTAACTTCTCCGCTTATCATCAAAGGTTGAATACCAAAAGCACTCGTCCCACAACCCAATACTTCCCTGAACTCGTACCTGGTAAGAAAGTTGAATTTGAACAATTAGGCTTACGCCTAGTGAGAACATCCAAATTCAAATTTAAAACATTAACAACTTGAAAACTCAGATATTCAAGCATAACAACAAACCTGGTTTGCCACCAATCTTACCGTACTCGTACTCGACCCATAAGGACGGGAACATATCAGGTCCCATGACTATGACTAACAATCGGGAAGTCACATCATCATATCCGAGAGCTTACTAAGAATCATAATGGATTCTAGCTTATCGATCAAGTCTAAGGACTTACATTCAATCCTCATACCTTTTCTTGGAATGGAAGCAGAAATAACATTTATATTGTCTATTTCTAATCCATAGAAAGTAAGTGAAAACAACACTTACACTTTATCTAATTCATATTTCTACATCTCAATTACGAATAGCAACTATACATTGCATATTCCATCATTCAACGTGAATAGAAATTCTACTTTGCCTATTCAATCATTCCAACATGAATAGCAATTCTACTTTGCCTATTCAATCATTTAACATGAATAGCAATTTTACTTTGCCTATTCAATCGATCCCGTGGATATGACTTACATTCAGAAAGTCATATTATCACAATCAAGAGCCTACTACGAATCATTGCAGATTCTAGATCATTGCTCTTATCCAAGAAATTACAAGTTACTTTATGCCTATTTCTTGGACTGAAAGTAGAGATTACAATTTACTTTATGCATATCTCTGACCTTCCCATAGAAATCAGGAATTACAATTTACTTTATGCCTATTCCTCGATTTCTATACTACGAAATGAGAATTACAATTTACTTTATGCCTATTCTCCATTTCCACGTAAACGGGAATTACAAATTACTTTATGCCTATTCCACGTTTCACGTCATACTATGAAATAGGAATTACAAATTACTTTATGCCTATTCCTCATTTCACAACGCCTTTACGAAATGGGAATTACAAATTACTTTATGCCTATTCCACATTATAGGTTATCGCCTCCCGAAATGGGATTAACAATCCACATTATAGGCCAACGAGAATTACCATTACGAGCCTGGTCTATTCCACGTTTCTCATCACCTTAGAATCAATGCCCCCCAATGGGATCAATAAATCGCGATTCATAACCGGGCCCCCGATGATTCAAGGTACACTCATTCACTAGAATTTACACCATGTGGTCAATGGCTAGTATCCGGCTCCCATTAGACCGTACTAAGTTGCCCCCGATGACCTGATGTCTATTCTAGCTACTACAATGGGAATAATTGTCCCATTTATCCAAATCACGGGAATTACGATTAGCATCACGCCTATTCCACGTGATTACAAAACACTAGTGCCTATGGATCCATTACACTTATTTGTACTCGTGCAGGTTATTGCTTAATATGGATTTCTCATAACATTCATTATAAGCAATTCACATTTATATAACATAGATGCCTCACAACATTCAGTATGGCAAATCACCTTTATATAACCTAGATTTCTCATATCATTCAGTATAAGCAAATCACATTTATATAACTTAGATTCCTCTTAGCATTCAGTATGAGCAAATCACATTTACATAACATAATACACACCTGCTTAGTAACAAACTAAAGCAACCTTTAAGCCTAACGCACTACCATCCAATAATAGATGTGTTCAAGCTACTTTCAGTTCTCCAATTATACCCTGTTCAGACGTTAACAAAACCTAAAGTTACTGGGTACTCAAAAGTGACCGGACAACAAGAGTTTCCGGACACCTCAAACTATCCGGATAACACAACTTTATGGATACCCATAACTTATCGGATAAGCAACTCTTTCCGGACATCATTATTTACCGGATACTAGTACTATCCGGATACTTACCGGAAACATATTCAATCCGGATGACATCCGGAAACCAAATAAATCCGGATACCATCCGGTATCTAATTTCATCCGGAAACTATAAAAAGAAACTTACCGGATACTTTAACACAGGGTTTCCGGATACTTCATCTTTCGGACACCAACAAGGAGGAATTACTGGACACATTCAAATCTGTTCGGAAACTTCGACCTGTTCCCTAAAATTTCTAACCAGATATCGATTTACACCCATTTCTTCCAAACCAAACATACCAGTACTTTGTAAATGAGTTTTCTAACATATTCCAAACATTAATTTCATGCTTAAAACAGTTTACAGAAGAAAAGTAGAATGAACTCACCTTATGGAGATAAAACTCATTTCTCTGCACAATCAATCTTCAAAAACTCCAAACAGCTAACACTGATTCTGGAAATCAAATCTTGATAACAAGAACTTAATTCTTCCTTCTCTTCTTTCTCTCTATTCTTTCTATTCTTTCTCTATATTTCTCTCTTTTCTCTTGCCGAACGAAACACACACACACACAATATATCAAATGAAAAGTAAACAAAAGTGTTTCACTTTTGTTTCCTTATCCATCAAAGAGGCTTCCAGTGGTTTTACCATTTAACCTAACAGCCCCCCCTCAACTTTAGTCAAATGACAAATTCCACCCTTCAACTTATAAATTAAAATTAAAGTTTACCCCTTAACTTATAACTCCGTAAAACAATTAACGTAATTTATTCGGGGATAAACTCTAAAATTAATCTATCAAATAATTATACCTCCATTTATCAATAAAACCCATCATAATACTTTACAAAATCGGGATGTTACAACATTCCATCGATTTCTCTTCTTCTACTCATCTACTGATCGACTTTTCGGTAAGGTACCTTCTTTTCTTCTTCTGAATGATGTCGATTCAGATGCCGATCCGGTGGATTGCAATTAGCCAATTAGTTCTCATGATCTCATCTACGACCTTTACATGTTTTGAAACTTTTTACTTGTGGGGTTTGAAACTATTACTCTATTACTATGTTACTTGTGTGGTTTGAAACTTTTTTTGATCTATTATTCTATTAAGTTTTTAAGTTACATGTTTTATATATATATATATATATATATAATATTCATATTTAATTTAGTTTTTATCGCTATTTCACCGCTATTTCATCGCAATAACCGCTATTTCAAATCAAGGTCCTGACCGAAATTTCCGCAATCGTCGTGTTAACTGCTTAGGTCCAGTGTACCAAACGCACCCTATTATGGGTTGCTAAAATTACAACTTTCGTTCATATATGGTTTGCAATTCATTGTTCGTTTTGTACTTGAGACTAATTTCTACTTTTAAGTATGAGAGACAAAACGACAATGAATTGTAAATTATAAGAACGAGAACAACAATAAATTATAAATCATAAGAATGAAAACAACAATGGACGATGAGTCGTAGGAATGAAAATACATAATTTTCAAAATAATACGGATGAAAATAATAATATTCAATAACCATATCCGCATAAAAAAATGTAATTTACTTTATATTTTATTTCTAACAAGTCAAATGGAAAATTTTAGCTAAAAAAACAAATCATTGAAAAGTCACTTAAAATTTATTTAAATGTTTACAAGTTATAACCTTTTAAATCGTTTTATTCAACTTTGCTATTACCAAATATTTAATTTGTAACCAGTTGGGTAGTTGGGTTGTGGTATACTGGTAAAACCCTTGAGGGATGTAGTGGAAGCTCATCTATCCGGGGTTCAAATCCAGACATTGCCAAAGCCCTTGTGGCCATGAAGGTTCACCTGCGATGACTCCAGGTCATTCGTGGTCGCCCGGAGATTAGTCGGTGCGCGTAAGCTGGCCCGGAAGCCCATGGTTACCAAAAAAAATATATATATTTAATTTATCAAGCATAACATCAACAAATATTTAAGACTTCCAAACATGATGTATTTTTTGTTTATTATGCCTTTTCAAATATATGACATGATATAAATCGTTCAAACGCTTCAAATGCTTTTCACTCGGTACAAAGATACACGGAAAACGATTTGTCTATTATTTCACTTAGTAACACCCCCGTTCCGCGCAGCTTGAGACAGGAGGTGTACAATCCGGTAACCGGATCAAACTCAAAATACCACAATTCAAAGTTGTTAAACTTAAATATAATTACAAACCCAAAATGTTGTCGTCTAAAATGATCCCAAAAGGTTATACGATGCGATATACAAAAGGTTGATCTTAAGTCTTTTTTACTTCCATTGATATCTCGATCTTTCAACCCGTCGTCCCTGGAGTGAACCTGAACCTGTCGAGGAAACAGAAAACACCTCGGCTGAGCAAAGTACACATTTGTATACAATAATCAAAGTATAGTTGCTATTTATTCTTTATATTTTCTGTCTCAATTGATTGATATTTAGTGAACCACTCTGTGGGTATGTACGAGATTGAAAAAAGTGCATTTAGAGGCAAATGGTGGGAAGTACCATCTATGATCCATGGACCTTCAATGGAAACCATAACCAATTATTGAACAACTAAACTAAAGGATCTCCATTTTTTTTGAAAGGGTATCTTAGGCTTTGCCTAGACTAATCTCTGGCACTAATTGACTGTTAAGTATGCAACCTTGAGATAATTCCTCAGTAGCCACAAGTTGCCAACGCCTGGATTCGAACCCGGGGTAGATGGGTTTCTGAACCACATCCCCCCAAGGTTTTAACCAGTACGCCAGAAGCCTTGTGGTTATCTCCATAAACTTAAATGTTTTATATATTTTAAAGTTTGTATGTGTAACTAAATAGGGTTCTTAGCAGGGACGGACCCAGAAAATTTTTCATACGATGACACCATATAATATAGTCAAAAAATAATTACAAAAAGCACGGTTTTTATTTTCATCTTTTTACCGGTGTTCAATATTGTCTTATGTGTTTTTAGCCTAATTCCACCGTTTGGAGGGATTTTTGAAACTTTTTGCTTGATTTTGAGAGATTTTTAAGTTTCTTTATCGATTTTGAGATTTTTTTTTTCTATTTTTTGGTTGATTTCAATAGTTTTTTATGGTTTTTTTGTTGCTTACGACTTACGAGGTAGGTTGCACCTTCTTAAGTTTCCAAATTAATACGGTAGCACATTCCAAAACGATACGGTTGCACCTTTCGCGTATCTAAAAATGTTTACCCTTCGTTGGAGAAATTGGTACGACTTTAGATGAGTTTTTAATTAAATTTATGACCTCCTTGCTTTAAAAGAATAAATGGTTTTATTATACTCATGAGAAAGTCATAGATTTAATTAAAATCTCATTTAAGATTATATAGCAGTTGGACCAAACTTTCATATTGTTTATTCTTCCAATTAAAACCGACCGAATCCATCCAATTATCATCAAATAACTCTATCCAATTCCCTCCCAACAACTCATCCAATTAATAATCAATATAATATTTAATTAAAAACTAAAAATTAAAATTAGAAAACGTTTAATTAAAACTAAAAACCTTTTTATCAATTATCACTTTATCAATAAACTAAAAAAACATCTAAAAACTAAAATCACTAAAATGACTTTTCTTGATCAGATCTGATGGATGTCGGATGGATCCAATAAGGTCCGGTCCGATTAATATTGGTTGGATAATGGAAAAAATCCGATCCAATGGATATCCAATAGATGGAACCGAACCGATTCAATCATCCATTGGATTGGAAAAATCCAACATCCGATTCATCTCCTCACATCCACTAGATGTCAACGATGAACAACTCTAATTCTTACAAAACATACAAACCAATTAATTAAGATATTTATGAAAAATAACGAGGGTTCATTTATTATGATTTGAATATTCATGAAAGATGATTAGCTCGATTTATATTAGGAGACAATCTAAATATTTAAGAAACCAAAAATTCATTAGACTAGATGTACGCTTGAAATTGTTTTATAATTGGAACATATAACCTTAAATGAGATTTTAACTAATTCAATGACTTTCTGATAAGTATGAAATCATTTTTCTCTTAATAAATCAGAAGATCATAGATTTAAGGTTATATACTTAAATGAGCCATTCAGATCTAATATCACTAAAATCCAGCATAAAAACAATAATGACAAATCTATCATTTATGAAAAGTTGCTTCTGCTTTTTCTAAATACATAAAAAGAACAGAATCATAAAATGGCCCCATTTAAAGCCTAGACCTTTTCTAGTGGATCACATTTCTAAATAGAGCATTGATCCAAATTGCAGAAAAAGGGCACACACAGCTAGAGAAAGAGAGATGATCAATCTGCAACAAATGGATACCAGAATGAATTTGTTGTTTAGATTTTGACATGAGTAAATAAAAACCCAGAAAATTGACATTTACAGAAGGAGGTAAGTCCATCTGGAACTGCGCATATTATCCCTCGTCCTCGGATCTTATGAGCCTGCCATATACAAAAAGAAACGATTTTTTTAAGTAAAGATTCTGAATTATTCGAAAAAAACATAAATTTGAATCTCAAAGATTTGAACGGTGAAAGAAGACCTACAAACTAAGCTTAAATCACTTTGCTCAAAAGTCGATAATGGTTTAAAGGGGACTTGGCTTGTGCAAAAAATGCTTGTAACCGCCCCCACATCGCCCCGCCCAAACAGTATCATGTGAAAGTTAAATCAGGTACACAATGACCCGTTAGGTAGCTGGGAGCCCGATCCCCAAGGGTGCGTGATGGGACATGACAGTACAAAAACTTGTTGTCCCACGTTTGACATGACATTAAACTGAGTGGGACAAAAATGCAACTTTTTTTTCTTCTTTCTGTCCCACAAAATACGTGGAACAAAAATCAAGATGATGGGACATGATTGATAAATTACTAAACTACCCATGTCAATTTGACATGACATTAAACTGGGACACACTGAGTGGGACAAAAATGCATTTTTTCTGTCCTGCAATACGTGGAACAAAAATCCGGGTGAAAGGGACATGATTGGTAAATTACTAAACTACCCATGTGAAATTAAAACCTCATAACACAATCGCTGCTTGTGTGGACATAAAAAATCTTTCATGAGCCAATAATAAGAAATCTAGTCAACGTACCGTAGTTTTGCTTCACCTTGGTGAATCTGTGAATGGCTTTCAAAATCAAACCATATTTCTTGTACTTCAAAGGTCCCATGTGTCTGCAACATGAAAATAGGTCAAAAACCTCATCCACAAATAGCTTATAGAATTGTTGCTAAGAAAGTAGAAATAACTGTAGTTTTAGGATTCCACCTCTATCTTTCAATTCACCCCAAAAAAGTTACGCTTTTCAGGATTTAATACTCAAATATACGCGCTATTCCAAGAAAACTATCTACTATAAATAAGATCTGTGTCATTCTTATTTTTAGTATTAAGCATAGGATTATAGCATTTAGGTCCAAGGTTTCTACTTTGCCCCATGAAGAAAAAAAAGCAACGCCTTCCATTTCGGGATGTAAGGTGAAGATTGCAACATTTACATTCCCGACAAGAAGACAACATTTAATATATCTTGCCTATCGTCAACATTGCAAAGAATTGATAATAATGATTTTGGTCCACAAACATTCCTCTATTTTCTCATTACTTAACGGTATTTATTAGATTAAAAGCCCAAAACTTTTAAACTATCTGCCCAGTCAAAGGTTGCAATTTTCATGGGATTGAGGAAAAAAAAGTTATTATTTTTAATCGAAAATAGACGAAATATAACCAAAATTGGGGCCAAACAAATTATACCAGAAAAAAACAAGCATTTTATTATCTTTAATTTGACATTCATATTATTATACTTTTTCATCTGTTTTTCGTCATTCTCACATTCTCAACCTTTTTGTCGTTCTCATTTTAGCCTACCACTTCAAGGGTATTCTAGACGTTTCACAGATAAACAAATTCTTCCTCAAACATTGCAATCCTTAGATAGAGGGAGTAAATTGTATATGCAGACAACATGACTTTTTATTCATCATGGAAGCAGGAAATCGAAGGAGAAAGTGGGCTTACACTATCTCTGTATAACGAATCCGCCATGCTGGAAAACCAAGGACGCACCTCGCTGGCCCATAAATTAATATAAGATCGGGATCTGGCTCTACAGCACCTGAAAGTAAACCTTGTTAAGTCATTACATATATATAGGGTCAGATTCAATATATATAGGGTCAGGTTCAATATATATAGGGTCAGGTTCAGGGAAAACCGCAAAAAATGAAAAACTGAAGAACACACTGATAACCGTTTATATGGACGATATGCACATGTGCATACAAAAAAACAAAAAAAAACAAAAAAAACAACTTAAATTGTGTCTAGGCATAGCCTAGGACACCCTTCCAAAAAAACAACTTAAATTGCTTGAATGCACATGTGCATATTGTCCAAATGAATGGTTACCACTTACCAGGGTGTTCCTCCTCAGTTTTTCATTTTTTTGCGGTCTTCCCCTGAACCCCCCCCCCCCTCTCTCTCTCTCTCTATATATATATATATATATATACATCGACGAACCTTTATAAGGGCACACGGTGGCACGTGCCACCGTATCATTTCTCCGGCGAAGGGTAAAATTTTTTGGTTTCGTGAAAGGTGCAACCGTATCGTTTTAGGAGGTGCTACCGTATTCTTTTGAAAGTGCAACCGTATCTCGTAATCAACAAAAAAAACCTTGAAATCAACCAAAAAAAAACGAAAAAAACTCCTGAAATCAACCAAAAATACCGAAAAAGTCTTCCGAAATCAACCAAAAATTCTGAAAAAGTCTCATAATCGTTAAAAAACTTTAAAAATCCCTCGAAACACCGAAATTTGGCTAAAAACATATCGGTCGATATTGAACGTTGGTAAAAAAAGATACACATGTCGATAAAAACCGTTTGAAAAAATTTGGTGCCACCGTATGAAAAAGTTTCTAAGTCCGTCCCTGTATATATATACCATATGCACACAAGACCTGAAAGAAAAGAAAGCAAAAAGAAACAACAAACCAAGGGTCCTCAGTGCCTCAGTCAAGTAAGTTTCGGTAAAAAATGGCTTTTCTGAACCGCCATCCACATAATACTTTTTAAAGAGTAGGCTAGCTGCTTTTGCGACTGCTTCTTTTCCATCAGAGATCGAAACAAAATCAAAATCCATTCGTTTTTTACTGAGAAGGGGAACGGTTTTCGAATTCTCCTGCATCAATCGGCAAGAGCAAGACGATAAATAACCATGTTCAGAAATAGATTCAGAAGCAGGATATGTGGCATATTGAACATCTTTGTGTACTTATAAACAATTCAAACTTGAAACCGACTTGAAAGGATTATATAATTTGTTGAGTAAAGAAAATGGTACTCCCTCTATCTCAGGAAAATTAAGACACTTGGTTTTGGGATGTCCATGAAAATAGTTGCAGCTTCTTTTTGGTATTTCAAAGTTAGAATTACAAATCCAATTTTCCTATTGTCGTTACAAACCCAGGAACCACCCACAACGCGAGACGTGGCATTTTCATGATGAATATGGACGTGTTATTCATCATGAATGTTGTAACATATTCATCATGAATGATGAATGTGTGATTCACGATGAGTAACACTTCCATATTCATCATGAATGTGTTATTCATCTTGAAGAGGGACGCGTGGCATGTTGTGGGCGGTTCACGGGTTCCTAACGGAACTTTCCTCTCATCATTGCTACTCATTTGATTACTTAAATGATTTCATAAAACAAGTGTCCAATCAAACAATGCAATTGTTACCGGCCAAAGGGAGTTATGGGGTATCAAATTCAAAAGTATAGCTCTTCAGTAGACGTTCTTTATCTCATCACAAGTGTCAATGCATAATCTATCAAGAAAATATCATAGAAGACAATACATTGAGGAGCTCTGTAGAACCAAATCTCTCCATGAAGACTTCCTTCGACTTCTTCAAAACCCCTACATTTAAAGGGTAAACATGACTAGCCAATAAATTATACATCAACACACATGAAATATCTTCTACTCGATAAAGAAAAGAAATAATGTCACTTGATAAAAAGAGTAAAAAGTCATTCCAAAAGAATAGTACCCTTACCTTCTCGGTCATATAAGCAGACCTTTTTCACACCAATGGCTGAAAGCCACTCCAAAAGTTCGATAACTTTTGAGGTTTGGCGGGCTTCATCACTGTCTACAACAAGTCCAAGATACTTGACTCGATCTAAATTTAGATTTGTGTACGATTTCACATATCCATTTGTTATAAGGTAGCTTTCAACTGCACGAAAGATCTCCCGAACAAGGTATAAAACACCGAGAATTAAGTGGAGAATATGCCAGAGCAAGAGAAGCACAATGTTGCCACTCTGAATAAGAAATTAAAATTTCAATGACCATTCCACCAAATTAATCATTATGTCAAATTAAAAATGCTCATAGAAACTGGTAACAAAAAAAATATATTATGCATAGGAAAAAAAATGTTTCTTCAGGTTAACAAGAAAAATTCATAATTAGAGCTAACGCCGAGATGATAAAGACAAATCTTTAAGAAGATATATACCTCTCTAGAGATCAGTAATGCTACTTCTATAAAGGGGAAAAAGATAATACCTTTGAGATCCTGCGAAAACCGTTCTGCATTTTATCGAACAGATCCATGGTCTGCATACAAGAAAATAATTCAAGAACTTGGGAATGGAAATAACTACACCCACCTGTTGATATTTAACTTCCAAATATCTAGAACCTTAAATACATAACAATCCAAGAAATTCTCAAAAGGCTCATGTGGTAGTGAGAAAGAAAGATGTATTAACTATAAGCAAACAGTACCAAAATAAAAAATGAAAAAGACAATATTTTGAGAACAATTTAAAGTTTAGCATAAATATGCCAACAACCCTCTCTCCTACCCTTTTCTCAATTTTTGGGATAAATTTTGCAATTTCGATCAGCCTTCACCTGTGTTTTCTTGCAATCTAAATTTTTGGGATAAATACTTTCATATTTTGACTTTGCTTTGAAGATCAAATAAACTGTCCAGTTTCAAACATGAAAAATGTACATTTACTTTTGGAGAACAAAACAATAATTATGTAAGAACATTTTAGAAATACCAAAAATACAAATGGATGGTGTTAAAATCTGGGGAAAAAAAGCATGATAACAATAACTTGGTAAAATAAAAGTTAAAAAGCACATTCAAACCATATCAACTAACATAAACGGTTAATAGAAAACGAACCGATTGTTACAGTTTCTACGTAACTTGATGAATCTAAACTCTTTTAACCACTAGAAACCGAGGGCATAAAAACGAAACCCAAAAGAGATAGTACAAAGCAATCATCTCCAACAATCAAAATCTCTATAAAAAAAAAAATAAGTTCAACTCCACCGGCTATTCTATTTTACCACGCCTCAACGTTAATTATCTTATTAAAATATTCAATTTATTTCATTATATTATTAAAATATTTAATATATCAAAAGTTGGGATTGAAAAAGTTTGATTTTAGGGGTAATAATTAGTTGTTTGTAGAGATTTCTCTAAATTTAGATATTTTTTACAAGTTTTTTAATTTTTTCAGCATAGCTATGGAGCAATAAAAATGCTAAAATCCCGTTTTTTTCAATTTTCTGAAAAGAAAAAAGCACCCCAATCATGAATGTTAGCAAAAACCCTTAAAATCAAATGTAAGATTGGGAGATTAAGAAAAAATCACTGAATCAGTACATACCTAGTCTCTTTACTTCGTCTCTAAATCTGTATCTGTAACCAAATCCAATTCCGATTGTTCGTGATTGATATTGAACAAATGAAGCAGATATATTAGGGGATAGAAGAATCGATGATTACGTGATCAAAGTACGACAATATCTATCTGCTTCAATTGGTTAAAAAACGGTGGACAATGAGCTTGAAGCTTGCTGCTTGCAGACGAAAATGGAGGCAATTTCAGCCCAGCCAGCCACAAACAATTGTCACTTGGATTGGATTGCATCCACTTGGCGGCCCCGCGATAAAAATATCATAAATGTGTGAAAACTGCAAAAACATGTTTTAGACAAGAGTGAGTGGCACGGGTAAACCGTGATAAAGAGTATTTTACACAATAGTCCCTAAACTTGTATTAATATGCAAATCTTATAAAACGTTTTTTTCATTTTGCATCTTATACAAAATTAATGGATTCTTTTTAGAGTAAACTATAATTTTGGTCCCTGAGGTTTATACCTGGATACGAAAATCGTCCCTAAACTTCAATAAGTACGGAAATCATCCTTACTGTTTTCATTTTGCTTTGAAAATGGTCCCCGTGACTAACGCCCGTTAAAAAACTCAGTTAAATCAGGATTATTTTGGTCTTTTTACACTTTTTTGTCTTTTTCTGTTAAAATAAAATAAAAATAAAATAAAAATAAAAATAAAATAAAAATATTTTATATTTTATATATTTATATTATATATATATACACAGTGAAGAACACCCCGTCACCCACCTCCGTCACCCACCACGGTGACCCACCCACCATCGTGAACCACCTCCGTCACCCACCATCGTGAACCACCTCTGTCTGCCCTAATCGACTAACCATCGATTGTTCATGGCAGCAGCTAACACGCCGGCGTTCTTCTCCACTCGATTCAACATCCGGCGACTGCTAGAACTTCTACACAGGTGCCCTTCAATCTCGAATTCAGGCGTCTTCACCATCTCCCCCTCAGAATCCTCTCTATCACACCATCTCCATCACCCTTAGACTTCTGTCGGTCGACCATTTCCCACATCTCACGATTTCAGCCATTCCAGCCCTAATTGCGATCGATCTCGTCCCTGTAGCAGCCATCACCATCGTCAATTTTAACATCGATTTCTTAATTTCCATCACACAACACTCCTAGTTTTTCTGTGAAGTCAAGACCCACAAGGTACTAAACCATTGCAATGTCAAACTCGATTGAAATGGAGGGTGGAAGAAATGGCGGCTGCCAGCGGTGAGGAACACGAGTTCGCCGGTGATGGTGGCGCTGTGTTGCTGCCGGCGACAGCTGGCCGGAAGTTGACGGTGAAGGGTGCAGGTCGACGTGAATTTGGAAAAGGGAGGGGTGTTTCCTTTTTCAGAAATTACAATTAGGTCCTTAATGTTGTATGGTTTTTACAAGAATAAGAAAAAACAAGAGTAAATTACAAAAAGAGAGAAAAAACCATGGTTTGACAAAAATACCCCTGAACTTAACTGAGTTTTTTAACTGAGTTAACAACGAGGGACCATTTTCAAAGCAAAATCCAAACAGTAAGGATGATTTTTAGACTTATTGAAGTTTAGGGACCATTTTCGTATCCAGGTATAAACCTCAGGGACCAAAATTGTAGTTTACTCTTCTTTTTATTTAAGATCTGACGATAGCGTTTGGTACAAAAATATGATTGGATTGTAATGGACTAGAATTCTAGATAGAATTGGATATGAGAGCATCTCCAACAGCTTTTCTAAAATAGAAAAAATTGAGTTTTTGTTCTCTAAACCTCTCCAACAGCTTTGCTATCTTGTTTGATATAATAGAAAAAACTTGAAAAGTTCCCAAGTTTAGAGAATTCTCTAAAACTTGGTGGTATTAGAGAGAAATTATTATTTTATCAATTTGTATTAAGTTTTTTTTAAAAGATGTATTGGGAGATAAATTAGAGAATATTATATTTGTTGGGTCACCAAGGATTTGAAATTGACTCACCGATGTTTTCCCTAAAACTCCTACTTAGAATATTTTAGTTCAGTTCTTTGAATGACTTGTACAAGATATCAAATGTTCGGTGAAGTCGAAGATCAACCGAAACCAAGCTTGAAGACTCTCTACTTGTGGAAAATAGAAGACTCTCGGCAACATTCAAACAAGTCATCACCACCGAAATTCCTTGACATTTCGGTGGTCTTCTCTCCACCGAAGTTATAGGACATTTTCGGTGGCCTTCTCCCACCGAAGTGCATGGACAGTTTCGGTGGCCCCATCCACCACCGATGACCCTTTCGGTGCTCCTCTCACCACCGAAATATACTTGTAATTTCGGTGGTCCTCTCACCACCGAAATATACTTGTAATTTCGGTGGTCCTCTCACCACCGAAACATGCTCGCAATTTCGGTGGACTAGTTACCACCGAAACATGCTTGCAATTTCGGTGGACTAGTCTTCTTTCCATCGAAGATTTCTCAATCTCGGTGGAAACCACTTCGGTGCTAAAGGCTCAAGACAGAAGATCATTTATTATGGGACAATATCCTCCAGCAGAGAAAAGTGACAGTTTGTCTCTTTATCCACTTTCAGTTAAGGTCCCTATTATCTGCTCAAGCTACTCTGTCTGCACCTAGTGAAAAGTGACAAGGACTTCACAGTTCTCCTGAAGTCAACATTATCAGCATATGTGAAGATGACAAGTGTCCCAAGCATTTAATGCTTGGGCACTCCTTGGCACTATAAAAGGAGAAGTGCTCTTCATGCAATTCTCACGCTTTCAAGAAATTCTCTCAGTGCAAGAAACCTTCT
The DNA here is from genome assembly GCA_033807775.1 of Saussurea involucrata. NCBI lineage: Eukaryota > Viridiplantae > Streptophyta > Magnoliopsida > Asterales > Asteraceae > Saussurea > Saussurea involucrata. Next base: position 16,078,398 of record CM066314.1, read on the forward strand.
TTTAAGCCTTAAAACTCAATAGCTTTGCTCTTAGTGTTCTTAGTTGTTTTGTTGTATACTTTGTGTAAGATTGTTAGAATAGTTTATCTGTTCTTTTCCGCAACAATCTTAAGTTTTCTGTGTGTAATTCTTTTGAAAGATTTTCAAATATAAGAATTAAAATTGTGAAATTTTTGTGTATTGTATTCAACCCCCCTTCTACAATACTTGTTAAGCCATCTGGGACTAACAAGTGGTATCAGAGCAGAAAGTTTAATTCCATAAACTTGATCTGCGATGGCTGCCTCTTCTTCTTCTACTGTTGAAAACTCTTTTCAAAATAACTTCTCTGAAAATGGCTCCATTTCAAAACCTCCTAAGTTCAATCCCAACAACTTCTCTTTGTGGAAAAGCCGCATGATGCTATTCATGGAAGGAGTGGATGCTAGATATCCAACCATTCTCAACGAGGGACCCATTATCCCCAGAGTTTGGGCTCGCTATGACACGCAGAGGCCAGGTAAAGAAACCTTTGAAAAGGAAATCTCTAGTGATTCTGATGAGGAAAAATCCAGTGCTACTGGTCGGTATATTCTCAAAAATCCTAAAAAGTATACTGATGAGGAGAAACGTTTGGTTACTCTTGACTCCAAGGTAAGAGCTATTATTGCTCTCTCTCTTCCTGATGAGGTCTACCACTCTTTGGTGAACTTTGAAACTGCCAAAGAAATGTGGACCACTCTATGTGTTCTGTACGAAGGTACAGAGGAAGTCAAGAAATGTAAAAAGATTGGTCTTATCAGAAAGTATGAACTATTTTCTTTTGAAAAAGGAGAATCTCTTCCTAGCTTCTATAACCGCTTCAACTCTCTTTTAAATGATCTTAAGTTGTTGGGCAGAGTCTATGATAATGAGGAAGTCTTGTGCAAGTTCATGGATTGTCTCCCAGATTTTTGGGAAAATATATGTACTTGCATCAAAACTACCAAGGACCTTGAGTTCATGCCCTTAACTGTTTTATATGGTACTCTTTTCAACTTTGAGCAAACCAAGCTTCAACGGAAATCTTTCATCAAGGAAATAAAGAGCTCCTCTATAGCTCTTGTTAGTGAAAGTTCCAAGAATTCTCAAAATCTTCCTAGAATCACCTATCCTTCATCTGACTCTGACAATGACAGCCAAACAAATGTAACCCACCAAACGGAAGCATATCTTAGTGATGCTGATGATGAAGGTGAGGATATCATGGTTGAACAGTTGTCGGATGAGATGGCGATGATGGCCGGTTCTAAACACAAGTTTCGTCCCTTCAACAAATCTCGAAGTCTTAGAAAAACTTCATCTTTCAAAACTTCTTCTGACAAGTCTAATGAGGAATGCTACAACTGTGGCAAGAAAGGACATTTTGCATCTGAGTGTAGAAGCAAGCGTATCTCCAAGTCCAGATTTACTTCTTCTGACAATCCCTCTTCAAAAAGGGAAAAATCCAAACACATGCCTTTCAAATCAACCTTTCCCAAAAAGGAGTCCCCACCATCCTTCTTAAATCATCAGGAGCGTGCTGAGAAATACAAGGCCAAGTACAAGAAAGAGAAGGAAAGGAGTGAGGGTCTAGAGAGAAAAGGGAAGGGTCTCATGGCAGAAACCCACGATTGGGACGACGAAGACACCTCCGACAGTGATTCTCAGAATAGATGCTTCGTGGCCATCTCAGAAGAAATGGAAGTTTCCGAAAAGGCCACCTCACCTATGGCTCTAGTGGCAACTGGGTGCTCCACAGCCTACGCTCAGGTACATCCCTTCAATAATATGTCTGATATTGAAAAAATCAATGCCTATGAATCTTTAACTCAAGATTTTTATTCTGTTAAAGACAGTAAGAATAGAAAATCTGCTCAAGTGAAAGAGCTCAAAGCTGAACTTGAAATTTGCATGTCTAAGCTTAAAAGGTTTGAGGAAATCAAAAATGAGCTTGAGGACTTGAAAACAATAAATCATGTGATCTCAAAAGAAAAGAACTCTCTGTTTAAGAAACTAAAAAGGGAACAAGAAGTCATCAAAAAATGGTCAAGCTCTTCCAAAAATCTTGAACAAATCTTTCAAAGTCAAATCTGTAGTTCAAACAAGTTCGGTCTAGGATTTGGAAAAACTGATGTTTGTGAGTCCACTCTTGCTCTTGTTCCCCCCACCAATGCATGTGATGATCTCTCTGATTCTAGCTCTTGTGATTCCATCTCTTTGAACTCGTTAGATCTGTGTGAAGCCTTAAAGTATGGCATATCCTTAAAGGCCAAAGACTCCTCATTGCAAGTCATTGAGAAGCAAGATTCAAATGACGTTTCTAAACCCATCCATGATCAGCTCAAATTTTCGGCCATGGATGAAGCCTCCTCCTCGAACTCTTCAAAAGCTAATCCTTCCAAAAGATCTAAACCCACCGATCTTATCCCCTTTGTGCCCACCAATCCCTCAATCTATGACCCTCCAATTCCTCTTCATGAAGTGTTCAAATCTATTCACATAGATACCTACACCGAACCTAAGCCCTCAAAGATCCCCAAAAGAGAAACTCCTGTTCACTCAAAAAGGATCTCCTGTGCCGACAAAGGAAAATCGGTGGTCAACTGCATGGCAAGCTCCCATCCTAAAAGTTTTACCCCAAACATTCCCTCTAACAACACTTATGTTCCTAGATCTGTGCTTTTAAGAAAATCAACCTCCAAAGATTTATCCAAAGGAATCCTTGGGTCCAAGCCTCCTGCTCTGTTCTCCTCTAACAAGGTTATAAGAACAAATGATAAAAGCCAAAACATGAAAAATGCTAAAAAGGTGTTTATCTATAGAAAATGCTATAACTGTGGTGACACTTTTCATATGGCTAAGGACTGTCCCAAGGATAGGATTGATAGATCCAAGCTTAAGGAATCATGCTCTTCTAACCCCAAAGGACCCATTACAAAATGGGTACCAAAGAACTAATATGTGTTTGCATGCAGGCTTTTGAGCACCATCAAATTTGGTATTTAGACAGCGGGTGCTCACGCCACATGACGGGAAACAAGTCTCTTCTCATCAACTATGTGCCGGGAAAAGGTCCTTCTGTAACTTTTGGTGATAATTCTAAGGGTTACACCAAAGGATACGGAACTCTCTCTAATGGATCTGTAACCTTCAATAAAGTGGCTTTTGTGGACGGCCTCATGCATAACCTCCTCAGCATTAGCCAACTGTGTGATCTTGGATACAAAGTTATCTTTGAACTTTGTGTCTGCTCCGTGGTAGACAAACAATTCAATGTGGTGTTATCGGGAAGACGGATGGAAAATGTCTACGTCATAGATATGGGACAATCCAATTCTTCTTCAAATGTCTGCTTTGTGTCAAATGATGCATCCAAAAGAAACTGGTTGTGGCACAAACGTCTCTCTCATCTAAACTTCAAGACCTTGCATAAAATCTCCAACAAAGAGCTGGTGACGGGCATGCCAAAGTTGAACTTTGTCAAAGAGAAGCTGTGTGATGCATGTGAAAAGGGAAAGCTCACCAAAACATCCTTCAAGACGAAGCAATGCTCTTCCATCACTCTTCCTCTTCAATTGCTGCACATGGATCTATGTGGACCAGTCAGCACTCCAAGTCTTGGAGGCAAAAGGTATATTCTTGTTATTGTTGATGAATTTACCAGATATACTTGGGTGTTCTTTCTCAGGTACAAAAGTGATGCTACTGAAGAAATCATCAACTTTGTCAAGAAAAATGAAGTTCTCAATGGCCAGCTTGTCCGCTCGGTAAGGAGTGACAATGGCACTGAATTCAGAAATAGTGCTCTTGAAGACTTCTTCACCGAGAAAGGGATCTCTCAGAACTTCTCTGCTGTTCGTACTCCTCAGCAAAATGGAGTGGTGGAAAGGAAAAACAGAACACTGTGTGAGGCCGCTAGATCCATGCTGAGTGAATCAAATCTCCCCACCTATTTTTGGGCCGAAGCTGTGAATACTGCCTGCTTCACTCAAAACAGGTCAGTAATATCCAAAAGACATGATAAAACCCCGTATGAAGTTTTTCATGGCAGAAAACCAAATATTGGCTTTCTTCATGTCTTTGGGTGTATCTGCTTTATTCTTAATGATCGTGAAAATCTTGGGAAGTTTGATCCCAAGGCAGATGAGGGAATATTTGTTGGGTACTCCTTATCCTCCAAAGCTTATAGGGTGTACAATCTCAGAAGAAAATGCATTGATGAGTCCATTCATGTCAAGTTTGATGATCTCAGATGTTCATCACTTTCAAGTGATGAGGATGATTTACACAGATGGATCTCATCATGTATTGGTGATACCCCCTTAGTCACTTCCACCGATATCTCCTCTATTCCCTCAAATCCATCCACCTCAAAAAACCCAGCTGCATCACTCTCTCCCACCGAAATTGATCAACCCATCTCTCACACCGATTTCCCTATTCCCACCGAAACTCCACACCGAAGCCCTTCTTCCATCCCTAATCCCACCGAAAATCACATGGCTTCCACTACCGAAAATCCCATCTTACACCAAACCTCTGATCCCACTACTCCAGTTCACTCTACTCCTCATACCCCATCACCTTTACCCCCTGCTCTAAAATGGACCAAAGATCACCCCATAGATCAAATTATTGGTGATCAACAAGCAGGTGTCCAAACCCGCAGAGGAGTTGGAAATATTTGTCTCTATGTGAATTTCCTCTCTCTCTCTGAACCCAAGAAAGTGGATGAAGCTCTATCAGATCCTTGTTGGATCACTGCCATGCAAGAAGAACTTTCTCAGTTCCAGAGAAATAAAGTTTGGAGATTGGTTCCCAAACCCAGAAACAAGACAATCATTGGAACCAAGTGGGTATTCAGGAACAAAATGGATGAAGATGGTACTGTTATCAGGAACAAGGCCCGATTAGTAGCTCAAGGATACAGACAGGAAGAAGGCATTGACTATGATGAAACATTTGCCCCTGTTGCAAGACTTGAAGCTATAAGGATCTTTCTGGCTCATGCTGCCTACCGAAATTTTAGGGTCTTTCAAATGGATGTCAAAAGTGCCTTTCTAAATGGGGAACTTGCAGAGGAAGTCTATGTGAAACAACCTCCTGGCTTTGAAGACCCAGCTCATCCAGACTATGTGTACAGACTTGACAAAGCTTTGTATGGTCTCAAGCAAGCTCCACGTGCTTGGTATGACACTCTTGCCAACTTTCTTCTCAAGCATGGATATTCCAGAGGTAAAATTGACAATACTCTCTTCATCAAAGAAACCTCAGGTAATATCATTCTTGTTCAAATCTATGTTGATGACATCATCTTTGGTGCCACTGATGAATGCCTATGTGATGAGTTTGCTTCTCTCATGATGAGTGAATATGAGATGAGCATGATGGGAGAGCTTACATTTTTCTTGGGCCTTCAAGTCAAACAATCTTCAGAAGGAATTTTTATAAATCAAAGCAAATATATTCGGGACCTTCTGAAGAAATTTAACTTTCTAGATAGCTCTCCTATGAAAACTCCCATGGCACCTCCCTTGAAACTGTGTGCCGATCTAAAAGGTGAATCTGTGGATGTTACTCTTTACCGAGGTATGATAGGCTCTCTTCTTTACCTAACTGCTAGCAGACCGGATATTATGTTTGCTACCTGTCTATGTGCTCGTTATCAGGCCAATCCTAAAGTATCACATTTAAAGGCTGTAAAACGAATTTTTCGGTATCTTAAGGGCACACTGCACTTGGGTCTTTGGTATCCCAAAGACTCGGGTTTTGAACTAATTGGTTATTCAGATTCAGACTATGCAGGTTCCCAGATTGATAGAAAGAGTACTACAGGAAGCTGTCAGCTCCTTGGGGGAAAATTGGTAAGTTGGTCCAGCAAGAAACAAAACTCTGTATCAACCTCTACTGCTGAGGCTGAATATGTAGCTGCTGGGAGCTGCTGTGCTCAGATTCTATGGATGAGAAACCAACTAAGGGACTATAATCAATTCTTTTCTAAAGTCCCAATTCTGTGTGATAATTCCAGTGCTATAGCTATAGCAAATAATCCTGTTCTTCACTCTAGATCTAAACACATCGATATCAGGTATCATTTCATCAGGGATCACATTTCCAAAGGTGACATTGAACTGCACTTCATTCCCACCGATTTGCAGCTTGCTGACATTTTCACCAAACCTCTTGATGAAACCAGGTTCAACTTTCTCATCAGTGAACTTGGGATGTGCAATTTCCAAGAATAAACATGTGTTCATGCTCCACCGATCTCACATCGGTGGACACCTTCTTATCTACTTCTCTCTCTCTCCACCGATCTCTCATCGGTGGACAAATCTATGTGTTAAATCATTTCTATCTCTTTTCCAACACCGAAGTCCAATTTCGGTGATAATCTCAAGTATCGGTGAAGCGTGTCTACCACCGAAGCCCATTTCGGTGAAAATTTTCAAAATCGGTGAAACCTGTCCACCACCGAAGTCTCAAATCGGTGATCATCTCAAATCGGTGAAAATTTTCCACCACCGAAGTCCCATTTCGGTGGTACTATCCAAATCGGTGAAACCATTCTACCACCGAAGTCCCATGAACACCGAATCCACCACCGAACTTCCACCGATCGTCTACCGAACGAACACCGAATCCTCCACCGAAGCATCACCGAGCCTACACCGATCCACACGGTTCCCAAAGCCCACTTGTGACCACTCAATTGCAGTTGTGTCAGACCCTTCGCCTATCCGCCGTTCCGTGTCCCGATTCCCAATAACCCTTTCACCTCAGGAGCCGCATGTCCCCTCTCCCCATACAAAATCATCATCACAGTGCCTTATCATTTCCCTATATATACATACCTCCCTTCACTTCCTCCCCACTCCTTTCTCACAATTCAAACCTGCAACTCTCTCTTCTTTTTCAAACATATCTCTCTCATGGCATCCTCACGATATCCAATTCCTACACGTTTTGAAGACCTCCGCTTCAACCAGTGCAATCACGTTGCCCGCCTCGAATCCGATCCCGCTCATCCCGAGTTCTCTACTATTGCTAAATTTCTGTCTCGCTCTCCTCTTCTTCATGCCTTCACATGCAACCCCAGGATGAGCAAAATGCTCATTGGACAGTTCTGGCTCACCTCCGTGTACGATCCCTCCAATGAGGCCATTCACGCCTCCATCTTCACCAATGCCGAAGGTGATCACGACCTCACATTTGGGGTCGATGATGTTCGTCTCGCTCTCAAGATCGACGCATTTTCCGACTATGAAGACATGTATTTGGACACCATACATGAAGACATTGTTCTTACCACCAGTTATGTGCTCGACGACTCCTCCAAAAGCTCCAAAGGCCCCGGTACTCTTCTTCGCAGCAAAATGGGAGGCATTTGGAATTTCTTCTTCGCCCACGTTATCCATTGCCTCTCACGCAAAACAAGTGGGCATGATCAATCGCCTTCACACGTCAACAAACTCGCTCATGCCCTCATCTTCCAAAGGAAAGTTGACTTCGCCCAATATTTCTTCTCAGAGCTTGTCGAGGTCATCAAAACTCCCAAGAAGTGTTACGTTGCCTTTCCCCGCTTCATCTCCATGATCTTACAACACAAGCTTTCCAAAGCTTTGGAAACCGATCGCCGCTCTTCCTCGCCCCGGTTCTCTTATGAATGGTCATCTCCCGTTGTGGGCACCAAAACCCTCAACGTCAAGCCGCTCGCCACCGATCGCCCATTACGCCCAGGTATGATTTCCTTCGCTCTATCTCCCGAACTTCGTTGGGGTGATGCGGAAATTCCCGGGTTTCGCCACCTGGAAATTCCCGAGGTCACTCCAAATGTTGTGGTCCCTTCTCCCCGTTCCCGAGTGACGTCGGGTGGCACTCAAAAGAAACGACAAAAGGCCACCGACACCTCCGCTCCCGCTTCTCGAACCACGTCACCGAGAGATCCCTCGGAGACTTCCCCGGTTCACACCCCTTCTCACAAGCGGAGGCACTCACCTTCCCCTTCGGGATCTCTTCCAAAGAGGTCTCGGAAACCATCGGCCCAACCGACTCATCCAACCGTCGATTCTCCAAAATCTCCGGTTGTTGAACTTCATCCCTCCGGGCCAAGGGTACCTGCTACACACCCCACCGTCTCCTCTGTTGCCTCTCGAAAGGCCTCAGTTACATTTCAGGAGGACCCCCCACATACCTCCCCACTCGACTCTTTGGGTGGTGGAGATGACCTCGAGATCTCTCCGCTCGAGGGTTCTGACTTCACACTACACAGCTTTCCACCCGATCAGTTTTCGATCGAAGACATTGCACAACCCTCTAAGGGTTCCCCCCCAATTGCACCCTTTGATTTTTTCGATTTTCTTTTAGCGGACACTGGTTCTCCCCAAACCATCCCGTCCACCGAAGAACATCACACCGAGTCTCCCTCGTCTTCACACCAATCACCCCCCCCGATCACCTACTCCCCCCCGATCACCTACTCCCCCCCGAATGTTACACACCGACGACTTGATACCTTACCTCCATATTCCCATTCCCGAACCTGACCCCCACCGACTCCTCTTCCAGTTTCCCGAAATCGGTGGCCAGACTTCCCCGCACATCGACCGCACCTCTACCTTTCTTAAATCTACCATCACCTTAATCTCCCAAGCCAATTCCCGCATCTCTAACCTCGAGTCTCAGCTACCGCATCTTCTTCTTGATGCCATCACCGAAGCCCTACGCCCCATTCAAGAAAAATTATCTACCCTTTCTACCACAGTGGAGTCCCTCTCCAAACCTTCCACCGACTCGCCCAGTCCTGAACGTTCCCAGTGGGAAATGGATCTCGGTGACTTTGCCTTGGTTCCCCATACCACCGAAACGAGTCTGGCCTTCCTACACTCCAAGTTTGATAAGGCCTTCTATGAGTTGGGTTTCAAGTTACCGGCTGTTCCTGAGGTGGAGAAAACCACGGCTCCACCGAAACTTCCATCCATAAAGAAACTTTCCAGTAACCAGCCTCCACCGAAACCCTCTTCACCGAAATCCTCCTCTCCACCGAAATCCTCACCACCAAAATCCTCCTCTCCACCGAAATCCTCACCACCGAAACCCTCTTCACCACCGAAACCCTCTTCACCACCGAAACCCTCTTCTCCACCGAAACATGTCTCACTCTCACCGACCCATACTGGCTCCACCGAAGCTCTTGACCTTAATGCATCAGTTGAGGGGGAGCAGTCCAGCAATGCTCCCGAAGACAAAGGAAAAAGAACTCTTTCGGCCGAAGAATTGGCCAGAGAAGCAAAGAAGAAAAAGGATCTGGCAAGATATGGGGCTCGACCGAAGGACGCTGAAACTCTCAAACTCAAGCCTGCTTCTCAACCTATCACCACCGAACTTGGCCTCTCTGCTCAAGAAATTGAGGAAGCAAGAATAGCTCAAATCGACTTAGACAAATCCAGAGATCTGTCTCTCAAAGCTGCCGCAGAAGAAGCTTCAAAAGTCAAGTCCACCGATGCCATCCAAACACAGAAATCGGTGCTCAGTGCCTTGGAACAACAAAAGAATGAAGAAATTAATTGGTACAAAAAGACCATGCACCACCGGAGCTATAGGTCACAAATTTCTTCAGTAAAGATTGCCACCTCCAAGGCAAACCCTCAAGACATCAGATTGATTATTAACTGGGAAGATGGTTCTATGAAGAGTGTAAAAGAAAGCCATCTCCAACTCTTCGGTCTCTCGGAATGGTATGAAATCACTCAACACCTCGTCAGGAGTCCAAATCCAAGGAAAGACATCTTTGTCAAATACATTGATGGTCTAATGAATAAGATGAAGGAGATCAAAAGAAAACATAACATCATCCTCTCCACCGAAGAAAGAGCCAAACTGATGTCTCTGAAAGAGAAGATCATCCTCCCCAAAGTCAAAAATCCTCCTGACTCAGTCTTCAAGGAAATGGCAAGAGAAGGTAAAATCCCGAATGTAAACAATCTTAACCTTACCATTCCCACTTCTGTTCCCTATCCTACCACAACCTTAAGCCTCTCACCAATACCAGGATTATTCTTTAACGACGGTCTCGGTCGTCGGGCATTCTTCAGATTTGCCCAGATGTCCATCGCCGATACTATATTTCTGGAAGGCATTCACAACCTCTTTCCGAACATCCCCGAAGCTCAACCGTTCTATAGAAACTTACTGGATGAAATCAAGCGCCGCAAAACCTCAAAGAAGTAAGTTCTCTCCATTTGGTACTTGTAAAAGTTAGTTTCTCATTTTGTAAAATTGTACGAGAACTTATCTTAATACAAGTATCTCTATTTGAATTTTATTTCCGTACATACTTTATTTTTCGTTACCTGTAAATACTGTACATAGTATACATACGCATACAAAAGAAAAAGATCAAAAAGAACAAAAAGAATGGTCTATGTGAAAAGAACCCAAAAGAGTAAAGAGGGTCAAAAACGCACTTACTTTTATTTACTCTTGAATATTCTAAGATAAGGAGCTCAAATTCAAATAGGGGGAGATTGTTGGGTCACCAAGGATTTGAAATTGACTCACCGATGTTTTCCCTAAAACTCCTACTTAGAATATTTTAGTTCAGTTCTTTGAATGACTTGTACAAGATATCAAATGTTCGGTGAAGTCGAAGATCAACCGAAACCAAGCTTGAAGACTCTCTACTTGTGGAAAATAGAAGACTCTCGGCAACATTCAAACAAGTCATCACCACCGAAATTCCTTGACATTTCGGTGGTCTTCTCTCCACCGAAGTTATAGGACATTTTCGGTGGCCTTCTCCCACCGAAGTGCATGGACAGTTTCGGTGGCCCCATCCACCACCGATGACCCTTTCGGTGCTCCTCTCACCACCGAAATATACTTGTAATTTCGGTGGTCCTCTCACCACCGAAATATACTTGTAATTTCGGTGGTCCTCTCACCACCGAAACATGCTCGCAATTTCGGTGGACTAGTTACCACCGAAACATGCTTGCAATTTCGGTGGACTAGTCTTCTTTCCACCGAAGATTTCTCAATCTCGGTGGAAACCACTTCGGTGCTAAAGGCTCAAGACAGAAGATCATTTATTATGGGACAATATCCTCCAGCAGAGAAAAGTGACAGTTTGTCTCTTTATCCACTTTCAGTTAAGGTCCCTATTATCTGCTCAAGCTACTCTGTCTGCACCTAGTGAAAAGTGACAAGGACTTCACAGTTCTCCTGAAGTCAACATTATCAGCATATGTGAAGATGACAAGTGTCCCAAGCATTTAATGCTTGGGCACTCCTTGGCACTATAAAAGGAGAAGTGCTCTTCATGCAATTCTCACGCTTTCAAGAAATTCTCTCAGTGCAAGAAACCTTCTTTTAAGCCTTAAAACTCAATAGCTTTGCTCTTAGTGTTCTTAGTTGTTTTGTTGTATACTTTGTGTAAGATTGTTAGAATAGTTTATCTGTTCTTTTCCGCAACAATCTTAAGTTTTCTGTGTGTAATTCTTTTGAAAGTTTTTCAAATATAAGAATTAAAATTGTGAAATTTTTGTGTATTGTATTCAACCCCCCCTTCTACAATACTTGTTAAGCCATCTGAGACTAACAATATTAATATAACTTGTGTTAAAATCTCTAAAATTGAGAATCTCTTTGAGATGAATACAATTTTTTTAGAGATTTTAACTTTTGATTCTCCATTTTAGAAAAATTATAGCAACTCTGTTGAAGATGCTGTGACAATTTGGTTGTTTGGTGTGACTAGGACATGACTAAATAAGTTGTCCCTAAAAGTTGTTTGATGATTTTTATATACAAATAACATAAATATTTAAATCATTTAGTTTATAAATGTTTTTACACGATTTTCGTATATAATAGTACAAATTTTGAATGGATAATTTGATGTGATGTGATTGATGGTAGTTCAGGAAAAACTATGTTTAGTTTAGAAGATTCTTGTGAATTGGTGGAGGCATGATAAAAGTTGTTTCAGCGACCGATAGAGGTAGAGGTGGTGTTGGTTTATGGCGACGGTAATCCAGAGGTATTCGAAATCACAAATAATTGTCACTTTGGTTGCATCTAGATGTATATTTTGTCCTTCCACATAAAAGTTTCATATTTGATTTTTAAGTAAAGCGATTGTGACTTTATTTCACTTGATGCGTTAAACTGCAAAACATGTTTTATGCAACACAATAAAGAAAATAGTATATTGGGAAAATGGTCCCTAAAATAATGTTAATCTACAATTTAGTCCATAAACCTCTTCTTTTTGCATTCTTATCCAAAATAGCTAAATTCATCCTGCTTTGTTATTTGTCTATTTCATTATTTTATCATTTCATTATTTATCCATCCGACATCCAATGGATGATCAGATCGGATCAAATTCACTCAGTGTGTAAATTTAAGGGAAATTAATTAAAATACCCCAAGTTTGAAAGTGAGTTACCAAAATACCCCAAAAAATTAATTTCTTACCAAAATGCCCTTTTTTCCGCGGATGGAGCCCTCTATAGCGGGCAGGGACTGAAAGTGTAAAATTTTGCAAGATTATTTACACTTTCAGTCCCCATAGCGGGCCATCGCGGGCCTCGATCGCGGGGGCCAGGGACTGAAAGTGTAAATATATCTTGCAAAAATTTCACAATTGGTCCCTGCCTGCGATCGCGGGATCTTATCGCGGGGAAAAAGGGCATTTTGGTAAGAAATTAATTTTTTAGGGTATTTTGGTAAGTCAACTTCAAACTTGGGGTATTTTAATTAATTTCCCTAAATTTAATCTAATTTTCTAACAATGAAATAAATTGTTTAATCATTTTTATATGTGTTAAAACCAACACAAGTGAGACTAAAAATTTCATAATCAACACAAAACAAATTTAGATTTAAGCAAAGCAAAAACCAATTAAAAAATCCCTTACGGGGTAATTATGAGTTAAACTACTCGTGTTAGAATGAATGAAATCTTATATAATTCGAAAAGGCAAAGCACAAGACCAAGACAATAAAATATAAAAATTGCAAACAAGTTAATTGGATGGTAGTTGAATGGATTACTAGATGTTAATCGAATGGTTAACTGAATGGGTAATTGGACAGTGTCATATTTGTCTTTCATATATATGATACTTTTCAAACTACACACCTTTTAATCTATCGCACCACTCTAATAACAAATTTTCCGGGTCTCTAACACAAGGGCGAGCTTATCCTATGCGGGTCTCAGGTCTCTAACAAATTTGTGTCCTTAAATGTGAAATCATAAAGCTTTCTGGATGAAACTATAAACATTAAAGCTTCAAGGGTTTATATGAAAATTATCAAATAAAGAAAAAGGTCAGGGTGTAAACTCGTAAATTATCAAATAGTATTATTTTTTTTTTGGGTCCACAAGCTTTTACGATAATTATTGAACGGTCCATGGGCTATAAAAATGTTAAATAGCCTCTCATTTTTATAGAACTTGATATCTACATTGCAATTAGTGGGGGGATGGGCCCATGAAAATGAAAAAAATATGAAAATTTTAGGTTAAACACATTGATTTTTTAGCTATATATCTTAGTGTCCCTACAGTAACTTCTCATTCAGGACCCCATCAACCAAAAAAAAGTATCTTGAAATCAACTAAAAACCAAATTTAACTCTCGAAATCGACAAAAAACCAAAAAATCTATTGAAATCGACAAAAAAACTTAAAAATCTTTTAAAATCAACCAAAAAAGCTTTAAAAATCCGCAAAACGTTGGATTTTGTCTAAAAATACATCGGACAACTTCACGGGCATTTAAACTACCTTAAAGGTGATCCCATTAAGATAAAATCCTGGATCCGCCACCAGTGTTCTTGATGTATTTATTGTGATGTTTATAATCTAAAAATAATAATTACTCACAATAATATGATTAAAGCTATGAAAGGATAAATAAACAATTCTATATTTACTTTTGTAATTGTATCGTCATTTGTGCTCGAACATATATTTCTTTTTAGGGAAATTAATTAAAATGCCCCAAGTTGACAACCGTTTCATCGAAATGCCCTTTCTCTCTCTTAATTTGCAAAAATACTCTGAAAATCCGTGGCCTGACCCGTGGCCCACGAATTTTTTTTTAAATTTGACTCATCCGTGGTCAAAGCCCGTGGGAGGGGTAAAAATCCGTGGCCAATACTTTTGTCCGTGGCCCACGGATGTTTTTACAAAATTTGATTGAATTTTAAATTGAATGTTACACTTTCAACCCCTATACTTATTTACTTAATTTACTTTATACCTTTTACTTTCATAATTTTAATTTTACATTTAACACATATAATCGTTTATTAACTAAAATACGTTAAAAATACGTTTTAATTTTAACAAGTTACACCATTATAATCGTCCATTCGATACGTTCGAAATGAGCCCAATATTGAATATTTTTGGATTTATTTATTTTATTATATATCATATATACTACATAAAAATATTTTTAATATTTACAATTTATACTTTTATAGTTAATTATTTCATTTATGGTACATCTCTTATTTTTTTTAATTTTTTTTACACTCTTATCGCATTAACATAATAATAATATATTAACTAATTCATTAAATTGTTTTAAATTATTATTATTTGTATGTGTTTATAGATATCGTGAATGACAATAGGACAAGGTTTCACGAGAAGAATATGAAATGGGGTTTTGACAAGTTGGTATCACTAGACTTATTTAAGAATTGTGAAAATAGGTATTTGGCGAATAATGATTCATGTGTGTTTGGAGCTGAAGTATATTTGCAGTTACAGAGTATGCACAAAAGGATCGATGTCTGTCCATCACAAAGCCTCCGTCAATTTTTAATACTTACACTTAGACCATCGATAATAAAATAAATAAAACGTATTTTAACTACAAGAGTGCCATAAGTTAAATAATTAACTATAAGAATATGAATTTTAAATATAAAAAATGTTTTTATGTAGTATATATGATATATAATAAAATAAATAAATCCAAAAATATTCAATATTGGGTTCATTTCGAACGTATCGAATGGACGATTATAATGGTGTAACTTGTTAAAATTAAAACGTATTTTTTAACGTATTTTAGTTAATAAATGATTATATGTGTTAAATGTAAAATTAAAATTATGAAAGTAAAAGGTATAAAGTAAATTAAGTAAATAAGTATAGGGGTTGAAAGTGTAACATTCAATTCAAAATTCAATTAAATTTTGTAAAAACATCCGTGGGCCACGGACAAAAGTATTGGCCACGGATTTTTACCCCTCCCACGGGCTTTGACCACGGATGAGTCAAATTTTGAAAAAAAATCCGTGGGCCACGGATCAGGCCACGGATTTTCAGGGTATTTTTGCAAATTGAGAGAGAGAAAGGGCATTTCGATGAATCGTTAGTCAACTTGGGGCATTTTAATTAATTTCCCTTCTTTTTATTGAATTAATTTTAAACGTAAATTATACTGATAATTAAGGTTTCCATAAATAATCGATAAAATTAAATATATCTATATCTATACTACTTTATGAAAAGGGAATAGTAGCTATTTTTCAAGAATCAGTTTTTCAACACGTATCACTTTTTAAGTTATATGTACAACTCTCAAGCTACTAAGAAATCCCCTCTCTCCCACGATTCTTCTCAAAATCACACTTTTTAATTTCTAAGTTAAACTTTATACCCTTAAAATTAGTTATCCAATTTACTTTTAATTCATTGTTTTTTCATTTTTTATTTTACATCCTTATCATATTAACATAAATAATCGTATATGAACAAGAATGCATTAAAAATACATTTCTTTTTTTTTACAAATTACATCATTGTAATCGTCTCGTCAATACCTTCGAAATGAGCTCAATATTGAATATTTTTGGATTTAATCATATTATTAAATATCATGAACATATACAAATTAATTTGTTTTATATCTCTTAAATTATTCATTTTCATTTTACATCCTTATAATATTAAGTTACATTTTATACTCTTAGAATTAGTTATCCAATTTACTATTAATCCCTTACTTTTCATTTTTTTTACACTCTTATCATATTAACATAAATAATCGTATATGAACAAGAATGCATTAAAATACATTTCTTTTTTTACAAATTACACCATTGTAATCGTCTCGTCAATACCTTCGAAATGAGCCCAATACTGAATATTTTTGAATTTAATCATATCATGTACATGTACAAATTAATTTGTTTTATATCCCTTACATTATTCATTTTCATTTTACACCTTTATAATATTAAGTTACACTTTATACCCTTAAAATTAGTTATCCAATTTACTTTTAATCCTTTACTTTTTTATTTTTTTTATTTTACACCCTTATCATATCAACATAAATAATCGTATATGAACAAGAATGCATTAAAAAATACATTTCTTTTTTTACAAATTATACCATTGTAATCGTCTCGTCAATACTTTCGAAATGAGCCCAATATTGAATATTTTTGGATTTAATCATATTATTAAATATCATGAACATGTACAAATTAATTTGTTTTATATCCCTTACATTATTCATTTTCATTTACACCCTTATAATATTAAAATTACATAATCATAATTTAACTAAAACATATTAATAAATGCATATTTTTACAAATCATAATATTGCAATATTCTCGTCAATAATTTCAAAATAAATTTATTATTGAATATTTTTTTAACTTAATAATATTGTGAAATATCATAAATACGTATCAAGATTTTTCAAGAATGACGTACTGAGATTTTTTTAAAATTTGTACATTTTACGCTTTTATCTATATTTATCTATTATACTTCTTTAAAAATAATTTTATTTACGTTTATTCTTGAATTTTTAAGAAGTACAAATCTCAATACATCATGTACAAGTTTAAAAGCTTTAAAACCTCCAACGTTCAATATGATAATTAAAAATAAAATTAATTTTTATTTTTAAATTACATTTTATACCATTATAATTAGTTATTTAATTTACTCTATATCTCTTCTTCTTTCATTTTTCATGTTACATTCTTATCATATCAACATACATAAACTAAAATACATTAAACAAATATGTTTTTTTATATAAATTATACCATTATAACCGTTCATCAAAACCTTCAAAATGAGCACAAATGTTATGAGTTTGAAGACCCCACTATCGAACGAATATTTTTCAAATTTTTTGACCAATTAACCATATTGACCTTTAATTTTATACATCTGATATGCGATCTAAAAGCGAATAAATATGAACATAAAACAAAATTATTTTTTCGAATTCTCGGCTTTAGATTCAAAATACTTCGCGCCGCATCGCGCGGATACGTATCTAGTTAATATATGATTCAGTTTACCAAAAAATATTTAACATAGTATTAATTAAAATCAGAAAAAATATTAAAAACTTTAGAAATTATTCATACATATATACATGTATAGAAATAATATATAGACATAATTAAATGTGAACCATAAAAAACCATGAGAACCACTATTAAATGTTATTTTACATTATGAAGTAATGTACATGAAATTACGGTGTTGCTTAACATATGAAACAGAAAAAATACATTAAAAATAGAGTTAAATGTAAATTTGGTCTCCTGTAGTTTATATAAGTAAAATTTTAGAAAATAATTTTTTAACAAGAGATATACTTACAGATTCATTTTTACTAGTAGGGTACCCGCGCAATGCGACGGGATGTCAACTATTTTTGTAAATCAAGAATATGAAGTTTATGTTCATTAAAACTTCAAATTTTATAAATTAAATTACAAATGAATACAAAAGACTCTAAAGAAGAAATGAAAAGTTAGATGTTATTTAGAACCTAAAGAAGAAACCTAAAAAATATTAGAGTAAATAACAGCTACACCGTTAAACATGAATTAAACAAACAAATATACATCATTAGTATTTCCTAGAGTGAATTTTGAATCTCAAATCTTGCATATACAAATTAGATAGAGCAAACAAGAGATCTTTCTATGGTGAGTGTTCATACACATGAACGACTTGATGGTGTGCCGACCACTAGGCCCGCCATGTAGGTCACGCCAAAGGTCTAACCATGATGTGATTGACTATAGTAAAAGGTGTCATTGGATCTTACCACAAAATTCCGATTATGTAAGGTAAAACACACACCTTTCCCACACACAAGTAATACGATATCTGGACTATATATAAAACAAATTGTGAAACAAGCCTTTAATCATTGACATCCATTATTCATGGAACATACTTACTGCTTGATCACTCAGGTTCAGTATAAAAAAGGGTAAGATTTCTGACAGATTAAAAGGACATGAAAGTAAAACAAATGAGTGAAAAACTTGGTTTTCTAAACCATTTCATGGAAATATAGCTGGTGGAGTTTATTATTGGTAACAACTAACAAGACTATGATACAAAGACAAATGAATGGTATATGTACTTTTTATCATAGGGATTTAGTTCTTCAATTTCAACTTATGCAGTGCACAAATGACAAAATCAAATCTTTGACATTAACACTAAGGGGACGTTTACCAAACACTTATTCGGGTTAGCGCTTACTAAATCACATTACCTACCAGGTTGATATGGCAGGACCAAAAATCTTACCCAGTTAGACCGAATGAAATGACCGAGAGTCTTACCCCGGTAAGTGATGGCGACGACTCTTACCACAATTAGCGCTTACCAGGTGAATTGTTGCATATGAAACCGATTTGGCGGATTAAAATCTTACCCGATAAGTAAGTGATAGTGTTAAATTTGATTGGTAAGCGCTTACCCAGGTAAGTATTTGATAAACGGCCCCTAACATTTGCTTTGTCCAAGCATATGTACAAGATTCAAGGCTATAACGTATGTTCACTAAAAAAGATCCATACAAGATTCAAGAATAAAAAAATATGTACATTAAAACATCACAAGTCATGTTTACCGGCTCATATATTCACTGTTGTTAAAAGAAGCATATTGTTTCTGAAAAGCAGCAATAAAAACTTGGATCACCTTTCATGCAAACCATCACATGAATTCAAGTCATGGAAATGTGTTGAATCACACACAAATTTCAAAGAACCCCATAATTTGTGAGCCTGCAACAAAAATATAATGAGAAGGAATTAACCTTGGTTGCCAATGAATCATAATGCAACGATGATTAATACATACCACAAAATAGAACAAACGACCAGTAAAATTATCTAGACACAGGATAACCGAGTTTCAAGTCACGACATAACATGAGGCTCAACCTGTCAAAATCCACCAAAGCCAATCGTTAAAAGGCAAAAAGTGAACCCATCAGTGTGAATTCCTTAGAAAATGTACTATACAGGTCGATGGCTACGTTAATGAAAAAGGACCAGCTTTATTTCATAAAAAAACACATAAATAACGAAGACCAAAAAGAACACTTTTTTGAAAGTCTAAAAGTCGTCATCAGTTCATCACTGGCTCACTACCTATTGGGAACAACATAAAAAGATAATGTTGAAGAAGACTGTGCACTTATGAATTCCTTGAACTTTGTTTGAACCACTTCTTTTAGAAGAACAAAAAAGCGGAAAGTAAATGGCCATTTCCCAAGTACCATCCAATGTATAAAACTGGATTTACAAACAAAAAATCGAATACTTCCTTTGTGGAATTTCAACAAACACATGATAATGGAAACCCTAACTTCATCACATGTTAGGAAACCTAAATTGATGTTACCAAAAACTTACTATTGTAAACCGAAATAGATGTTATCGAAAAAAACTATGAAAAGGAAGAATGGTTACTGTTAATGCCAAAAATCGCCCAAAATAGCAACTTAAGGTTGATGTGGACTTTTAACAACTAAAGAAATGTATCTCAAGACCAACCAACACAATCGCAAGGAAAAAGCAAATAAGACAAGAGATTTGGTGACGCGAAAACCCCCAAAACGAGGGAAAAACCGCGGTCGGCTTGTGGGAGCCGACGGTGCACTATAGTCGCCAAACAAAGGCGAAAGTCCTTTTGTAACAAGTGTTTTGTGTACAACAGATTACAAATAAATGTAGAAATAAACCGAGTCGTGTGTAAATGTCGTGTGTCGTATGTAAATCGTGCGAAATAAACTGTTGTCGTGCGGTTCGAACTGCTGTCGTGCGAAGGTTGCTTTATCGATATTCGTTCGAATGCTCTGTAATTTACTGTATTTGCGATGTGTAATAGGCTAATAGCTCAGGAACAGATGGAGCAGATGTCGATTAGATCCCTTTTCGGTTGCAGAGCAGGTCTTTATATAGCTTTTGTGGGTCATTAAATGTGTCTTGATGGCTTGCTTCGTAACCGCTGTCGGGCTTTTAATGCCATTGATAACTTGTCTATTACTGGCCGTTTGCGCCATGAATGCTCATAGACCTGCATTAATGAACAAAAGAAACGGGTGTTGACTGTTAACGGTTAATGTAATCGTACGACCGTCTTAAGTCTCGGACGTCGGTCGTACGGAACGTACGACCATCCAAAGAATGCACGACCATATATTCGTCTATAAATAATCTGTAAGACCTGATCTAAATACAAGAGTGGTCTTATGAAAATGTTATTCGAGTTTTCTATCATCGGTCGTGAGGTGCGATTTTTTACCCAAACAGTTTGCCCCCAAAATTTGAATTTTAGGCGTGAAAGTCGAATTTTAAATCTGACGAAGTGGTTTGACACGTGTCGCGCGGGGAGAGAATCTAGTCGAGTTCCAACCGTCTTGGTTCGATTTGGATTGGAGAAAATGGAAAGGTCGTGACGTCATGACGGCGTGTCAGAGGCGTAGAGTTGTTTAGGGGACAGGTGTCGCCCATCGGCACGATACATGCGAAAAGGCGATGGACAGGTGTCGACCATCCCAAGGGTCGATCTGACATGATCTTTGCCATAAATAGCGCGATTCAGGGAATCGTTTTCTTTTTACGTTTGCAACCCATTTTCGAGAGAATTCTTTGAGAGACAGAGTCAGGGGAACTTTTACCGCTGTTTGATCGTTCGAGGTTTTTAGACTTCTAAGGTACAATCTTTCACCCTTTTTCATTATGCGGAAAAGTCGATAGCCAAGAAGGCTTCTGCGTATAAGGACCTTATGGCCTATACGTGGCACAGGTTTCTGTGCGCGACTTTTCTGTCTCCTCCGAGCCGACAAGCTCTGTTTAAGAGAGGGAGGAGGTGGAAGCCTTTAGGTTATCGACGGGTATTCCTGTCGAAATTCGGTTATATACTCCGGACCAACTTAGATCGGCGCTGCCCCCAGACCCCGCTAGGGCGTTGCCCCTTGACCCCATCCGCTAAGTCGCCGAAGGGGGGGGGGGGGGACATTTGAGGATAAGGATACGATAGGTTATCTAGTATTCTTAGCGTTGAGAATATGATACGAGATGTTGCGTGTTTATGTTGTTATGCATATACGCTAGTAAGTGTAATGGATCCATAGGCACTGGAATTATTTGTAACATGGAATAGGCATAAAGTAACTTGTAATTCCCGTTGACCTGAAATGAGGAATAGGAATAAAGTAACTTGTAATTCCCATTTCGTAAGGTGATGAGAAATGAGAAATAGGCATAAAGTAAATTGTAATTCTCATTTCGTATTGTGAGTAGAAATCTTGGAATAGGCATAAAGTAAATTGTAATTCCTGATTTCTATGGGAAGGTAAGAGATAAGCATAAAGTAAATTGTAATCTCTACTTCCCCTCCAGGAAATAGGCATAAAGTAAATTATAATTTCTTGGACATGAACGATGATCTAGAATCTATAATGATTCGTAGTAGGCTCTCTAATGTGATGATATGACGTTCTGAATGTTAGTCATACTCATGGAATTGGGTATGTTCCCGTTATGGTGAGATGTGTAGACGTACGGTAAGAATGATGGTGTAACACCCTCAAAATTGGAATGAGCAACTAACTGTAATTTCGATAAAGTAACTAAAATATGATAAAATTTATTCTACATATCATCCTCGAAAATACCTCAAACTTTAAACATCACAAATTAAACAGCTAACAACTCTAGGCGGGTGTTACTTAACCCAAATAAAAGTTGCTAATCCCCAAAAGTGCGGAAAACTTCGCTAAGCATCTCACTTCCCGTGCACTCTACTAGCACTCATCACTTCGCAGTGTAGCTAAAGCTATTCCCAACCTGAACCTGTTGCACATGCCGACAAATAAAAAGGTTAGGCTAACGCCTAGTGAGTTCAAGAGTTTACATCATGAGCAAATCATTTGATAATTCAACAGCTTCAACTTAATAAATGATTTTCTAAAAGGGTTTGTATAAAAGACATCGACAACCCATTTTCCAAACGCACACAATTTCTGAGAGGAAAGCTTCCAATGAAAATCGTTTCTCTGCAAAGGACTCAAATCCAAAACTCACATCAAGAGTTAATTAATAATAATTTCTCAAATAATCACCATTGCGAATAAAACTCCAATAGTTAAAACATCCAATAAGGATGTAACATAAATCCGCCCATCAATCATGGAAAACAATCCATATGCATATAATATAACCTCAACAATGCGAATAAATAAAATACCCGAAATCAACACCCTTCGGTGACGGGGGAGACCCGATCTCATCGAATGTGGCAAACACACAAATTAAACCACCATTAATAAATACAAGTAAGCTTCTTGGATGTGGAAAACATATGACATCAACCATACTAGGTCTTTAGTCCATCTCCAGCATCAACCATACTAGGTCTTTAGCCCGTCTTAGACATCAACCAAAACTAGGTCTTTAGTCCACCTCCGGCATCAACCAAAACTAGGTCTTTAGCCCGTCTTAGACATCAACCAAAACTAGGTCTTTAGTCCACCTCCGGCATCAACCAAAACTAGGTCTTTAACCCGTCTTAGACATCAACCAAAACTAGGTCTTTAGTCCACCTCCGACATCAACCAAAACTAGGTCTTTAGCCCGTCTTAGACATCAACCAAAACTAGGTCTTTAGTCCAAACCACCAAGTTCAATCCTACTGGATCTTTACCTTGGGAACCCACCATCCAACGCACGCTTACTCGACTTAAATATATATATATATATATATATATATATATATATATATATATATACATGACCTCAAAAGAATAACCAATGCATTCAAATCATGTAAATCTCAAATATAATGCAATTCAAACTCCAAGCCCACGTCGAGCTTATTAAAACCGAGCGAATGCCCTTAAGACTCAATCGAGTCCAAACCGATCCCTCTGCTCAAAAGATCTAATGATCATTTATCAACATCGATTCATGTAAATGAAATTCATCTAACCCACACCATGCAAACATACGCTCCGAGGCATGATAATCTCACAACCCCTTCATTGCCACCTTCCCAATGAAGTCAAACCATATATGCATCTATATGTACACGTATATGCAACTCTTTTATAACTCGATGATAGGTGAGTTTACACCCCCCCTAAATCTACCGCAAGTGTACGGGTCGAATCAAGTAATAGTACTTATAAAGTACGAGTATCGAACCAAGGAACCAGGTGTCAAGTACCACAATGACTGTATAGATTATTAACTAGACTAATGCAAATTGATTTGGGTTGTTGCGTATTGGAATGCGAATTAAAACTTAATTAATTCAAATAAGAGAAAGAGTTGGAGGGTTGGATTTCTCAGGTAGACATTTACTTAACTCACATATTTAATACGATTGACATAACTTCAAGATGACAGGCATAATCACATTCTATCACTATACTTTATCAAGCTATAGCAAATATCATTCAACACATTGTATCATCATTCGATCTCAACAAAAGTAATTGAACAATCAGTGATTAAAGGCCACAAGGAATGAATATTTATATCACTATCTCAAATTCAACCAAGATATGAAAGATTAATCAAACCTAAAAACTTTTCTCAAAGATTTAAGATTCATAAAATCAAATAACAGTTGATCGGACTATTACAAGCATTAAGAACAATCTTACATGTGCCATCCATCTATATCATATCAATCACACCTACTGTAGAGCTAAGCAATTATCCAACCATGATTCAAACCAACCCCCCAACATGAACGGATTAGTTCATGTCGGGGTTCTCAAAACTCTGAAACGTGAAGATAGAAATGAAAGTAAACATGTTTTATGCTAAGAAATGAAATCTAATAACTCCCTGAAAAAGCCTAAGCCGCCGATGAACGTACTCGATTCGCCTTTCGATCCTTGTTACTTGTTGTGTCTTGCCTTCTTCTCGCCTTCAAAAATCGCCTCTTAGCTCCAGAAAGAGTCTCCAGCCGTTACTGATTCATAATGCCTTAACCCTAGCTGATAAAATAGAATAAAAACGCTCAGGGGCTTGGCGCGTGTGGAGACGCGTAGGGGACTGGAGTGCGAATGAACATAGGGCTGCGTGTCTGGTGGCGGCATTATCACACGACAATACATATAACTCGCTAAGGTTCATTAGTCCCAAAGGTACTAAGAATAATTCATCGAACGACCTTCACACATAAACCCAACAATTAAACCGGCACGTATTCGAATAAAATGCAATTAAGCATATAACACATCCAATACTCCATCTCGAGTCACTAAAACCGACAAACACTCAAAAGACTCATTTGAGTATAAATCAAGCCTTTAAGGCCAAAATAAACGTTTGGTTAAATACGTGTCACTCACACGGTTACGTAAACCAAAATGCATCGTTACCCCAAATCTTTATCTTTTAATTCCTCAATAGGCCATCGGCCCCAAAATAAAGGTTTACAACTCTCAAAACATTCACATGGTCGGATTGACCAAAATCCCTAACTCACACGTTCACACTTTAAAATGTGCCACATCATAGTTATCACATAATCACAAAACACTACACGTGTATTTTGACCAAACCCTCTTCACTTATGCAATAAGTTAACAAAACCTCTTTTACTCGTGATTTATTCATCGATCACTCAAAATCCCCAAATGTGGGTGTTTTACAAGATATGTAAAGTTCAACACTTTGATTAAATCGAAAACCCACCAAATAACTCAACAAGGGATAGTTTCACATAAAGCATACAAATACTTTAAAACACATATTTTGGCATGTATAAAGTTTTCACAAAGCAACTTGAACTCACCTTGCTAGATTAAGCTAAATCTAGATTTTTCCAAACGTATGCTCCCTTGAAGAAGCTTGCATCTTCAATCCAAGCCTCCAAAACCTAGATCCACAAGTTTCCAACCATAAATAATCATTCCTAAACACTTATATATGTTTCCCCCAACATACATCATCCAAAATCACCAAAACACTAAAACCCTAACTCCTTAGATGGAGAAAAGTGAGAAGCTTACCTCAATCATTACCCAATACTCTTGGATCATACAATATACTTCAAAACTCTTTCTATATCCTTGAACAGCTCTCAAAAATGAAACCGTAGCAACTTGAATCATCAAAATCGGAGTTGTGGTGAGAAAGTTATGAAGGTTTGAAGTTTGGGGCTGAACGTTCGCGACTTAATAGACTCCAGAGAGTTGCGCGGTTTAGGCCGCGGCCTAAGGTCGCGCACCAGGCCGCGCGGCCTCCTTTTGGGTCCGATATTGTTTCGGTCGTAACTTCTTCGTTATAGCTCCGTTTTCGTTCCGGAAAGAACCGTTGGACTCGTATTCGAATTCCTCATCTAACAAGACTATAAAATCTAAGATTTAAACCAAAATTCTATTTTTCATATTTTTCTTAAAAGACCGGTTTCACACTGATTCGAAATTGTACTTATCCGAAAATTACGGGTGTTATAATCCTCCCAACCTTAGAATGATTTCGTCCTCGAAATCTAGTTCTCACGCGATCCATGGCTACCATGCCCAACACATTCCAAGTTCCTTCTGCTTCAACCAGATTCGAATCTTAATCCCCACAGAATTGCACATAATAACTTCTTGGTGTTACTCACACGAGTCCCTGCTTAGGCATAATACACATACATCCAATTGAAAGCCTAATCTACTAGAGTGGCTTCCGATCACCAGACTTAAGTTGTCTCCCAACCTTAAGTGATCCATACTATCCCAACGACAGATTCGAGCTCCCCAATCACTCCACATCCACATGTTCTTAATTTTTATCTCCAAACTAGCCCAAAGTTCAATCACCACCGATATCAATTAAAACCTCTGAATCCCAAATATTTCCGCCACTTGGACTAGCGTTCACTCCTAACGGATTCCATTAATGCCAACACCGACGGTCATCACCGACCCCTCAATTACACAACTCCAAAGATACGTCCAATTATCAAATATCCAACCGACATATTTTCTTACCACACAAGCAAGATCGTTTCACTAAATCCGCTCATCACAATTGAACATCTTAAAATTACTACAACCATTGCCATCATTCCATTAAAATCGGACTACAATCCTTCGATTACACTAACGGTGTTTGGCCTCAAGCCCAAAAGTTGACCCCTAGCTATACAACCAAACTTTGAATCACAACAGACTCAACACTCGAGTTTCACTCGTCGAGCATTCTTACAAAACCAAGGTTATCAATATGGTGTCCACAAGGTCCTACACGTCCCTTTATGTGAAAAATTTGGCCAAGACCCAAAACAAAGTTGCCAACAAGACGGTTATCACCAAAACTAACGGGAAATCCCACGAGTCTACCCTTCCAGCTACAAAATGCGTCGACTCTACAAACGGCACTACTCGACCTACGGTACCAACACGCGTTAGAACCCAATCTTTCATCGAAAGGTTCTACACGCCCTCACCCCCAACTGGGGTCGCTCAACTTCACTAAGCCTAAAGAGTTCAAGGTTTTCAAGTGACAGACTTAATAAATATGCCAATAAAGTTTTCACTAGATTTTTCAACACGAAAGTTTTTATACTAACATCACATACGTACAAAAACTTACCACTACTCAGCTAGTGGATGCACAAACATGGACACACTCGTCCCACGTATGAAAAATCATTTTTGAAAACCTTTTCTTCACAAATCAGTTTACTACCGAAACGTAAAAACATACTCGACAACTTTTAAAATGAACCACCAGGGTCCCATCACGGATTTACTTATGCCACACGCGCAAAGTAAACTCCGACATTTGAAACAGTGTGTAGCAGCCTGTTTATACGAACTTAAAAAAAAGGATTTACACGACATCAATTTCCAAAATTCTCTTTTTAACCGTAAAACGACATGAACCGCAATCCATTAACAACTTCGTATGTGTCAGTTTTGTTCACAGAGAAACGAAGCAAATCATCTACACACTTTGGTTAAAACACGACATGGTCTGGGCCATCTCCCAGTTTTTAAATCGAGTATCAGGATATTTTCATCATTTGGAAATATTGGTTTAAACATCGAAAAGAAATCTCAAATCAAAATCTTGCATGCCAATCTGCAGCACTTTCTTAGTAGTCATTCTGAAATGGTATAGCACATACCGGATGATCAATAATAATTTTCAAAGTAGAAATCCATTAACTCAAATTTCAAAACTTCTCATTAAATCGCAAAATGACAAGTAAATAACATCTTTTGACCAGGCTCGCACACATCAATGTGTTTTTCTAAAAACTTCGGAAAGCAATACGTGCACATAATTTGATTGACACATAAACATTCAAGTCGACTTCAAACCTTAAACCGCACAAGCGATGCACACTAACGCCCAAAATAGGGGCTACAAAACTATTCATGTCAATAAATCATTATAGTGCATTTGCGGAAAGAACATAAAAAACGCCAACAAACGAGAGTGCATGAAACATATCATTAGAGATGTACTATCATGATGCTCCTATATGCATTACTCACGCCACGTATAATTCAATTTGCACACTCATCTAGTTGCAACAAAATATGCTACCACGGTCCTCAAAGGAGAAGCCATGTGACATTGAAACTCCAAAACCACTTCTTTTGATGCAATACGACATAAAGCACATTTTTCAACAAATTTCGCATGAGATGCAATACTCACTCAAACCTATATGTTAACGCACACACTCATTCAAGTATGCACATGACAAAGTGTCACCCATGCACCACAAAATGTCGTAAAACGAAATCCCATCGTACTCCACAAGACTTTCATCAAACCCGATGGAACTCAACGACACCCAACCAATTAAATGGTGCCAAAGTTTTCGTTTTCAATAATTAAATCGCATAAAACAATATGATCAACTCATCAAATTTCCAAAATCTCCTTTTTATTGCAACGCAAAATAAAACGACACCTCTTCGTCAAGACCCGTAAAAATCAAAATACCCATTAAAGCTCAACGCCGACACAAGGGAATGTAACTCTCCGTCCAGACCTTAACATATGTGGAGGAGATCCAATGTTAAAGTCGTAAGTCGCGGTTACTTATCCAAAACCATAAACGACATTAAAACATGGGTATCTCAGTATCCGAAAGTAGTAGTGGACACAACAAGGAATAAAGCATGTCTCGACAGGATTTACAATTATTTGCAATTAGATAGTTTCCATGCACGTTTCAAAATCATGGTTTAAAATCTTGTGTGTGTCAAACGTTTTTTTTTCAAGACTTCACAACACCGTCCATACGACGATTTGAAACACAAAATAATTGATGCAATTTATTTTAAAAATAAAATAAATTTCGTGCATATATTCAGTCGGCACGCATCGTCTAGGTCACACTCCTCCAATTCCTCCGATCACACTATCGTCATCCGGATGTTCACACGTCTTAACGCAAAATGGAAAGTCACATTGACTAACCCCACATTTCTCCTCGAATCAAGGTCAATCCAATAAGCCTATAGCTCCAATCCAACCATCAAATTCGACCCGAATGGTCCACTTAAAGCAATCAACATGCTTACCGCCACTCTAAATGGCAAATGCTAAAGTCGTTAACCTCTTCAAACGACCACTCGCTTAGAACTCCTTTATTACCCCAACGGTCATCACGCTAGAGTCGTTCAAGTACTCTCATGTAACTGGTAGGTTCACTATCTCACTGGCCAGGTGAAATTTTGAACGTACCGTACATGATCACCCTTGCTACTCTTGACGTGACTTCTCGCTTCTAGTGACCCCAACAACATCCGAATATCTTATCTTAAATTGCCTAATGGTGCGCTCTCGCTCTCAGTCACTTAAAACAACGCTAGTTTGAGTCTAGGTATCCAACAATCAACACCTAATTCTCTCAAACTTATGCTCTGATACCAACTTGTAACACCCTCAAAATTGGAATGAGCAACTAACTGTAATTTCGATAAAGTAACTAAAATATGATAAAATTTCTTCTACATATCATCCTCGAAAATACCTCAAACTTTAAACATCACAAATTAAACAACTAACAACTCTAGGCGGGTGTTACTTAACCCAAATAAAAGTTGCTAATCCCCAAAAGTGCGGAAAACTTCGCTAAGCATCTCACTTCCCGTGCACTCTACTAGCACTCATCACTTCGCAGTGTAGCTAAAGCTATTCCCAACCTGAACCTGTTGCACATGCCAACAAATAAAAAGGTTAGGCTAACGCCTAGTAAGTTCAAGATTTTACATCATGAGCAAATCATTTGATAATTCAACAGCTTCAACTTAATAAATGATTTTCTAAAAGGGTTTGTATAAAAGACATCGACAACCCATTTTCCAAACGCACACAATTTCTGAGAGGAAAGCTTCCAATGAAAATCGTTTCTCTGCAAAGGACTCAAATCCAAAACTCACATCAAGAGTTAATTAATAATAATTTCTCAAATAATCGTCACTGCGAATAAAACTCCAATAGTTAAAACATTCAATAAGGATGTAACATAAATCCGTCCATCAATCATGGAAAACAATCCATATGCATATAATATAACCTCGACAATGCGAATAAATAAAATACCCAAAATCAACACCCTTCGGTGACGGGGGAGACCCGATCTCATCGAATGTGGCAAACACACAAATTAAACCACCATTAATAAATACAAGTAAGCTTCTTGGATGTGGAAAACATATGACATCAACCATACTAGGTCTTTAGTCCATCTCCGGCATCAACCATACTAGGTCTTTAGCCCGTCTTAGACATCAACCAAAACTAGGTCTTTAGTCCACCTCCGGCATCAACCAAAACTAGGCCTTTAGCCCGTCTAAGACATCAACCAAAACTAGGTCTTTAGTCCACCTCCGGCATCAACCAAAACTAGGTCTTTAACCCGTCTTAGACATCAACCAAAACTAGGTCTTTAGTCCACCTCCGACATCAACCAAAACTAGGTCTTTAGCCCGTCTTAGACATCAACCAAAACTAGGTCTTTAGTCCAAACCACCAAGTTCAACCCTACTGGATCTTTACCTTGGGAACCCACCATCCAACACACGCTTACTCGACTTAAATATATATATATATATATATATACATGACCTCAAAAGAATAACCAATGCATTCAAATCATGTCAATCTCAAATATAATGCAATTCAAACCCCAAGCCCACGTCGAGCTTATTAAAACCGGGCGAATGCCCTCAAGACTCAATCGAGTCCAAACCGAGCCCTCTGCTCAAAAGATCTAATGATCATTTATCAACATCGATTCATGAAAATGAAATGCATCTAACCCACACCATGCAAACACACGCTCTGAGGCATGATAATCTCACAACCCCTTCATTGCCACCTTTCCAATGAAGTCAAACCATATATGCATCTATATGTACACGTATATGCAACTCTTTTATAACTCGACAATGCATATAACTCACTAAGGTTCATTAGTCCCAAAGGTACTAAGAATAATTCATCGAACGACCTTCACACATAAAACCAACACTTAAATCGGCACGTATTCGAATAAAATGCAATTAAGCATATAACACATCCAATACTCCATCTCGAGTCACTAAAACCGGCAAACACTCTACAGACTCATTTGAGTATAAATCAAGCCTTTAAGGCCAAAATAAACGTTTGGTTAAATACGTGTCACTCACACGGTTACGTAAACCAAAATGCATCGTTACCCAAAATCTTTATCTTTTAATTCCTCAATAGGCCATCGGCCCCAAAATAAAGGTTTACAACTCTCAAAACATTCACATGGTCGGATTGACCAAAATCCCTAACTCACACGTTCACACTTTAAAATGTGCCACATCATAGTTATCACATAATCACAAAACACTACACGTGTATTTTGACCAAACCCTCTTCACTTATGCAATAAGTTAACAAAACCTCTTTTACTCGTGATTTATTCATCGATCACTCAAAATCCCCAAATGTGGGTGTTTTACAAGATATGTAAAGTTCAACACTTTGATTAAATCGAAAACCCACCAAATAACTCAACAAGGGATAGTTTCACATAAAGCATACAAATACTTTAAAACACATATTTTGGCATGTACAAAGTTTTCACAAAGCAACTTGAACTCACCTTGCTAGATTAAGCTAAATCTAGATTTTTCCAAACGTATGCTCCCTTGAAGAAGCTTGCATCTTCAAGCCAAGCCTCCAAAACCTAGATCCACAAGTTTCCAACCATAAATAATCATTCCTAAACACTTATATATGTTTCCCCCAACATACATCATCCAAAATCACCAAAACACTAAAACCCTAACTCCTTAGATGGAGAAAAGTGAGAAACTTACCTCAATCATCACCCAATACTCTTGGATCATACAATATACTTCAAAACTATTTCTATATCCTTGAAGAGCTCTCAAAAATGAAACCATAGCAACTTGAATCATAAAAATCGGAGTTGTGGTGAGAAAGTTATGAAGGTTTGAAGTTTGGAGCTGAAAGTTCGCGACTTAATAGAATCCAGAGAGTTGCGCGGTTTAGGCCGCGGCCTAACGTCGCGCAGCCACCAGGCCGCGTGGCCTCCTTTTGGGCCCGATATTGTTTCGGCCGTAACTTCTTCGTTATAGCTCCGTTTTCGCTCCGGAAAGAACCGTTGGACTCGTATTCGAATTCCTCATCCAACAAGACCATAAAATCTAAGATTTAAACCAAAATTCTATTTTTCATATTTTTCTTAAAAGACCGGTTTCACACTGATTCGAAATTGTACTTATCCGAAAATTACGGGTGTTACAGATGGCAAACCAGGTTTGTTTATACGCTTTGATTACTTGAGTTTCCAAAGCTGCTAAAGTTTTAATTTGAAAATAGATGGTCTCACTAGACGTAAGCCTAATCGTTTCAAATTAATTTTTTTACCAGGTACGAGCTCAGGGAAGTAGCGGGAAGAGGGACGAGTGTTTTGGTATTCGACTTTTGGTGCTAAGTGGAGAAGTTAGCTTATGCGATGATGCTTTTGATGAATGACTTAGACAACCAATTTAATCTAATCGTAGTTGTCATGATTAGATTAATAGGTTGTTTTGATTATTCAAAATGTGTATATGAACCCTCATAGTTAATTCTTCGCTTATGTATAAAAGTTTGGATGAAATTATGATTAACCCTGATAAATTTTAAGGTTTAAATTTGCCCTGGTTTTTAGGGTGTTACAGTTGTTGACCAAAACTCCAAGAAACCAATCAATACACCAATCAAACCAATAACTTTATAGGGTTTTTATTCCATAACACTTCAAAGGTGAAAACCCAAAAAACCCACCATAAAACTCACTAGAAATTGTGGAAGACATTAGAGAATATGATTACCTTAGAAAAGATGGAGATGAGTCCACTCCAAAATCAGCTCCCTTATCTGATATCTTCAAGATCACACACACACCAACACACAATGCTTTCCAAGACCCTCTTTACCATCTATAGCCTCCAAATACGTTTGATGAGAGTAAGAAGGGTTTTGAGGGTTTTATCCTCATTACCCCTTAATTACACACTAGTCCCTGCTTAAAAAAACTTTAAAATTTCAACAAAAGTAAAAAAACGAATACATACCCGGATTAGTCTTCTCGAAGAATACTTGAAAAACAAACAATAACCATTGATAATGACATGCTGAAGTTTGTTGAGACTACATCATATATTGTAATACTTTCAAGATTCCATCATCGAACCTTGTTGCCATCAAAACTCTAAGAGTCATGCAAAGAGTAAACCCTCAGTTCCATCGATGAAAAAAACTCAAGAAAAATATAGACGACAAAAATTAAAAGAATAAAAAGTTAAAATCTCAACAAAAGACAAAATGAATACATACCTATATTAGTCTTCTTGAAGAATACTTGAAAATAAAATAAAAATAACCATTGAAAAATGACATGTTGAAGTTAGTCGATGCTACATATAGATTGTAATACTTCTAAGATTCCACCATCGAACATTGTTGCTATCAAAACTCTAAAAGTGTGGCAGAAAACAAACTGTCATTTTTATTGGGAATATGTACGAAAAGTATAGAACACATAAGTAAAACGAACTCTAAAATCTCAACAAAAAAAGGAATGTTGGTGATTTTAGTGAAATCATCGATCATTTTGTGTAGTTGGATTCACAAAGGTAATAATGGGGTTGTTATCTAAGCTATAACATGAGTTAGGAGGTGTGGAGTGCACACTCGTGTAAGCTAACTAGAACCCGGGATTGTTGGACGGTTAAAATCGACAAGTTACAAAGTGGTTTCATGAGCTGGGTGTCGGGGCTAGTTGTGGCGCTAGTTGAACTAGCACGAAAGTAGCGCCAAGCTCTGGAATGTTGCCCGCGCTCCTTTTGGCGCTAGTTGAACTAGCACGAAAGTAGCGCCGGAGTCTGGAAGGCTTTTCTCATTTGTAACTCTCGTCATTAATTCCGCAATCAATCCCATTAAGTGGGATATTATTACCAGTATCAATATAGGTCGGTTACAACTCTCTAAAGGTGTATAAGTATGAATCGATCATTGCCTTGATCGAGACACCGAAACAAAGAGATTATCCCCTAGAGAATTTCGTGATACCCAGACATATAGGGTCGAAATATCTCTTACGGAAAGCGAGCTCTCACGCTATCTCTGCGTTTATCCAAGTTCTTACGATCACCTCTTCCTCATCTCTTTCTCGAGAAGTTTGAAGGCGTGGATTTCCGTAGATGGCAGAAGAAGATGCACTTCTTATTGACAACGTTGAAGGTGGTGTACGTGCTTAGCACCCCGATACCAGAACTGATAGAGAACGAGATGTTGGAGGTCACCCGGCGTCGCGGCAAGTGGGAGAATGACGACTACATCTGTCGTGGCCACATCTTGAACGGTATGTGTGACTCCCTCTTCGATATCTATCAAAATGTGGAATCCTCTAAAGAGCTATGGGACTCTCTCGAGTCCAAATACATGGCGGAGGATGCTTCTAGTAAGAAGTTCCTGGTTTGTAATTTCAACAATTACAAGATGGTGGACTCAAGGCCAGTAATGGAGCAATACAATGAGCTCCTTCGCATTCTAGGCTAATATACTCAACACAATATGAAGATGGACGAATCCATCTCCGTATCAAGTATTATTGATAAACTGCCCCCCTCTTGGAAAGACTTTAAACACATGTTGAAACACAAGAAGGAAGAGTTGTCTCTTGTACAACTCGGTAGTCACTTGCGCATAGAGGAATCTCTTCGGGCGCAAGAGGCTGAGAAACCTAAGATTAAAGAGGTTTCTGCACCTTCGGTGAACATGGTGGAAGAGGGGAAATCTAATAAGTTCAAAGGAAAACGAAAGTTCAATGATGCTAAGAAAGGGCCCAATAAAAAAGGTTACTTTAACCTGTTGGACTTGTAGGATGACCGGCCATCTCAAGCGGGATTGTCGGGTTGTCAAGAATAAGAATGGTGCAAGCACAAGTGGTGGTGGGCAAGGATCCAAGGATCAAAACCCACGGCAAGGTCAGTTTCTTGACTTTGGTTTTTAATTCAATTGTGAATTATGTACCACTAATATCCTAATCTGTTTATGTACAGGATGATGATGTTGCTTGGTGGATCGACTCGGGTGTTACAAGTCATGTGTTCAAAGATCGCCGTTGGTTCGTCTCTATGGAATCGGTTGAAGACGGATCAATGATACACATGGGGAACGAGTCGAGTGCTACCATTCTTGGAAGAGGCTTAGTTAGGCTAGAATCTAGTTCTGGCAAAGTAGTTGAATTTTTTAATGTTTTGTATGTACCACGAATTCGAAAGAATTTGGTTTCCGGTAGCATATTGAATAAGTTAGGGTATAGGCAATTTTGTGAGTCGGACAAGTTTATCTTGTCAAAGGGTGGCTCTTTTGTAGGATTTGGTTTATGTTGAATTACATGGTTGAGTTAATTTTGAATGAAAGGATTTTGTTTCAAATTTTGTTTATGATGAAATTGAATTGCCTTATGTTGCTTTATAAATTGCTTTATGTTGCAAATGAATTTTGTGTTTAAAATTCTGTTTATGTTCCATATGAATTTTTGTTTAAAAATTCTGTTTATGTTACATATGAATTTTGTTTAAATTCTGTTTATGTTACATATGAATTTTGTTTAAATTCTGTTTATATTGCAAATGAATTTTGTGTTTAAAATTCTGTTTTGTTGCAAGTGAATTTTGTTTAAAATTCTGTTTATGTTACTTTATAAATTGTTTTATATTGTAAATGAATTGCTTGATGGATTTGGGGTGAAGCCATTCTAGGTTTGGTTTTTGGCTGAATCAAGTTCCCAATAAAGGAACAAGATTACCCCATATGAACTTTGGTCCAAAGGCCTAACTTGAGTTTTATTCAAGTTTGGGGTTGTCGAGCGGTAGTTCGATGTTCGATTACCCGAACCGAAAAGGAAGACTTTGGGTGATGCATCTTTGTTGAACCTAATGATTCTATAGCGATTCACACCATTATAGAATCGAGAGATGTGATATTTGATGAGACTAGATTCTCTTCAATGCCGAGGCCTAAGGACATAATTCCAAGTACTAGTGAAACTAGTGAGGTTGAAGAACAAGCAATTGTTCCAACCGAATCTCCGATGCTTCGAAGGAGCAAAAGAGGAAGGATTGAAAAATCCTTTGGTCCCGATTTCCAAGTGTACTTGGTAGAGGGATCAAAAGATGAGACTGGATCCCAATTCCTTTACTGTTATAGTGTTGAGGAGGATCCAAAATCATTTGATGAGGCTATGAAGTCTCAAGATGTTGCTTTCTGGAAAGAAGCAATACATGATGAAATGGACTCCATCATGGGGAATAATACTTGGGTATTATCGGACTTGCCACCGGGTTGCAAACCTTTGGGATGCAAGTGGGTCTTCAAAAGGAAGATGAAAGCGGATGGATCAATCGACAAGTTCAAAGCTCGATTAGTGATTCAAGGCTTTAGGCAACAGGAAGGCATAGATTAATTTGTTACTTATGCCCCGGTTGCAAGAATCTCCACTATTAGATTGTTGATAGCCTTAGCCGCTATTTACAATTTGGTGATTCACCAAATGGATGTCAAAACGGCATTTCTGAATGGTGACTTGGAGGAGGAAGTTTACATGAAACAACCAGAAGGTTTTGTCATGCCCGGAATGGAGCATAAGGTGTGTAAACTTGTAAAATCATTGTATGGGCTGAAACAAGCACCCAAACAATGGCATCAGAAATTTGATGAGGTTATCTTGTCCAACGGTTTTATGATAAACCAAGCGGACAAGTGTGTATATAGCAAATTTGATTCTTCCGGTAACGGTGTAATCATTTGCTTATATGTTGACGACATGTTGATCTTTGGCACCGACCAAAATCAAGTTGGGAAAACCAAAGAGTTTTTGTCGTTGAGTTTCTCCATGAAAGATATGGGAGAGGCGGAAGTGATCCTTGGTATAAGGATCAAGCGTGAGAACAAAGGGATTGCAATTACGCAATCTCATTACGTTGAGAAAGTATTAAAGAAATTTAATTGCTTTGATTGTTCTCCGGTGAGTACCCCATGTGATCCAAGTGTGAAGCTTATGCCCAATTCGGGTGAAGCGGTGTCACAACTCGAGTACTCAAAGGCTATAGGATGCTTGATGTATGCCATGACAAGCACTAGGCCGGATATCGTATTTGCCATAGGAAAGTTGAGTAGATATACTAGTAATCCTGGTATTCATCATTGGCAAGCGATAAGACGAGTATTCAAATACTTGAAGAAAACCATTGATTATGGTTTGTCATATGTCGGATTTCCTTCGGTTTTGGAGGGATATTCGGATGCAAGTTGGATTACCAATTTGGAAGATCACTCTTGCTTGGGGGAGGTGCCATCTATTGGGCTTCTAAGAAGCAAACTTGCATCACGAGTTCGACTATGGAGTCGGAATTTGTGGCATTAGCCGCTGCCGGTAAAGAGGCGGAATGGCTAAGGAATTTGGTCCATGAAATTCCATTATAGCCGAAACCAATATCACCCATTTCTATCCGTTGTGGTAGTGAGGCAACTTTGGCTAAAGCTTATAGCCAAGTGTATAATGCCAAGTCTAGACACTTAGGTGTTAGACATAGCATGATTCGTGAGCTAATCACGAATGGGGTGATTTCGGTTGAGTTTGTTCGGTCGCAACAAAATCTAGCGGACCACTTGACGAAGGGGTTAGCTAGGGACTTGGTTCACAAGTCGGTGATAGGGATGGGATTAAAGTCCATCTAAATCTCTAACGGTGAGATACCCAATTCCCTTCTAATACAACGTTAGAAGTTGAATTCAATGGGGAAGCTCACTCTAAGAGATTGGAGCACAAGACGGTCATCCCAAGGTGTGTGCTCGGTACTGCAAGTGAAGGAGGTAATTGTTCTTTTGTAAAAATGCATGTGCAGGTGCATGAGGAAAAGAACTACCTATATGAGTGGGAAGTGTGGCCGCTTCAAGAAGCTTGGACTTGGCTTTGATGCACTCACGAATGGATAAGGACACATGGCCTGTATAGTGTCAAGTTTATACGTTAGAGAGTCTTTTAATTCATGTGTATGTTATTTTCTGGTACTCAAATGGGTTGACGGGTTCAATCCATAGGACACCCGGATTCTCGAGTATTTGAAATGTGTAATGTACTAAGACCATCTCCAACCGTACGCTATATTTACTTTTTTGCTGTTCTTATCACTCCAATCGTACGCTATCTGTATTTTTTTTGCAGGTCACTGAATTTGCACGCCAAATATGCAGGGAGTTTGGTGACCTGCAAAACCATGTGGCCCCACCTTTTGTATTTTTTTGAATAGAATATTATTTTATTAATATTATTTTTAAAGGCAATTAATATTTCTTTTCATTCTTTGTTATTTATAAATTAATACATATATATATATTTATAAATTATGTTTTTAATTTGTGTTATTTGAATTAATGTAATTTTATTTAAATGTAATGTTAATTAAAAAATTATCGTTTTTATTTTATTAAGTCTTCATTAAATAAATTAATTACTGATTATTTATTATTATAATATGTATTTATAATAAATTATAATTATGGTTATCAAAATTAATTAATAGTAAATAAAATATGTTATTTTAATGTGGGGTCTATAAATTTAGTGTTTTTTTAGAGTGTGGTTGGAGTTGAGTTTTTTTTGGGTGTGTATGGGCCCACCAAATTTGGTGTTTTTGGTGTTAAGTTTGGTGCCAAGGTTGGAGATGCTCTAAGATGGAAATTCAATCTTTTAGATATTTTCATTTATGCATGAGTTTGTTTACCTGTATTGTAATTTTATTTGTGAATCAAGGATTGCACTAAAATGGGGGAGGAATGTTGGTGATTTTAGTGAAATCATCGGTCATTTTGTGTAGTTGGATTCACAAAGGTAATAATGGGGTTGTTAGCTAAGCTATAACATGAGTTAGGAGGTGTGGAGTGCACACTCGTGTAAGCTAACTAGAACCCGGGATTGTTGGACGGTTAAAATCGACAAGTTACAAAGTGGTTTCATGAGCTGGGTGTCGGGGCTAGTTGTGGCGCTAGTTGAACTAGCACGAAAGTAGCGCCAAGCTCTGGAATGTTGCCCGCGCTCCTTTTGGCGCTAGTTGAACTAGCACGAAAGTAGCGCCAAGCTCTGGAATGTTGCCCGCGCTCCTTTTGGCGCTAGTTGAACTAGCACGAAAGTAGCACCGGAGTCTGGAAGGCTTTTCTCATTTGTAACTCCCGTCATTAATTCCGCAATCAATCCCATTAAGTGGGATATTATTACCAGTATCAATATAGGTCGGTTACAACTCTCTAAAGGTGTATAAGTATGAATCGATCATTGCCTTGATCAACACACTGAAAATCAGAGATTATCCTCGAGAGAATTTCGTGATACCCGGGCAGAATAGGGTCGAAATATCCCTTACGGAAAGCGAGCTCTCACGCGATCTCTGCGTTTATCCAAGTTCTTACGATCACCTCTTCCTCGTCTCTTTCTCGAATTCCCCCAACAAGGAATACATGCATGCCCAAATTAGTCTTCTCGAAATAAACCTGAAAAACGATTTGTTAAAGAATAATGATTTATATAGAAGAATAGATTCAGTAATAGACAACTCATGAGAAAGCAAAATGACGCATTGCAGAGCAAATGAAAGGGTTTCGATGTTTAACCTTTAAAAATAGAGATGTGATTGACTTTTACTTTGTTGGTACCGTTCATGATTTCCACAAGGTGTTCTCCCAAATGTTGTTCTCCATGGTTGTTGTCAACAACCTTAAAATAGGAAGGTTTGGAGTTATGTAGTTTTTAATATAAAAGGAGATCAATAGTTGGATGAGATAATGATTTTAGAGTTATGTGACTTGGGTTATTATAGAAGGAGATGAACGGTTTGGAGTTAAATACAAATAGTAAAAAAACAAAAGTTGATAAAATATAGTAGTCGATATTGAGAGAATGAAGTAGAGGCTTTAGGAGAGGTCACGTCAACACCCGTGGTTTCTCCTTTAATAGAGATATATATATATATATATAGATATAGATGATTATGAAGTTTTATTTACTTATTTTTTTAAAAGGAAAAGTTTTATTTTTATTAAAAAATAAAGAGTAAATTACATTCTTGGTCCCTGTGGTTTGCTGATATTCTGGATATGGTCCTTAAAACGCGTTTATTACACTCCCAATATATCCCCATTTTTCCAGACCCACCCCTAGCATGCTCTGACGACTCTTATACATATAACCCCCCTCCCGCGTTGGCACAAGCCACTGTCGACCTTCACCATCTCCATGAACCAAATGTAACCCACCGTGTGATGGTTGGTGATGGGGAATAGAAGAAGAGGATTAATTATTGGGGGTCGATGAAAGAAGAGGGTGAGGAGAGGAAAGGGGAAGCCAGCGGGGGGGGGGGGGGGGAAGACCGTGTGATGGTTGGCACCCCTCCTGTCGGTGACGGTGCTGGAGGGTTTAGGGAGCCTAAGGAAGACGGATAAGGGGAGGAGGAGGGGGGGATTGTGGGCGTGGGTTCGAAAAACAAAAAAGGACAAAACGGAAAAATAATATAATAATATTATTAATCATAAATTAGTTTTTTTAATTTTTTATCAGGAAGAGAACAAAAGTAAGGTAAAAAGACGAGAATGTCCTTTTACTTAACTCGGTTAACAAGATCTATTAGTGTGAGGGACCTAGAGCGTGCGTTTTTACATACCATAGATATCGTGAGTGTAATAAAAAAGTTTTGAAGACCATATTTAAAATATTAGCAAACCACATGGACCGAGAATGTAATTACTCAAAACTAAAATAGGAATGACCAATGCAAGTATGCAACACAACGTCCATTATAACGTTCAATTTTTTGTGGATTTGTTTAATTGCTACAAAAACGGAGAAGACAGAGAAGTTTATTGTGAACAGAACCGTGGATGACGTATGAATGAGAGAAACGTATTTAGGGTTTGGAGAATTGCGAGAGAAAAGCTTTTGCATGCAATATTGTTAGTAGCAAAAACACAAGGACAAAACAGAAATGGATCTTAACATTCAGGAAAATGAGGGGAAGATCACAAAAGAACGCTGAATTTCATGCGTATATGATGTGATTGATGTGCAATCCTTCGATGCACTATGCAGTTTTAATTGATTTCACGAGTTTTTGTTTTCGAGATTTGAATAATTGTTGACAATGCAGGCATTAACGGAGCTTTGCGACTTGATCGCGAAGAATCCTAATCAATATTCCAGCAAAATTGCTTGGATTTGCAAACGATGCCCTCCGCCGGAGTCGCTCCTCTCCGGTTCTCCTCAGATTTCACGGTTTCAACTCAATGCCGTTCTTGCAACAGCCAGATTCCTCTCAAAATGCCCCAATTACGACGATTCCTGCCCTCGAATGACTGTTCTGGAGTTCATTCGCTCAATTCCTTCATCGTTTAGCCAATCATTTTGGCCTAAGTCCTTTGGAAACGCATCCGTTGCATCGTTTTATAGTGAATTCTTAGGGTATGTCGTTAAGGCAACTGAATTGTATCCAGACTTTAATACAGACGTGGCAGGATTCATGGGAGGTATTGTTTTCGCTGCTGTTAATGATGGAAGTGCTGATTTAGGACTTTCTAGGGCTTTTTTGATTGCTTTGTCACAGAATTTTCCTCAGATTATCCCTTCAGATGCCAATAAATTGGTTTCATGTTTACTTGATTCTTTTTTGAATAACGGTTCTAGTAGTGCAAATTCTAAGGATGCATTGGGTACTCCAAGTAGTGGCGATAGTAAGGGAGTTACGTATTTCAAAGAGGAGTCTATGGAGTATCTGGAGAAACAAGAGATTGCCTTCAATTTGATTGAGCGTCTTCTTGATAAAGTTCAGATTGATACCGTGCTTTTAGAACGTGTACGCCTCATCACAAAGGAGCAACTTCGACTGATGACGGCTTTTCTAAAGGTATAACAACTTAACAGTTCACAAACATACTAGTTTCACCTTGGTAATTCAAGATGTAACAATTTCATTAGCTTCATATGAACAACTTGGGAAATAAAAGAGCAAGTATATGAACTGGTGTTTGTTGGCAGATAAGGAAGCATGGCTGGACAGAGCAGGGTTCATCATTAAAAGCTAGAATTAATACAAAGCTTTCTGTTTATAAAGCTGCAGCTAAGTTAAAAGTTAAAAGCCATGTCTCCTTCGATTTAGATGGGAAGTCATCAAAGAAATTGTTGCATGGGGCTCTCGCCTTACTAGCCGAAGCTGCCGAAGCTTGTCTCTACTCGGTGTGGCGTAGGTTGAGGACCTGTGAAGATCTTTTCAACTCATTGCTTGATGGTATCTCCAAAATTGCTTTTACTCGTGGAGGTCATTTACTAAGGGTTTTGCTTATTCGATTCAAACAGCTTGTGCTAATTACATGTGCTCAGGTATATATATA
Source organism: Saussurea involucrata (assembly GCA_033807775.1). Taxonomy (NCBI): domain Eukaryota; kingdom Viridiplantae; phylum Streptophyta; class Magnoliopsida; order Asterales; family Asteraceae; genus Saussurea; species Saussurea involucrata. Next base: position 16,120,686 of record CM066314.1, read on the forward strand.
TATATATATATATATATATATATATATATATGATCAAGGTTATTCTCTGCATCTTAGTTCAGTTCTTTCTTAGTTGTTTATTTGTATTATGATTCTTTGAGTAGGCTGACACTTGGGGAAGTAGCCAGGGAGCTATGTTTGACAGTGTATTAAAGACAAGCTGTGAGATAATTGAGTATGGATGGACCAAAGACCGGGTTCCTGTGGATACATTTATCATGGGATTGGCTACAAGTATTCGCGAACACCATGATTACGATGAAAAGGTTGGTTGTATTCTTTCTATCTCTGCAAGTCTTTGATGTGAAATCAAGTGTTTGACAGAAAAGATTAAGTTGGACCGAAAATTGAGGATGAAACAAAGAACCCAAACCAGAAACTATGAATTTTATGATGACTTAGGGAATGAAAATACGAGATAGTTACGAACCCACTACTTTAATCTCTACAGGAAATTAATCTACCAAGTTTATAGGGGAGGGGAACACTCAAATAAGAACCCACTACTCTAATCTCTAAAGGAAATTAATCCACCAGATTAAAGAAAAAGGGAACACTCCGAACCAGCAAGATCAAATATCTCTAAAGGAATTGCTGATTTCAGGAAATAGAGATAATTCCATTCATTTTCGTCTATATCATTAATTGCTCTTTTACAATTCTGGAGCCTCTATCATATAGAGGAGAACAAATCCCAGACAAAATAAAACAAAAGCTTAAAAACAAGAAGTACAATTTGCAGCAGCATGGGACCACTTTTCACCTTTTCAGAATTGTTGATCTTCTCCCCTCCAAATAATGCTCAAACTGGAGATATGACTGGAACTTTGGTATCATTTTTCAAGGAAAAAAAGGTTTACTAAGGCTACTATAGACACACATATTATGCATATGCAATTATGCATGTGATCTGGTTATACAGGTAACAAAACTTAAAACAATTGAACAATAATAACTCTAAAATAGTTATTAATACCATAATACAACATACAGATTATCTTCCACACTATTAGGTTACATCCTTGTATCCACAACAAAACTGTAATACCGGACGCTCTTGAATTCTTAATGAATTCTTCTTGAAGCATTGCTTAATGCTTACCTTAGTTCGGCCAATCTTAGTATAAAAATGCATTGCATAAATGAGCATAAACAATGTAATCCAATTCTACATTTTGTAAGGATATAAACGGCTATATATCTTCAACCCTGATATAGGTGTTGAGCATATGATGATTTCATGGTCCTAAGAATGTTAGAGCATTGTTGGATGTTCCAAGTGGTGGTTTGGCAATCGTGGTGATGATTATGCCGGTGCTAATGGGCATTCACTTTTTATGTTAATAATTTAATATATATGAAGTTAGGTTCTAACACAATAGTTTTTTCCACAATGGCTGTTGGTTTTTCCTTCTGCTGATAGACAGTAGTGTATGGTCATTGGATATGATATTGTTCCCTAATTGATAGAAAAGCCCAATTTTAGAAGTCATGTAATGCAAATTATCCTACTATAAAACTTTGTGAAGGAAAGCAATCTAAATCTATAAATAAGTCTCACTTATTAGTCATAGAACTTGATCATCGTTTTGTGATGGTCATAGAAATTGATAAGAGCTTAATTTATATTATTACTAAAGTGAAAACGCAAGCTTAATTTATATTATTCATAGCCTAATTACACTCAAGTGAAAACTCAAGTTTTACAGTTAAAAATGTTACCAAGAAATGTATATTCTTTCTATAGTACATTGTCATAATTTATTGGAGAGGTCCATGGTAACAAAGAGATTTAACTTGATTAGTGAAAATGGTTGCTTTGTAATTGTAACTCCATTCCATAATTGAGACATTTTTGTTTTTGATGATGAACATGGTCACTTTGTAACACTCCAAAATAGTTGTGGATTCTACAAATTAGTAAAAAACAAATTGATAATTTTTGAACTCTCTGCGAAGCAACCCAAATTGTAATTAGTAATAATAGCCATACCAACGTTGTAATCGAAAGATAATAGGTTTGACATAGAAGAATCTGTGGGAAAATGGAAATAATTATGTATTTAATAGGGGATCATTTACAATCCCATAGAATTTGTAATTATGTATAATCCCATCAAATCAGGGATTTCATAGGATAGTTTCCTTATTTTTTGGCTTGGCCTCTTGTATAAATTATGTATGATTTCTGTCAATAATAAAATCATTGGAAACCCCAAATCTGTTATGGTATCAGAGCATTCGACACTTGGGAATCCCTTTAGCCTTCATTGCGTGTGTTTGCTGGCCTTCATTGCCAGTCTCTCGTAAAGTTTTTTTTTGCCTTCATTGCTGTGTTTCTGGCCTTTATTGCCCGCTGTTTTTTGTGGCCTTTATTGCCAGAATTTCATAAGCCTCCTACACCTACGCCCCTCAATCGACAACCAAAAGAATGACAGAGACAGAGACCAAGTCAGACTCTGGCTCTCAATCTCAACCCACTCATGTTCAACAGCCGGGAGAATTACAACACATCCAGGCAGCATACACGGATGGAAAGAATTATCTCAAGTGGTCCTGGTTAGAACCATCCTGAAAGGGAAGGGAAAAATCAATCATAGTCATCTCACTGGGACTGGTTCAAAGCTTGGGATGAAGGAAGATTATATAATCATGGCATGGTTATGGAATTCTATGGTTCCTGAAATGACACAATGATGTTCATGGCTAACGCCAAAGATATCTGGAATGCATTTCAAGAAACTTACTTCAAAGCAAATGATGCAACCCACGTATACGAGGTGAAAGTAAAGACTATGGCAGCAAAACAAGGAAGCAAAATCGTAACCAAGTATGCCAATCAACTGAAATCTCTATGGCAGGAGCTCGATCATTATAGGGTAATTAAAACCAAATGCCCTGAAGATGCTGCGATACTCAAGGACTTCATTGAACAAGACGGGGTGTATGATTTTCTCGTAGGATTGAACTCCGAGTTTGATCAAGTAAGGATCCAAATCCTTGGAAAACCGGAAGTTCCATGCTTTAATGAAGTGGTGGCTGTCATCAGAAGAGAGGAGAGTAGAAGGACCTTAATGCTTGAATCCCTTCCGACTAATGGTTCGGCGATGGTGGCTGGAAATGTCAAGATCGAAACAGGATGAATGGAAAGGCGAACTACTTACGAATCTGGATCGGGAAAGAATGACCTACCCCGGGCACAGAATAGAGATGGACTATGGTGTACTCATTGCAAAAGGGCACGTCACACCAAGGAAAATTGTTGGAAGATGCATGGCAAGCCTCCAAGTCACGAGTGGGGGCAGAAAGGTGCTTCATTACGGGACAAAGGACAAGCTCATGTTGCTGTCTATCCAAAACAAGAAGATGGCAAACAAGGAACAACTAGCCTTAACTAGGAAGAAGTGGAGAAGCTAAGATCATTTTTCAGCACTCTGGAAAAGCCTTCGGGGTCCCTACTTCCTCCTACAGGTATTTGTTCATTAGCCTATTCAGGTAAGCACCGTCTTCATTTGGATTTAATGTCTCAGATTTATCCTTAAAATACTCTTGGATCATGGATTCGGGAGCCACCGACCATATGACCAACTCTTCCAGACATTTTTCCACATACTCACCTTGTCCCAGTAACAAGAAAATTGCCACAACTGATGGATCTCTAACAAAAATCCGATTTCTTTTCATTTATTTGTCTTTTCTTTTATATTCCATTTCGCTGGTAGAGGAGATGTTCAAATCAGCCCATCCATAACCTTAAAAAAATGTCCTTCATGTACCAAAATTATCCACTAATCTGGTCTCTATACATAAACTCACACAAGATTTGCTTTGTAAGGTGGTATTTCATAACGAATATTGTGTGTTAGACAATTAAGTGTGATATATGTACATATTTATACTAGAGGGTTTAGAGTGTAAATGTCTCTCTTATATATACCCTTGTTTGTAATCGTGTTTTACACAATAATATAATACACCGATTACCAAGTTTATCTTGGTATCAGAGCCGGCCCTAAAATCACAGCCGCCGCACCACCTTCTGCCACCACAAGGCAGCCCTAACTCGCCGCACCCTTCACCCTACTGCTGCCGATCACTTTCAGTCTATCAATGACAACCATCGTGGCCTTCACTCCAACCGAGAAAACCACCCATAACTCCCACAAGTTTGTTAAGATTAAACGTTACACACACACAATACGCACACAACCGAAAGCGAGAAAAGAACACGAGAATTTACGTGGTTCACACGATCAGGGTGATCATGCTAATCCACGGGGGCAACTAGGGTTTTCTTTATTTCTGCTACAATGTTTACAAGTACAATGGGATCAATATATATAGACAAACATAATTAGGGTAAACACCTAATTAAGGAAACTAGGGTAGAGGGCCTAGGGCCGGCTGCGCCTCTCCCTTTTCCTGATCAGTGGGCCGAAGCCTACATCCCAACAATCTCCCACTTGGAGGCTTCGAAACACGAACACCTGCACTCCTCTGTACTTCTGTAAACACCAACGGAGCTTGAGCTCCCCCTTAGTTGCCACCTGCCTTCTCAACACTATTCCTGAAGGCCAGCTGAAGTCATACAGAACTTCAGCTTATCCAGCGTCACAGATTTGGTGAACATATCTGCTGGATTCTTTGCACCTGAGATATTCGTCAAATTTATCGTACCATCACGGATCAAATTTCTGACAAAATGATATTTCCTCCCAATGTGCTTTGTTTTCCCATGATAGACTGGATTCTTAGCTAGTTTCACTGCACTCTCATTGTCACAGTATAACGAGTAATCAGCTTGCTTTTTCCCAAGTTCTTCAAGAAAGTCCTGTAACCATACTAGCTCTTTACTGGCTTCAGCAACTGCCATGTATTCAGCTTCTGTTGTTGATAAGGCTACACTTTTCTGAAGTCTGGACATCCAACTAACTGCTGTTCCTCCCATTGTAAAGACGTACCCTGTAGTGCTTTTAAATGTCTCTTTGCATCCACTCAAATCAGCATCAGTATATCCTCTGAGAACTGAATCTTTACCTTTGAAACATAATCCCAACTTTGAAGTACCCTTCAAATACCTGAGCAACCATTTGACTGCTTGCCAATGTTCTCTTCCCGGATCTGACATAAAACGACTAACAACCCCGACGGCATGGGCTATGTCTGGTCTCGTGCAAACCATGGCGTACATGAGACTACCAATAGCAGATGCGTAAGGAACTTTAGCCATATCTGCTTTCTCATCTTCTGATCTAGGAGACTGATCTTTGGTAAGCCTGAAATGACTTCCCAAAGGTGTGTTTCTAGGTTTTGTCTTCTCATCATTCATCTTGAATCTTTCTAACACTTTCCCGATGTATTTCTCTTGGGATAGTGTCAAAGATCCATCTTTCTTGTTTCGAGTAATGCTCATACCGAGTATCTGTTTGGCTGGACCCAAGTCTTTCATCTCGAATTCTTCAGACATTTGTTTCTTTAACTTGCTGATCTCTTTTATATCAGCACCTGCAATCAGCATATCATCTACATAGAGAAGTAGAATGATATAGGAGCCCTTGAATTTCTTCACATAACAGCAATGGTCCGTCTCACATTTTCTATACCCGGTCCTCTCCATGAAGTCATCAAACTTCAAGTACCACTGCCTGGGTGCTTGTTTTAGACCATACAAGTTCCTTTTCAGTTTGCAGACCCAGTCTTCTTTACCAGCAACCTGAAGCAACCTGAAACCCCTCAGGTTGTGCCATGTAGATATCCTCATCAAGGTCACCATGTAGAAATGCTGTCTTGACATCTAGCTGCTCTAGATGTAAGCCCTCTGCAGCTACAATACTCAGGATCAATCTGATGGTGGTCATTTTCACCACTGGAGAGAAAGTTTCATTGAAATCAATCCCTTTTTTCTGTTGAAAACCCTTGACCACTAAACGGGCTTTGTACCGTTTAGACCCATCATGCTCTTCCTTGATTCTGAATACCCATTTATTCTGCAACGCTCTTTTGTCTTGCGGAAGCTTGGTTAAAACCCAAGTTTGGTTCTTGTTTAGAGATCCCATTTCTTCTTTCATTGCATGCTCCCACTGCAACGAATCTTTCAGCTTAACTGCTTCAGAGTAACTTTCTGGTTCACCATTCTCAGTCAAAAGAAGATAATTGACTGATGGATTGTATTTTTCAGGAGGCTTAGAGACTCTGGTGGATCTCCTGACCCAGTGTGATTCAACTGGCTGAGGCTGTTCTGGAGAAGATGTTTCTTCTTCATCCTCTGAGCTTTCACTGTTGACAGTGTCTTCATGAACATCTTCAGACTCATCATTATTCTGAAAATCAGGCTCAATGCTCCCACTATCCTGAGTATCTTCTGGCCCTCTGATTCTGATGTCATTACTTTCAAACTCAGCTTGTTCTTTCTGATCATTTGAGTTTACTGTGCTCCTGTCTTTATAAAGTTCAGCCTCGTTGAACGTTGCATGTTTGCTTCTGACTACCTTTCTGCTTTCAAAGTCCCAAAGCCTGTAGCCCATGCTATCTGAGCCATATCCAATGAAGGTGTATTTCTTGGCTTTTGCATCCAACTTGTCACCATCTTTCTTCAGATCATAGGCACTGCATCCGAACACCTTCAAGTGTTCATACTTTACGGCTTCACCTTTCCACTCTTCCTCTGGTATCTTGAAGCCCAATGGTACTGATATTCCTCGGTTGATAAGATAAGCTGCAGTGTTAACTGCATCAGCCCAGAACGTCTTTGGAAGCCCGGCATTAAGTCTCATACTTCTAGCCCTTTCATTCAAAGTTCTGTTCATCCTTTCTGCCACTCCATTCTGTTGAGGAGTGCCTGGAACTGTCTTTATCATCCGAATGCCATGTTCAGCACAATATTCAGTAAACTCTGTGCTGATGTATTCCCCACCATTATCCGACTTCAAGCACTTTACCTTCAGGTTAGTTTCCAATTCAACAGCAGTTTTCCATTTCTTAAAAGTATTGAAAACATCAAACTTATTCTTAAGAAAGTAAACCCATACCTTGCGTGTTGAATCATCGATGAAGGTCACATAGTAGTTCGATCCTCCCAAGGAGGAGACTGGTGTCGGTCCATAAACGTCCGTGTGAACAAGCTCTAATTTCTGAGCTTTCGGCGTCTGACCCGTCTTCACAAAGGATACCTTCTTTTTCTTGCCAAGTACACAGGGTTCACAGAACTCTGTATCCACCTTTTTCAAATCAGGAAGCTTTCCTTTGGCAAAGAGCATCTTCATTCCTTTTTCACTCATGTGGCCGAGACGTTGATGCCACAATCTGGAAGGATTCAGCTCGGTGGTCACTGCATTCACCTCGTCGTCAGGAACCTCAACCATGTATAAGGTGCCTCGCTTTTTACCCCTGGCAATTACAAGGTTTTCTTTGACAACCTTCCATTGCCCATCACCAAAGGTAGTTCTAAATCCTTGGTCGTCCAACTGCCCAGTAGAAATCAACATTTTCTTAAGGTTGGGAACGACCCGAACGTCCTTCAATGTCCAAATGGTACCCAATGAAGTCTTTATGTCTGTGTCACCTATTCCTGTGATATCAAGAGTGCGATGGTCAGCCAAACGGACTTTACCAAAGTTACCTGTCTGTAGATTCTTCATCATCTTCGTGCTGAAGGTAGCATGAAAAGATGCACCGGAATCCATGATCCAAGACTCTGCTGTATTCTCAACACAGCAGATAAGGGCATCTTCTGAATCATCAGTTGCTGCGTTCACCTCTTTGTTTCCATCTGATTGTTTAGGGCACTGGTTTCTGAAGTGCCCAGTTTCTTTGCACTTCCAACATTGGATGTCTTTCCTTGGTTTTGACTGGCTCCTCTTTCTAGACTTTGATCTGCCTCTGCCATTACCCCTTTCTGATTTTCTACCTCTCCCTTCAGTGCTTAGCAAAGTACTAGACGATTCTCCAGAACTCCGTCTCCTTATGTCCTCTCCTAGGATGAAGTCACGTATGCCCTCAAATGTGAGTTTAGAGGTTCCAGATGAACCACTAATGGCAGTGACAGCTCCTGACCAACTTTCCGGTAACGAGGATAACAAGAGTAAAGCTTGGACTTCATCTTCAAACTTAATATCAACAGATAACAAGCGGGATATAATGGTATTGAAATCATTAATGTGTGAGGTAACAGACATACCTTCTCTCATTCTGGTGTTTACTAACTGTCTTATCAGAAATACCTTGTTAGAAGCAGAAGGTTTCTCATACATGTTTGACAAAGCTTTCATCAATCCACATGCGGTAGTCTCCTTCACAATGTTAAAGGCCACATTCTTGGCCAGTGTAAATCTGATAACAGCTATGGCTTTTCTGTCTAGAGCAGCCCATGCAGCGTCTTCCATCTTCTCGGGTTTTATTCCTGTCAAGTAGGGGTGAGCATAACCGGGTACCCGGCTAAATTTCATGGACCCGGAACCGGAACCGGAACCTGCGGTTCCTAGGATGAAGGAACCGGACCCGGAACCGCTTACATCGGTTCTCTATATTTTGGAACCGGACCCGGAACCGGCGGTTCCGGTTCCGGTTCCCGGGTACCCAATGTCAACTTTTTTTAAGTTTTTTTAACAATTTATACAATAAAACTTGTAATTTTAAGTCTATTGCAAACTATAAAGTACCAACATAAAGTAATAAATATAACAAATGGTGAAAACTAATCCGATAAAAACTAATTATTACATAAATAAATTAGAAACTCTCGAGTATTGAGTCTTGACATCAACAAAACGGCTTCCACAACAATTCACGTCTTTACGTTAACACCTCAAATAAAACACTTGGATGAAAACGAATAAAACACCTAACAAAAGGTACAAAACTAAAAAATAAATATAATAAATATATAAATATTTTTTACTAAAAAATAGTGGGACCGGGTACCCAGCGGGTAACGGTTCCAAAAAAATGAGAACCAGAACCGGAACCGGTCTTAATCGGTTCCGTATTTTACGAACCGGAACCAGAACCAATCACATCGGTTCCGGTTCTGGAACCGGCAGTTCCAGAGCGGTTCCGGTTCCAAAAGCGGGTACCCAGTTCCGATGCTCACCCCTACTGTCAAGGCTTGATCCAAGTCCTTCTGACACAACAGATCCTCAATTTGCATCTTCCACCATCCAAAATCTTGTCCATCAAATTTCTCAATTTTGGTTTTTCCGTCCTCAGCCATTATCCCAAAACTGTTAGGGTTTACAAATCGAGTCAAGACTGAAAATAGTGTCCAAACACAGCAGTGGCCGGCTGCCTGAACTTGACGGCTGTTCTATTGAACACTACCTTTGCAATCAGTCTTATCGATAATGTAAAGTTGTTGGCGATAAAGGAACAGAAGCAAAAAACCTTTTGAGCAGCAGTGGCGGCGAACAGCGGCAACTGCAAACAGCAGTAGCGGCGGCGGCAGACAGCAGTAGCGGCGGCGGCAGCGGCGGTTGACAGACAGCGGCGGCGGCGGGCAGCGGTGGTTGACAGACAGCGGCGGCGGGCAGCGGCGGCGGGCAGCGGCGACGGTGGCGGCGGACAGCGGCGGCTGGCAGCGGTGAGGATTTTCAGCGATGTGTAACAGATCACGAGCCTAAAGCTCTGATACCAGTTGTTAAGATTAAACGTTACACACACAATACGCACACAACCGAAAGCGAGAAAAGAACACGAGAATTTACGTGGTTCACACGATCAGGGTGATCATGCTAATCCACGGGGGCAACTAGGGTTTTCTTTATTTCTGCTACAATGTTTACAAGTACAATGGGATCAATATATATATAGACAAACATAATTAGGGTAAACACCTAATTAAGGAAACTAGGGTAGAGGGCCTAGGGCCGGCTGCGCCTCTCCCTTTTCCTGATCAGTGGGCCGAAGCCTACATCCCAACAAAGTTCGGCTTCACCTTATCACCAAACAACTATGGCTATTGGAAGGCCATGGTTCAACCGTTCCTTATCACAAACAACCTATTCGGCTATGTTGATGGCACCATTCCCTGTCCACCAATCACTATCCCATCATCATCTTCTGGAAACGACCCCGCAGCCACCACAGTGGCGCCACCACAACCATACCCTAACTACACAGCATGGGCTTCCAATGATGCACATGTACGGATGCTGATTACTTCTACAATCTCCGAGGCATCATTCCAACACGTTCAAGGGCTTACCTCTCGTGATCTTTGGTTGTCCCTCGAACGTGCTTACGCTCCTCACACGTCATCTAGGGAATACACCCTAAAAACTCAACTTCTCAAACTAGAGATGAAGCCTGATGAAACCTCCTCCGCATACCTGACTAGGGCTCAGGAATACGCTAATGCTCTCGCGAATATAGGCGATAAAGATTTGGTGATGCTAGTTATCTCGGGCCTTAGAGAAGAATACAATGGACTGAAGTCAACACTCCTTGGTCGCCAATTCCCAACTGCTTTTACAGAGCTTCATGGCCTGTTATCAGACCATGACTATATGATCAAGAAATCTGCAACTGACCTCTCTCCGCCTCAAGCATTCATGACTGTCACGAACAACTGTAACACAGCGGTTCCTGGTGCTATCTCGTCTACTCCTCAACCGGATCAGCTCCAAGCTATTCAGCAGCTTCTGTCACAACTTGGTCTTCAAGTTCAGCCTGTTAATGCACAACCTGCACAAGCCTTTTACACCAACAGATCTGGGAATAACCGTGGCCGTGGACGTGACTCTAGACGTGGACGAGGAAACTACAACAACAGAAGTCAAGGAGGAGGTAACCGAAATCAGTTTAGTTGGGCTTCTAATCAAAACACTGTTTTTGGCACATGCAACAGGTGTGGGATTGGTCATATCCCGTCTCTTTGCCCTAATCGCGACCCTGCTACTATGAGGACGAGACAGCCACCTTCTGCCAACTTTACAGAATACCGGTCACAAGCTTGGCTTCCGGACACTGGCTCTAGCCATCATGTTGCACCGGACCTATCTAGCTTCGACAACTCTGAGGCCTACTACGGTGAGGACAACCTTCATGTTGGCAATGGTAAGGGTTTACCCATCCTACACATTGGTTCCTCACACCTTTCTTCACCAAACAAAACCTTTTCCCTTAAAGACATACTACACGTGCCTGACATAAAACAAAACCTACTTTCTGTCCAAAATTTTTGTCTTGATAATCATGTGTATTTTGAATTTCACTCTACTTTCTTTGCTGTGATGGACAAGTTTACACACACTATCCTCCTCACGGGTCCAAGTAATGGTGGTCTCTACTCCTTCCATCTTCCTCAGACTCAACCTGTTCAGAAAATGTCCTTTTCCACCGCTCGTGCTTCATCCACTACATGGCACCAAAGACTTGGACATCCACATCCATAGCTTTTGAAGTCCATGTTATCTAAATACAGTTTACCTTTACAACATAAGTGTGCTAGTGTTTTTTGTGATTCATGTTCTGTTGGCAAATCGTCCAAACTTCATTTGTTACCATCTACTTATAAAAGTTCGCACATTTTGGATTTAGTTTTCTGTGATGTATGGGGCCCCGCTCCTGTTCCTTCTTTTGATGGTCACAATTATTTTCTGCTGTGTGTTGATCATTACTCCAGATTTATGTGGATTTTTCCCTTAAAATTAAAGTCTGATGTTTATGCCACTTTCAAACGGTTCCTTGCAATGGCTGAAAGGCATTTTCAAACCAAACTAAAATCTGTCCAAACCGACTGGGGAGGGGAGTTTCGGAATCTCTCTCAATTCTTCTTTCCTCTCGGCATCACCCATAGCCTTTCCTGTCCACATACAAGCGAGCAAAATGGGTTTGTTGAACGACGACATCGTCATGTTGTTGAAACCGGCCTTACTTTGCTCGCTCAATCCCATGTTCCACAACGGTTTTGGCATTTTGCTTTCGACACCGCAGTTTATCTCATTAATCGAATGCCATCGAGAACCAACTCAAACACCTCACCCTTTGAACATGTGTTCAAGCACAAACCTGATTTTTCCTTTCTTCGGGTTTTTGGATGCCAATGCTACCCTCATCTCCGTCCATACAATAAACACAAAATGGACTTCCGTTCTACACCTTGTGTGTTCCTTGGTTACAACACCACTCATCATGGCTATCGGTGTTACGACCCACAGTCTGATCGTATTTACGTGGCACGTCATGTTCGATTCAATGAACAATCATTTCCTTTCCGAACATCTCCTACACCTATTCCTACTCCAACCACCCCAAATCCCTACGTCTCCACCTATCCCAATTCTGACCTACCACCCACCGATCCACCCTCCACTGAACCTAATACACATCCTACTCCACCAGAACCAACACCCTCAACAATACCCACCGTGCAATCTGTCCTACACGAAACAACACCTACCACCACCCTCCCCAATGACCACCCCACAACCCAACCACCCATCATTCAGACCTATCACCGCCGTTCCAAAGTCACCGAACCACCACCTCAGCCCACCCCTACCCCCCTCCCTCCTCTACCACCGAACAACCCACCCGTACTCGACCACCCAACCTACGCCCCAATCCCAAACCGACCAAACCCTACAATGCCTCTTCATACAATACCCAACTTCCTTCACCTGACACCGAACCGACCACCTTTACTATTTCTAACAAGTATCCTCAGTGGCGTAGTGCCATGGCTGACGAGTATTCGGCGCTGATGCGGAATGGTACATGGACACTAGTGCCACGTGTTCCGAATTCCAACGTCGTTGATTGCAAATGGGTATACAAATTGAAAAGGGACCAAACAGGGGCAATAAAACGTTACAAGGCACGACTAGTCGCCAAAGGGTTTCGGCAACAACCAGGCATTGATTATCAGGAGACATTCAGTCCCGTGGTCAAATCGACCACCATACGTGTCGTTCTATCCCTAGCCGTAACACAGAAATGGTCCCTAAGGCAACTTGATGTGCAAAATGCCTTCCTACATGGTGATCTCAACGAGACAGTTTATTTGCAACAACCACCAGGGTTCGTTGACCCGACCAAACCCGATCATGTTTGCCTACTTCACAAATCCTTATATGGATTAAAGCAGGCCCCTAGAGCGTGGTTTCATCGCCTTTCTACGGTCCTTCATTCTCTTGGCTTTCAGGGCTCCAAGACGGACCCTTCCTTGTTCATTTACTCCCACAGGGGCACCATTTTGTACATGCTAGTCTATGTTGATGACATTCTTTTGACAGGAAAAAATCCGGAGGCTATTGACAAAGTGGTACAACATCTTAGCCAATCCTTTGCTGTTCAGGATATGGGTCGCCTGTCTTATTTTCTAGGTATTGAAGTAACCAGTCAGAGTCATGATATAATTCTATCACAAAGGAAATACATCCTTGAACTCTTGCGACGCGCAGGCCTGTCTAATGCTAAACCGGTTTCATCTCCTATGACCACTACTGCTAATCTTGCTCTTGGTGATAGTGCTTCGTTTGCTGATCCGGTCAAATACCGCCAAATTGTGGGTGCCCTTCAGTATGTCACATTGTCTCGTCCGGATATCACTTTCGCGGTCAACAAAGTCTGCCAATTTATGCACTCCCCCACTGAAAATCATTGGACGGCAGTCAAACGAATTCTTCGTTACTTGCAGGGCACTGCGGACTATGGTTTACGACTCATGCGTGATTCCGACACAATCCTTCATGCCTACACTGATTCTGCCTACAACTCCCTAACTGGCTTCAGGAAACGGATTCGGGGAGGATGATTGGACGTGCTAAGGAAAAGGATGGTCTTTATTGTCTTGAGATACCGGCCAAAACCAGATTGTCTCGCTCTCTCATATCAGTATCCACTCTATCCGATAAAGAAAGAAATATTTCTTCATCATTGTCGTTTAGGTCATCCCTCGTTTAGGATCATTAAAATTCTTTTTCCTTCATTATTTTCAAAGATTGATGTTGAAAACCTTCATTGTGACGTATGTGAGCTTGCTAAACACAAGCGGATCCCCTTCCCAGTTAGTAATAAAAGAAGCACTTCTCCGTTTTGTCTTATTCATACTGATATTTGGGGCCCATCTAATGTGTCTAATATTTCTTGTGCACGATGGTTTGTAATGTTCATTGACGATTGTACACGAGTTACTCGGGTATTCTTGCTCAAGCATAAATCAGATGTCAGCTCTGTTCTCCCCAACTTTCCTTTGATGATAAAAAACCAATTTGGGGTGAATGTTAAAAGGTTGATAATGCTCGAGATTATTTCAATCAAACCCTCACTTCCTACCGTCAAAAAGAGGGAATAATACATGAGTCTTCATGTGTTAAAACACCTCAACAAAACGGGGCTGTAGAAAGGAAAAACGGGCATCTATTAGACCAAACCAGAGCATTACTATTTCAAAGAAACGTACCAAAACATTTATGGGGGAAGCCGTTCTCACAGCCACTTACCTGATCAATAGACTCCCTACACGAGTTCTAGAATTCAAAAGGCCAATCGAGATGCTTTCCTCTTTTTACCGTAACATATCTATCTCCAACAACCTTGTGCCTCGTATCTTTGGGTGTCTCATTTGTTCATATCCATAGCCAAGAAAGAGGCAAACTTGACCCCCGGGCCCTAAAAGTGTATCTTTACAAGATATTCCTTGACCCAGAAAGGATATAAATGTTATCATCCTCCATACAAGAAGTTTTTTGTGTCAAGAGATGTGACATTTAGTGAAAAAGATGCCTATTTCACCCAACCTTATCTTCAGGGGGAGAATCAAAGGGAAGATAAGGGAAGCCTGGAGAACTTTCTTCTGTCTGAGTTGTCTCAATCCCCTAATTCTACCCATATTCCAGAACATGTCCCTAATTCTACTCATATTCCATACTCACAATTCTGATCATATCGACAGTTCACAAGTTCCAGAACCAGAACCAGCAACATCCAACCCAGTCCTTGAACCTACTTCTAATACTCACATCCCGGAGCCTGAAAATATACGGTTCAGAAAGAACTTGGTGTACTCAAGACAAAGAAGGAACATTCCTGAATTTGAGCAAGTTCGAGAATCCAACTCGGATCCGTTAAATGAGGTACAATCTCTGACTCTCCATCATTACAAAATGAAAGTGAATTTCAGATAGGTGATCAAGACCTCCCGATTGCCCTCAGAAAAGGTACGAGAGAATGCACACAGAGACCACTATACCCATTGTCACACTACCTATTCTTCCAAAAATTCTCTCCTACCTACAAAGCTTTCCTTGTTAACCTTAACACCATCACTATTCCTACTACCCTATCTGAGGCATTATCCGATGAAAAATGGAAGCAAGCCATGAATGTTGAAATGCATGCACTTGAGAAGAACAAAACTTGGGATCGGGTAAAATTGCCGGAAGGGAAAAGGCCGGTAAGATGCAAATGGTCCATGCTGTGAAATATAGGGCTGATGGGTTGATCGAGAGGTATAAAGCAAGGTTGGTGGCCAAGGGATATACCCAAACCTTTGGCATCGATTACGGCATCGATTACTAGGAAACATTTGCACCGGTTGCAAAGATGAATACAGTTAGAGTAATCTTGTCCCTCGCTCGCTGCTAACCTTGGATGGGAATTACATCAATTTGATGTAAAGAACGCATTTCTGCATGGAGAACTTGAGGAGGAGATTTACATGGAAGTCCCGCCTGGTTATGGAAAAAGGATGGGTACCAAGTGTGTAAGTTCAAGAAGGCATTGTATGGTTTGAAACAATCCCCTCGGACGTGGTTTGGGAGATTCTCCAAAACTATGTATCCCTATGATACAATCAAAGTCAAGGGGATCACACGTTGTTCATCAAACACTCAAATGCGGGGAGAATAACGGTCCTATCAGTATATGTAGATGATATCATTGTGACCGGTAACGATGAAAAGGAGCAACAAGCCTTAAGTCAATGTCTTGCCAAAGAATTTGAGATCAAGACATTGGGAAGACTGAAGTATTTCCTTGGAATTGAAGTTGCTCATTCCAGAAAAGGGATTTTTATATCTCAACAGAAGTATGTTACGGATTTGCTTATAGAAACAAGACAAGGTGCATGCAACCCAACAAGTACTCCTATAGACACAAACCATAAACCGGGAAACGCAGAAGAAGATGCCATGGTGAACACAAAGAGATGTATCAGCGCCTTGTAGGGCGACTCATATACTTATCTCATATGAGGCCGGATATAGCATATGCTGTAAGCGTGATAAGTCAATTCATGCACAATCCAAAGGAGACGCACTTGTGAGTTGGGCACTGAATTTTACAGTACCTCAAAGGAACACCAGGAAAAGGAATTTTATTCGAAAGAAACAACAGTGTGACCCTTGAAGCTTATACTGATGCAAGCTATGCTGCGTCACCGGTTGACTATAGATCGACAACGGGGTACTGTACCTTTCTTGGAGGAAACCTTGTAACATGGAGAAGCAAGAAACAAAGTGTTGTAGCACGGTCTAGTGCAGAAGCAGAATTTTGAGCAATTGCTCACGGTATATGTGAACTATTATGGCTGAAAATCATCCTAAGGGATTTGAAGATTAATTGGGAAGGGCCAATGAAAATCTATTGAGACAATAAGACAACAATAAATATAGCTCACAACCCGGTCGAACATGATCGGACCGAGCATATCGAAGTTGACAGACATTTCATCAAGGAGAAGCTAGACAGTGGCCTAATATGCACCCCATTTGTACCAACTCATGAGCAACTTGCAAACATTTTCACTAAGGGGCTAAGTAGACCAATGTTTGAGAAGATTACATCGAAGCTGAATTCCCACTCACCAGCTTGAGTGCCAATGAAACTCTATTGCGACAATAAGACAACAATAAATATAGCTCACAACCCGGTCGAACATGATCGGACCGAGCATATCGAAGTTGACAAACATTTCATCAAGGAGAAGCTAGACAATGGCCTAATATGCACCCCATTTGTACCAACTCATGAGCAACTTGCAAACATTTTCACTAAGGGGCTAAGTAGACCAATGTTTGAGAAGATTACATCGAAGCTGAATTCCCACTCACCAGCTTGAGTGCCAATGAAACTCTATTGCGACTATAAGACAGCAATAAATATAGCTCACAACCCGGTCGAACATGATCGGACCGAGCATATCGAAGTTGACAGACATTTCATCAAGGAGAAGCTAGACAGTGGCCCAATATGCACCCCATTTGTACCAACTCATGAGCAACTTGCAGACATTTTCACTAAGGGGCTAAGTAGACCAATGTTTGAGAAGACTACATCGAAGCTGGGAATGGGAAATTCCCACTCACCAGCTTGAGGGGGAGTGTGGGAAAATGGAAATAATTATGTATTTAATAAGGGATCGTTTACAATCCCATAGAATTTGTAATTATGTATAATCCCATCAAATCAAGGATTTCATAGGATAGTTTCCTTATTTTTTGGCTTGGCCTCTTGTATAAATTATGCATGATTTCTGTCAATAATAAAATCATTGGAAACCCCAAATCTGTTAGAATCTAAAACTGTATCTATTTGTTTTAGATTGAACATTGTTAATTTGTCCGGTTAACATGATAATAAAAGTTTGATTTCCATCTTTAATAAGAAAATAATTTTACAATTTCAAAAGTTCAATTTAGTTGATTGACTGAGGCCATGTTTGAAACGTTGTAACCCTCCCTATGGCTCTACTCACCATGTTTCATTGGAAAACTCAGCAAGTTACCTTTCAGAATCAAACTATTAACGTTATGGTAGGGCAATGCATTTATTAGAATTTTCTGTCTGATTTATTGAAATCCATTTATCATTTGTAGTTATCACCTCAAGATGCTAAAGAGAAAAAGGCTGCTCCTGTCGTACAACTCAATGTCATTCGCTTGCTTGCGGAGCTAAATGTACAAGTTAATAAAACTGAAGTGGTTGACACGATATTGCCTTTATTCATTGAAAATCTAGAGGAGGGCGATGCTTCAACACCTGGCTTGTTGCGCCTCCGGGTATGATACATGCGATTATGGTTTCATATCATGACAAAAATTCATTTTTCTGGTTTCTGTCCTGAGTGTTTTATACCATTTTATCGACATTTATCAACTATCCATTTCTTCAGAACTTCATATTCTGAGTTTTTGTTTGTTGAGTTACTGCAGATTCTTGATGCGGTTTCTCGCATGGCAAGTTTAGGTTTTGAGAAGTCCTATCGCGAAGTTGTTGTGCTAATGATGAGAAGCTACTTAAGCAAGCTCTCTAGTAGTGGATCTATTGAAAGCACTTCTTTGCCAGAAGAAGCCAATACAGAGCGTATTGAGGTATATCTTTTGGAAATTATTCACTTTTATTACATTCATTTTAGTGAGTTGAACTAGACAGAAACGCGACATGCATATTTTTTAAATACAGCCATAAGTATGAGTGTCATTATTTTATTGCTAACCAATGCTCGTGTGCTATACTACACCCTTGTATTATGTGGATTCATATTGAAGCTGCCACTCATAATGGGCTTGCCAAAATAAGGCAGTCCACTCTTGATTCTATAAATTGGAAACCTGAACTTTCCAAATTCGAGCTAGAAATCTGATTAGCCTCCGTTAGTGAAAGTATATTTGAGAAAAAAAACTAAAGGAGAGGAGAATAAAATATAGGGGGAATCTAGTAATTGTTTTTTAATTGCTTTCAAAAGAAGGTGGGGGATCAATATTTAATAAGGGTGGGGCACAGTTAGGAGGCATGTTGAAAGTCGGTTATTCAATTATGTTTGGTAGAGAACTGGCTCTCAAATCTAGTAGTCTGTAATTCCTTTCATTTTAATCATTCCAATCCAATTTCCACTTGAGATCTTATCATTTTGGTATCAACGCCGTGATTCTGGCTACCATGGCTCCCAAAAATCAAGGTGAGAGGATTGATTCACTAGAGGAAACAATGCAAACAATGGAAATAAAGCTAGAATAAATGGAGACAAACTTGCAACCGATGAAGCTTAGTATCCAGATGATCTGCAATCACGATGTTGGCAATTCAAAAAGGATGGATCACTTGGAACGTGAAATTCAGGTGTTGTTGACTAAATTGGGATCGATGGCCCAGTTGGATCCCGGATCAACAACCAATTCTGTCCAGGGATCGGGGGAGTTTGGAAAAGCAGCTAGGGTTCAGGAAATACTAATCCTAACACTGACACCGTCTGGTGGAAGTGGAGGCTCGAAATCCACCACCAATTGGCTTTTCGATGGGGATTGGAGGCTGAGAAGAGTGGAATTACCCATGTTTAATGGGGACAACCTGGATGGTTGGGTGTTTTGAGCAGAAAGGTATTTTGCATTAAACGTTTTGAAGAAATTGAGAAGGTGGAAATGGCAGGAATACCGAATATGCATGGAAGAAGAGGGCCTGGCTTGGTTTCAATGGACCGATAGTCTCCTCCCATACTGCCGGAAGACTGTTCGAAGCGGAAATACAGGAATAGCAGGCGAAGGGGCTCTGTTTAAATGCGATGAGAAATATAAGGTTGGGCATAAGCGTAAGAACAAATAATTAATGTTGTTACTGATGCAAGACGAACCCACAGACAGTGAATTGTAGGAGCTTGAAAGTATCGAAATCGAGGACGATTGCCAAGGGGGAGAAGAGGAACAGGCTGTAGAGTTTTCCTTGAACCGAGTCATTGGATTGTTATCCCTTTGAACCTTGAAGTTAAGGGAAAAATCAATCAGGAAGAAGTAACCGTTCTCATTCCAAAGAAAAGATGGGCCAACTTTGATTGACGGTGAATGGCAATACACCGTTTGGAGTTAGGGTGGGAACCGGGCAATTGGTTACGGGCGGCGGAGTGTGTCGAGATGTCGAACCGTTGTTGTCGAGAGTGAACGTACGAGCGGATTTCTTACCCTTAGAACTTGGGTGTACAAATGTTATACTCAGAATGCAATGGCTTGAGACTTTGGGAGATATGAAGGTGAATTGGAGAAGTCTTCGCATGAAGTTTCAAGCACAGGGTAACAAGGTTATAATCCAAGGAGAACCACAGTTACAAAAGGCAAACATCCGAGCGATAGTCCTTACTCAAGCCCAGTTTTGTTAGTCAAGAAGAAAGACGAGAATTGGCGGTTTTGCATGGATTATCGTGCCCTCAATTAGGCAACCTTAGCTAATAAGTTTCCCATTCCATTGGTAGATTAATTGATCGATGGGTTGCATAGAGTTCAGATTTTCTTGAAATTGGACCTTAAGTCGGGGTATGACCAGATCCGGATGTGGAGAAAATGTCATTTCGCATGCATGAAGCACATTAAAAATTTCTCGTAATGCCTGTTGGTCTCACCAACGCCACGACAACGTTTCAAGCACTCGTGAATGAATTGTTTAGAACTTATTTACGGAGGTCTAAGCTACTATATGGACGTGATCCGTCGAAATTAATACCATTTCCAGCAGCAGCTGAACCCACCAATTGCACGGTAGATCAACTACTAATTGATCAGGATAAGCCGTTGGCAGAATTAAGGGTGGAACTGTTGAGATCCCAGCAGAAAATGAAAGCAACGGTGGATAAGCACCGACGCGAGGTTGAGCTCGCATAAGGGCAGTGGGTTGATGACGGTTTCTAGTAATGCCAAGCTAGCTCCCCGTTATTGACTGTTTTTGGTTATAGGTCGGGTGGGAAAAGTAGCATACAAGTTGCAACTTCCACCCGAAGCCAATACCTTTGCCTAACGGATTTTTGGATACCGGTGGAGTGTTGGTTGAGTTGGAACTATTGAAGGGAAAACTTTATGGCCACCACGACAACTTGGAGGTTTTGATTGGGTGGGAAGGGTTACCTGAAATTGAGGACACCTGGGAATCTTACAAGGATCTTTGTCAACTGTTTCCGGAGTTTCATCTTGAGGACGAATCTTTGGGAGGGGATTATTGATAAGCCTCAGTTAGTGAAAGTATACTCGAGAAAGAAAACTAAAGGAGAGGATAGGGGGCAATCTAGTAATTGTTTTTTCAACTGCTTTCAAAAGAAGGCGGGGGACCGATATATAATAAGGGTGGAGCACAGTTAGGAGGCATGTTGAAATTCGGTTATCATTTACGTTTGGGAGAGAACTGGCTCTCGAATCCAGTAGTCCGCAATTCCTTTCATTTTGAGCATTCCAACAATTTACACTTGAGATCTTATCGAAATACTCCATTTAGTTCTTTAGTTCCAACCATTTTCTGTTGTAATCCCTTTTTTATAGTTCAATTAGTCATTATTTTTCCTCTAAAATTAGAATAATCGTTATCTCAAAATAAAAAATTAACATGTTTGACACTTGCTAGTTAAATCTTTTCTGGGGCAGTAGAAGTAAGTTATGTAAGTTGATGCGTAAACTCTTTTACATTAACAACAAAATCAAACTGTTAAAACTATGCTACTTTTTTTGTAAGATAATATTATTCTAGATAGGCGCTCATTAGTTCAATTAAATTCTAGACTCTTCCTGCAGGATTTCAATTAATAGCTAGAGGCCTTACTAATGGTAAACTGCGGGTCGACTACCGTCAACGCCTGTTGTCGTTATGCTCAGATGTAGGCTTGGCTTCTGAGTCCAAAAGTGGAAGGTATGAGTTTTTTTATTGTATTCCATGATAATGCATGACATATGAATTTTGCAGTTGCCTCCTTAAAGAATATTCTTTCACATTTTGCAGCTGCGGTGCTGATTTTCTTGGGCCTTTACTTCCTGCTGTGGCTGAGATATGTTCTGATTTTGATCCAACGGTGGCCGTTGAACCTTCACTTCTGAAGTTATTTCGTAACCTATGGTTTTATGTTGCCCTGTTTGGTTTAGCACCCCCACTGCTAAAATCTGTTGCAACAAAGCCAAATCCTACGACATTGAACAGTGCAGGGGGTACAACTGCAGTTACTCTGCAAGCTGTGAATGGACCATACATGTGGAATCCTCAGTGGTGTTCTGCTGTTCAGCGTATTTCTCAAGGGACCCCACCCCTGGTAAGTTGGTATTCACTGGAAGGTTTATATGGAATAATCAAATGTTGTCATTCAGTACTAAGTTAAGTGAAAAGTCGTTTGCATTTACGTGAAAGGTAATTTATATTTCTAGCAACTTGAGTCTGCTTAAATAATTCATTATGCTTTATTTCAACCGACAATAATGTTATCTACTTTGTGTTTTTTGTATGTGTTTCCATTTCGCCAGGTTGTGAGCTCTGTAAAATGGCTTGAAGACGAGTTAGAACTTAATGCTCTTCACAACCCTGGTAGTCGCCGAGGAAGTGGAAATGAAAAAGCTGCTGTAAGCCAAAGAACAGCACTTTCTGCTGCTTTAGGAGGGCGTGTTGAGGTTGGAGCAATGAGCACAATTTCAGGTATAGCGAATTTTGAATTTGATTTTACTCATCAGATTTAATTATGTATTTTCTTCATCCTTCTTGCAAGTACTAAATGTCTTGAGTAGATTGTACTTGCTTTCATTTCTTGTCGAATTTTGTTTATTTCATTTGGCTGTTACATGTTTGGTGGGAACCGGTAGAAACATTAGCCACGACTCGATACTCTTTCTTGGCACTTGTCTTATATATATTCAATCAAGAAGAATTTACATGTATTCATACACATTACTGATCAGATATGATCACCTCTATGAAGACAAGGATATACTACATCCTTAACGAGACACAACATATATCCTATCCAATAAAAGTATTTCTAGATGCCGCCTGCAAATTGCTTCATCTATTGTCTTTAGTAAGATTATTGGTTCAGTTGTGTTGTTATGTTTGTGAAGTATACCTGATTATTTTGCTGAAAATTTTCAGGAGTCAAGGCAACTTATCTTCTTGCAGTTGCTTTTTTGGAAATAATACGGTTCAGCAGCAATGGTGGACTCCTTAACTGTGGTCCCAGTTCTACAGCTTCTAGGAGTGCCTTCAGCTGCGCTTTTGAGTATCTCAAAAGTCCAAATCTTGTGCCTGCTGTTTTCCAATGCTTGATGGCCATTGTTCACCGCGCTTTTGAGACAGCATTATCATGGCTGGTAATTTTTTCATATACTGCCTGTTGAGCATTTTACTGTTGATTCCTAGTCTGATCAAAACAAAATTTAACCTTTAAATAATGCCATTCCAAAGTAGTAAGTTATTTTTTATTTGATCTCTTTCCTCTATTTTAAACTTCGTCTAACTTTAGAACCAAATGTTCCTCACAAAATCATGTTTTCTAAAACGTTTTACAAGCGGCCCGGAACAACCTTTGTACTTCTCAGGGTAGAGGCAAAGTCTGTGTACATCTTACCCTCCTTAGATTCTACCCCTTGTGGAAGCCACTAGGTTTGTTTGGTTAATGTTATGCCTTTTGAATTAGTAGCATCAAGGGCTTTTATGAATGTTGTCTTGGGCTTTGTAAGGGGTTGTTCGGTTGGTTTTACATCAAGCCCTGTATGAGGCTAATTTGTTTGGATTTAGTTCTGTATGGATTTGGCTAAATTGATGTTTGGTTGTGGTGTTGAACAAACAATCTGATGACATAAATGACTATTTTACCCCTCAGTTTATTTTAAACACCGATTAAAATAAATGGTTGTTGAACGGTTGATTTTTTTGAATGATAAAAAATATCGACTTTAATATAAAATTAGTTTTGAAAATAATTAACTAAACAAAACCCGGGAGATGAATGTGTTGGACTGATGGACAACGAGCCGTGATGGGAATGAAGATGAACATGAAAGAGAGGGAAGGGTAGAAGGGAAATATATGGCAGAATGTAAATGACTCTATATTTTTGGCTTACCGAATATGTCCTTGTCTTGCCAAAGAAGCCAGAAACACCCACGTATGGCTTATCAAATAAGCTATACAGGCCGTTAAGCCCAATAAGTCATTACCAAACAGCCCCTAAGGCTCATATGTTGTCTTCCTTTATTGAGCTGCCTTTTATCAACCTTTACATTTGATGATTTTTACTTATGGCATTTTTTCATCAGTACTTGTTTCCAGAAACTCCTGCAAACTTTAGTTATAAATATTTTATTGTCATGTTAGTCTCTTCATCTCTTTAGTTATAAATATTTTATAGTTGCTGTCTAATTTTTAATTCCCATAATGAGTACAGGAGGATCAAATATTTGAGACAGGACATGCTATGAATGTTAGAGAATCGACTCTTGCTGTCCATGCATGTTTTCTCATAGAGAGTATGTCTCAGAGAGAGGAGCACATTCGAGATGTCTCGGTTAAACTCTTGGCTCAGCTGAGGGATAATTTTCCACAGGTACAATGTTTATGACTTTGATAAAACAAAACTCTTTTAACATAATGATTTCTTCTCTACTTTTTCCATATTGTGTGAACAATCCTATAAGTAGCGGATCACATGCTTGCAGATCTTGTGGAATTCATCTTGTCTTGATTGTCTCCTATTCTCCGTGCATAATGACCCGCCTTCAGGTATTGTTAGTGATCCCGCTTGGATAGCTTCTGTCCGCTCTTTGTACCAAAAAGTTGTTCGGGAATGGATTATTATTTCGCTCTCACATGCTCCATGCACCAGCCAGGGTCTTCTTCAGGTTTGTCATGTACTCATGTATTTAAATGGTGTAATTGTGTTTGTCTGTTTGGTTGTAGCATGTTTGACTGACTAGTGCTTCAGGAGAAACTTTGTAAAGCAAATGCATGGCAAAGGGCACAGCCGACAACAGATGTTGTTTCTCTTTTATCCGAGATACGTATTGGTCCGGGAAATAGTGATTGCTGGAGTGGTACAAAAACCGCAAATATCCCTGCAGTGATGGCTGCAGCAGCCGCTTCATCAGGGGGAAATCTCAAATTGACAGAGGCGTTCAATCTCGAAGTTCTAAGCACTGCTATTGTTAGTGCCACAGTTAAGTGTAATCATTCTGGAGAAATTTGTGGCATGACTAGGTTGTATGAGAATATGGAGAAAGCAGATGATGACTTTGATGTTGCACCATCTCCAGGGCCTAGCGGCCTTTCGAGATTGATATCTGGAGCTTTTCCTCAACCACCCCAGCCCAAAAAAGAGTCTTTTGGTTCGATATTACTTGGTAAGTTTGTGCGGCTTCTTCAAAAGTTTGTTCTCGGTGCAGAGAAAGGTGGGGAGGTGGACAAGGCTTCGTTCCGTGAAACTTGTTCCCAAGCAGCTGCACTGCTTCTCTCAACTCTGGTAAACATACATACTACTGTGTAATGTGTATTCTGGAAGTGATAAGTTGAGGCTAAAGTGAGAAGTGGTTATGATCCATTGGATGAGAAATGGACGCACGTTAGGATGAGATGCACCGAAAATCCGAGGTGCACCCACTACAACAAAATTGAGTTCATAGGACGCCTAAAATAAATAAGTGTCCTAATAGAGTGTTTTATAGGACCTTAGTTTATAGGACCAAACAAAAAAGCGTCCTATCTAAAAGTGTTACAAAAAGTTTATAGGACGTTTTTGAGTGTCGTAACAAGTTTTTTAGAACATTTTTCAAATTTTCTCATTAACTATTTTATAGGACATTATTTGAAAAAGTGTCGTATAAACACAAGGGTCCTCTAAAAAGATGGATTTATGGGACACTTTTCAAAAGCTTCCTATAAAATTAGCTAATACGACACTTTTTTTGAAAATGTCCTAAAAACCTTGTTATGACGCTCAAAAGCGTCCTATAAACTTATTGTAACACTTTTAAATAGGATGCTTTTTTGTTTGGTCCTATAAACTAAGGTTTTATAAAACACTATATTAGGGCGCTTATTTATTTTAGGCGTCCTATAAACTCAAATTTGTTGTAGTGACCGGATCAATTCCCTTCTAAGCCGCAATTCATGGAGGGCATTTGATTAAAAGTGATCAACGGTTCAGATCCACTTCTCACGCTTCTCTCGTTAACCCCAACTTCTCACACGATCTTTCGCCTCCAATGATATCCATACATTGCTAAATAATTGTCGGATGAAATTTTTTAGGATTCGGATTTAAAAACCAATGTTGAGAGCTTCTCGCAACTCCTCCGTCTTCTTTGCTGGTGTCCGGCTTACATTTCTACCATTGACGCCATGGAGACTGGTATATTCATCTGGACATGGTTAGTTTCTGCTGCTCCTCAGTTGGGCCCTGTAGTCTTTGCAGAGCTTGTTGATGCATGGTTGTGGACAATTGATACCAAGCGAGGTCTCTTTGCATCTGATATGAGATTCTCTGGACCAACTGCCAAATTAAGACCTCACCTTGCACATGGTGAACCAGAACCACCGCCTGAAAAGGACCCGGTTCAACAAATTCAAGCACATAAGCTATGGATTGGATTTTTCATTGATCGTTTTGAGGTCAAGATTTCTTTGTGCAGCTTTCTTGAAACTTTAACAAATTGATTTGAAATATGGATTTATTTATGCTTTGCTTTTACAGGTAGTACGACATGATAGCTTGGTACAACTCTTGCTACTTGGCAGGATGTTACAGGGGACTACAAAACTACCCTGGAGATTTTCATGCCATCCAGCCGCTGCTGGCACATTTTTCACAGTCATGCTGCTTGGAGTTAAATTCTGCTCATGCCAATATCAGGGGAGCCTACAAAAAGTTAGAATGGGACTTCAGCTGCTGGAAGACGGGATTTACAGGTATTATACTGGATTCCTTATTGCTGGCTTTAATCATAACTTATGATTTCTAGAGCTTTTTTCTCACTGATATGACGTACCTGGAAATTGCTGTATCTGTCAAATTTTGGTACGCTCCACTGGATAATTGTGTTTCGGTTTATCATCCCTTGCATTAATAACCATAAAGTTTTTACAACGTAAACCATGTTTGTATGCTCAAAAAATGATGATATGTTTGTCTTAAACTTCTATTTTGAAACAATTGATATCTATATCTTGAATGAGATAAGGAACCATAAATGTTCTTGCATGTAATCATGAGATGACATGAATTTCAAGCTATAAATCCTAAGCATGATACATATCCCGTCTTTACAAAATAAATACATAAGTGTATCACACTGATGAATAAAAACATGTAATCACCTTCTTGTTGCTATGTAGAAGGGCATTTTGGTCATTTATCAATATTTCATTCCAATTCCAAAGCTACATTATGTGAACCAAACAGACATATTGCGATTCCTTAATAGATTTCATTCCAATGTCTGCCAACCAAACAGGTGGTCAAACCTGACAACGTTCCATTCCAATTCCTTCAAAGTCAAATTCCTTTGACAAATTCCATTCCATCCAAAAACATTATGCGAACCAAACGCCACTTTAAGTTTTCTGCAGAATTTTCCCTTCATGCCGACTTCTTCTAGCACTTATTTTCCCCTTCCTCTCTAGCAAGAAAGTGTGCGTGGAGAAGTTTTTATGATGAGTTTCTTGAGGAAGCGAAGTATAAAGATAAAGAACTCCTATTTATAAGGAGGTGGCATCATGTTTTTATCAAAATGTTGCATCCTCCACATAACCCCCACTACAAAGCTATATTTAGGTTTAATTTTTTGGATTTCTTTAAAATTTATTAACTAATATGTAACATAATAAACCACAAGGAATGTGGCGTACTGGTTAAGGCCTTGGGGGATGTGGTGAAATATCCCATCTACTCAGGGTTCGAATCCAGGCATACACAACTTGTGGCCACTGATGTCTTACGGTCATAATTTGCCAAGGGATTAGTCTATGAATCAGGCATAGTCTAGGACACCCTTTCAAAAAAAATATGTAACATAATACATTCTGTTTCAATGAATACTTGCC
The DNA here is from genome assembly GCA_033807775.1 of Saussurea involucrata. Lineage (NCBI taxonomy): Eukaryota > Viridiplantae > Streptophyta > Magnoliopsida > Asterales > Asteraceae > Saussurea > Saussurea involucrata. The sequence goes on from CM066314.1 coordinate 16,148,445, forward strand.
AATAATAAATCTTTGGTATATAAATATTTATATTGTTACAATAGTCTCGTTTTTATCTCCATTTTGACATAAAAATGTAAAAAATGTACTTTATTGAACCGACATCTTTTGAATCTTGATTTTGTTGGTATAAATCTAACTTTATAATTGTCACTATAGCTATTCCTTAAGTATTTAATTGCTTATAATTATATCGCAACGTTTCGGTTTAATCGTCGACACATAATTGTTAACCGGTTAGTGTATTGGTTATGCCGTTTAACATGATTTGTTGTAACTTAATGTCGTACATTATTCTCTCAGATGCGATCTTAACCGTTAGCCTTGCGTTCTTATAATGCACCTACGGTAACCTTCAATATGTCCCGAATACTATCTATTGAGCTTTCTATTCACTAATGCACTTTCGATTCCTTATTGTAATAACATCTAGGCCCGGAAATGGGCTGTTAAGCCGGGTTCGCCAGTGGAAAACTGAAACTGACTTTTGCGGAATACTGCAGGGCCGCATTAGGCTGGTTTGCCCATGAACCTGAATGGTATGAAGCTGACCATGGGACTTTTGCACACAGTGAGGCTCAATCTGTTTCTTTATTTGTCCAGTATCTCCAAAATCAGCTAAAGGATATTTCTCTATATGATTCAAAAGGATCAAGTGGGGAAAATGGGAGCTCTTTTCATGATATTGTAAGACAGTGACATGCTGCAAGTTCGTTTCCCAGATCACTTTGCTTTTATAATTTTAATTGTAATTTTAATTGTCAATCTCAGAAGGATCAAAGTCACCCTGTTTGGGGACCAATGGAGAACTATGCAGTTGGTAGAGAAAAAAGGAAGCAGCTGCTTTTATTGTTATGCCAGCATGAAGCTGATAGGCTCGAAGTTTGGGCACAACCTGTTACCTCCAAGTACCATGTGAATTCTCTATCATTTTTTATAACTTGTATTGAACCCATATTCACAATTATTTTCTACTTGATTCTCATCAGTTGTAGAGAGATCGCATCTTCTAGGTCGAAAATTAGCTCGGAGAAATGGATTGAGTATGCAAGAACTGCATTTGCTGTTGATCCTCGGATCGCCTTCTCTTTGGGTGCTAGATTCCCGACCAATTCTTATCTAAAGGCAGAACTTACTCAGTTAGTCCAGGTCAGATATGTCTGTTGATGTTTAGATATTAGAGGGTCAGGATCAAGGGAAAACCTAAAAAAAAAACGGAAAACTGAATAACACTCTGGTAGCCCTTCATCTGGACGGTATGCACTTGTGCATACAAGTAATTTGTAACATGCACACGTGCATATGCACAAGTGTGCATAAAAACCAAAAAACCAACATAATTTACTTGTATGCACAAATGCATACCGTCCAGATGAAGGGCTACCAGGGTGTTCTTTCAGTTTTCCGTTTTTTTTAGGTTTTCCCGTGAACCCCCCTCAGATATTAGAAAGTACTTGTTTATACATTTCTGTACTTTTGACACTTAACACTTTGATATCTAATTTGAAGCATGGATTATTTTTATTCTTACATCTTTGCTTCTGTTACAGTCATATATCTTGGAGATCCATAGCATACCTGAGGCTTTACCGTATTTTGTGACTCCTAAGGCCGTGGATGAAAATTCTCCTGTTTTGCAACAATTAACATACTGGGCTCCTTGTTCAATAACACAGGCTCTGGAGTTCTTTACTCCAGCATACAAGGGTCACCCACGTGTTATGGCTTATATTTTTCGTGTATTGGAGTCTTACCCTCCCTCCAAAGTAACCTTTTTCATGCCCCAACTGATTCAAGCTTTGAGGTATGACGATGAGGTGGGTATATATATTCTTTTATCATCTACAACACCAAAATCCACCTTAGACTCAAGTTGCATACATATATCTACGTAATTCACTAATGCCTTTCCTCAATTTGCAGAAGCTGATTGAAGGATACTTGCTTAGAGCTGCTCAAAGGAGTGATGTGTTCGCCCATATTCTAATTTGGCAGTTACAGGTCAACAGATGCTTACTTGATTTTTCAACACATTATTGTGAGAAGAAGGTTATACTTTTATGTGGTAATTGGAGTGTCTATTGATTTTAGGGTGAGACCTGTGCACCAGAGCAAGGTAAAGAAGCGATGTCAGCAAAGGTACTGCCTTTAACCATGTCTACTTTGTATTGTATTGTGCACACAATAAGAACAGTGACTAAAACCATGCATCGTATGTGTATTGAAGATTAGCAATTTTTACTAATTGGTTCTGAGAGGGAGGTTCAGGGGAAAACCTAAAAAACGGAAAGCTGGTGGCCCTTCATCTGAACAGTGCATACAGATAAATTATGTTGTTTTTTTGGTTTTTATGCACAAGTGCATTATGCACTTTTGCATGTTACAAATTATTTGTAAGCACAAGTGCATATCGTCCAGATGAAGGGCTACCAGGGTGTTCTTCAGTGTTCCGTTTTTTGAGGTTTTCCCCTGAACCTGACCCTTGGTTCTGATTACTTAATTGGCACTCATGTTGATACGGTATTGAAGATTACCACCACCAACACTATTTGAGTGATTACCCATAATGTTTGTTACCACTTTTGAATTAAAGTCCATATTATTAAGTTGTTGCCATAGATGCTTCTTTCTTTGACCAACTATTACAATTTCAGATGGCTTTTTCTAGAGTTATCAATCTTATAATATTGCTCTTTCCACTTTTTTTTTCCATTTTCGCTTATGTATTGCTCCCTCCGTCCCAAAATAAATGTCCACAATGAAAAAGGCACACAGTTTTAGGAGCATGTAATTATTACACTTCTTAATTAACCAAAGTACAATTTTACCCTTAATTAAATAGAGAGAAATTTTCTCCATCACATAATTAAGGGTAGAATAGGAAAGTAGAGATTTACTTTTTCAAAGTGGACACTTATTTTGGGACAAACAAAAATAGTAATGTAGACACTTATTTTGGGAGGGAGGGAGTATTTTATGGTTTACAAAGATAATTCTGTCCATGTTCCCCTCTTCAGACTTCACAATTTCTAGCTCTGCTGCCCGTTGTTAGAGAACACATCATCGATGGTTTCAGTCCTGAGGCCCGTGACATTTTTCGCCGAGAATTTGATTTCTTTGAAAAAGTCACTTCTATATCAGGCGTTCTCTATCCACTTCCAAAAGAAGAAAGGCGAGCTGGGATTAAGAGGTATTTTTCTGTTGTTTGAATATAGAGTATACCCTCTGTGTGTAGTTTATCAATTATTAATTATATAAATTATTCGAGTACAGGGAGTTGGAAAAAATTCAGCTGGATGGAGATGACCTTTACCTACCTACAGCTCCTAATAAACTTGTCAAGGGTATTCAAGTTAATAGTGGAATACCCTTACAGTCAGCTGCAAAAGTCCCAATTATGATCACTTTTGATGTAGTTGATAAAGATGGGGACCCCAACGATATAAAACCTCAAGCTTGTATTTTCAAGGTAAATGTTACTACTCTTACTGTGCCAAAGTGAAAGTTCTATGACAAGAACAACTTCTGCCTCAAAAGCAAACTGAGTTTTTGTTCACTTTCATGTTTTCTTTAATTTCAATAAAAATTGGATGGGTTCTACCAATGGGCCACCTTTAGTCTATTTATAAGGCTTCCCCTTAGTAATAGATCAAAGCTTGAATCTCTACACAAAACAATAATAAAGAAGTTATGATTGTATTCCCTCATATTACGTGGTTAAATGAGCTTTATTATGTAGGTTGGAGATGACTGTAGACAAGATGTACTTGCGTTACAAGTAATTTCACTTCTGAGAGACATATTTGGAGCCGTTGGACTCAATCTTTATTTGTATCCTTACGGAGTGCTTCCAACCGACCCAGAGAGAGGAATAATTGAGGTGAGCACTTATTCATAAATCGGGTTTTATTTTTGATTTTTTTTGTCATGAGATTGCTGCTTGACGTTTCACACTTTGTGAAAGGCTGCATGTGCGTACATGTATACGACATGAATATATCCTTCCTTTTGGGAGTTATGAAATAAGAATTAGAATATATTTAAACTTTTGTATCTCTTGTAGAAGTTTGTTCAATCAATTATATGAAGTAGACCATACTTCTACAAAAAGTAAATATTACAGCTTAAAAATATTCGAAGGCCATATTTGGCAAGCGTAAGCTACTTATCTTTTGAGTTTATTGCAAAAGCCCCGTTTGGATGGACAAAAGCTAGCTTATTGAAACGCTACTTGGCTCCAAGAGGTTTTTCCACGTTTTCCGATTATATCCTCCCCTGCATGTTGCTTCAAAATTTTAACAGATTTCTGTACTTCTGTTCTGCAGGTTGTGCCAAATTCACGTAGCAGAAGCCAGATGGGTGAGACCACTGATGGTGGTCTGTATGAAATATTTCAACAGGACTTTGGACCAGTTGGTTCTCCAGGTTTTGAAACAGCCCGTGAGAATTTCATCGTCAGTAGTGCTGGTTATGCTGTTGCCAGCTTATTGCTTCAGCCAAAGGATAGACATAACGGAAATCTTTTAATTGACAGGTAACCTCAAATCATTTAGCAAATGTGCTCACTTAGAATTCCTTCCATGAACCCTACCTTAACTATTGTAAGGGTTTCAACCTCTTTATCGGGTAAAACTACTCACTCCGTTTATCTCAAAGTGCTAACATGAAAATTTGTGAGAACAGTGTAGGTAGGCTCGTCCACATTGATTTTGGTTTCATCCTGGAGACATCACCTGGTGGAAATATGCGCTTTGAAAGTGCCCACTTCAAGCTCAGCCACGAAATGACTCAGTTACTTGATCCATCTGGCGCAATGAAAAGCGATACTTGGCACTTGTTTGAAAGGTTAGACAATACAAGGTTTTTTCATGTTACTAAAAATAATAAAAATGAGCATCATCATGAAGTTCTTTTAAGTCCTGATCCTCTGTTGTAATTAATGTTCTTTTTATCAGTTTGTGCGTTAAGGGCTACCTTTCTGCTCGCCAGCATATGAATGGGATCATAAACACGGTATTGATGATGGTAGAAAGTGGATTACCTTGCTTTAGCAGAGGAGATCCCATCGGGAACTTAAGAAAGAGATTTCGCCCAGAAATGAGCGAGAGAGAAGCAGCAAATCACATGATCCACATATGTGCCGATGCCTATAACAAGTGGACGACCGCTGGCTATGATTTAATTCAGTATTTACAACAGGGCATTGAAAAGTGAAATCCTCTTGTTTCAGAGATGTCGCGTATATAGAATGTGCGTTAGTATGTATTTCATATCAATTCTTATTTATTTTTATTCGGTTGTCCATATACGCAAGAGCTGTGATCTCTTTGACGAGTTTTCAGGCCGAGAGAAAAAGAAGCTTGAAATTGGAGTCTTTCTGAAGAAGGGTTTGTAATGTTATTTTTCCAGCAATAGTTTGATGTTTGATTGATGACCGGAATCATGGGTTGTTTTTGCATTGATCACCCCATGCCTCTATATTATTCTTGTTATTAATTCTTTTAAGGATATTTTATATCTTTTAACTGTGGTAAAACACCCCATACATCATTATTCCGTGTGAAATTTACTAGATTTGTTTGATTTGGTAAACGAGTTGTATATAAAAATGTTGTATATGAAAATATAGTTTTATGAGCTTATATGAGTTGCATTACTTGTTTAATGAAGTTTGGGGACCCATGTTTGTAGTTTGGTGTAAACTAGAGGGACCAAAATTGTAGTTTACTCTTTTGATAAAATTTGAAGAGTCCTTCATTTTTTTAGCTTTTTTAACAAAACCAACTACAAAATAGCCTATTTTTAAAAAAAATCAAAACTAATCCACCACCTCTCCTCAAGCATTGCTGGGGAAGAAGTGACCCATGATGTGATGGTTTTCATAATTAATTAAATAACAAAAAAATTAAAATTTGATTGATGTGACATAAGATTCCTTGAATTGATGTAAGATTTCTCGATTTGATATAAGATTCCTTGATTTGATATAAGATTTCATGAGTTGACTGATTTGACAACACACTTATCAAATAAAAACAAAAAAATACCTCGTAAACTCCCCTAGTTCGCGCCGGCCGGCGCTACTCTCCTTCGGCGACGCGAACCGGCCGTTGACCAAATTTTTTTTTTGCTTTTTATTTTAAAACTCATTTTAAAAATACATTAATTTTTAAAAAAAAAAAATTTAAAAATACATTAATTTTTAAAAAAATTTAAAAATACATTTTAAAATTTGTAAGTAATTTTAAATATAATTTAAATTAATTTCTAATAATAATAATATTGAAAATATGACATTAATTCATTAAACTTAAACAACTGAAAATTCTTTTTGTCATTAGAGCATCTCTAACAGGTTTTCTATAATTTTAAAAAAAATAGAGAATCAAATGTTAAAATCTCTAAAAAAAGTTATATTTATCTCCAACAGATTTGTTATTTTAGAGATTTTAACACAAGTTATATTAATATAATATTCTCTAATTTATATTCCCAATACACTTTAAAAATAAAAATTAATATAAAATGATTAAAGATTTATGTTATTAGTGGGATTGAATAAAATAGTTATTTATCTCTCCTATTTAGAGAATTATAGAGAGTTCTCTATATTTAGAGATTTTTTCATGAATCTCTATTTTAGCAAACAAGACTGTTAGAGAAGAATAACAAACAAAAACCTATTTTTTCTATTTTAGCAATGCTGTTGGAGATGCTCTTACTTTGATATGAAAAGATATATCAACGTTATAATCGTAACTTTTAATAAATATAGGGACCAAAAATATAGTTTAGTCTAGCGTGAATAAATGGAAAAGGCCTCTGTATGTATATATATATATATTACATCGACAAAAGCAATATATTTTTCCTTACCGCACAACCAATGACAACAAAAAAACGTTCAAAACGTGCAATTTCATCTGTCTGGATCTTCCACACGGTCCCTGGATTGGCTTTCTCCAAATTGTAGCAGTACACTGGGAGTTGAGAAAACGATTCCTCTGGGTCCCCTTAGAAGGTGAAGGGCATAACACTTTGCACGCCAAGCTTGCATATAGCTAACTGAGATTTTGTAATTGTTCTTCATATCGGCGATGATGTCATGGCTCTTGTATACCCTACTAGTGTCATTCATTGCATCTTTCAGTATATGACCTAACACCTTCTTGTTCGCTTGGCGATGATTAGGATACACTTGTGTTCGTGAACATGTGTGTATATCCTTAAATATCCTAACTTGGAACAATTTTGTATCTTTAATTACCGTTGCTCTTATTCGCCATTCACACCTCTTACATAAACATACCGCTTCAAACCTTTTTCGTATGGATCGACTGATTCTCATCTGGTAACACTCTTCAAGACATTTCAATCCCAAGGCTAGTTTCAAGTCGTTTTTACACTTGAATATTTGTCCAATTTTCACACGTTTAGAACGTTGATAATTGACAGCTGGTTCTTTAGGCTTCACAATAGGGACAGGCGTTGGTAATGGGGGAGGCATGCCCCAAAACAAATTACTACCCGTCGGACGAGGAATATTACCACCATATTTTGGAAGTTCCTCATCTGACTCTTCGTCATCTTCCTCTTCAGATATTTCTTTATCTTCCTCCTCCGGGTCGCTAGCACTACCATCTGATTGTATCCCTAAATATTCATCTGTATTGGGATGATACAAGCAATCCCCACAAACGGCCCCATAATAAGGATCTATATCGACCTTATACTTCTGAGATGCATTTTCATTGTCATCTAAATAGGCGTCAAATTCTTCGGCAGGGACTTTTGAAATACGAATGCCATAATCAGATCAGATGGTAGATCTTCATATTGGTACGGGTTGGGATTTTCGTGCATCCCCTGGTTTTGAAAGGAGAGATATTGAGGTTGGTACGCTTCATATGGATTTTGAAACGACGGTTGATACTGACTTTGGTATGGATGAAACGACGGCTGAAACTGACTTTGGTATGGCTGAAACGATGGCTGATACTGAGTTTGGTATGGCTGTAACGACGACTGATACTAGGTTTGGTATGGCTGAAACGAAGGCTGATACTGAGTTTCGTATGGCTGAAACGACGGTTGATACTGAGTTTGGTATGGCTCATCTTGGCGAGGGTTAGGTTCATAAGGAACGAGTGGAAGTATACGTTGGGGGTCCGGTTGATGGCTTCCATCACCACGATCACAAACATACAATTTTAGGGCGTGTGGTGAAATTTCCACACCAATAGCGAGAAAATTTCTCACATCCTCCGTGTTTAATAACTCGACAATCGAACCAGAAGATAGAGATTTATTCGTCAATCTAAAACAATTTTGTAAATCAGGTAAATTTAATTTCCAGGTTAGATAATTAATCAAACCTGGAAATGAAAATTGTACCGGTAACACGACAATTGCCTTTTTAATTTCTGGGATATAATCCATCATCCCATTAACAAACTGCCACGACCCGTCCCCAAAAACACGTACCCGAACTTTCTCAATATCTGTCGTCATTGATATTTCTTGGTTTTTTTTGACATAAATTGATATTTGGAGATGAAGAGTTTTGTATAAAATGTTGGAGTGGTGAAAATGTTGGAGTGGAGGAGTTATATTTATAGTGGTTTAGATGGTAAAAAAAAGTAGGTGGTAATAAGTTAGATGGTAATAAAGTTTGATGTAATAAAAAGGCCAAATTGCGTAAAAAGGTAACGTACTTTACCTTAATTTCGTTTTGGGGATCCTACTTTTAAAATACACGTTTAAGGGTCTGTATCAAAACTTTACAATCAAAAAGGGGTCTCAGTGACCTGAATAACAGGTAACCGGTAAAATTGCTGACTTGTATTTTTTATTTATTTATTTTAATTCATTTGAAAAATTACGTGTAAAACATACGTGTAAACGAAGCCACCCAAAGCAAGTTACGGCAATACGGCTCTGATTTTCTCCATTAGAGATGCTCGACGATTAATCTTCTTCTCCATCTCGCTGATTCTGAACTATCATGTATGTTATCATCTTTCTGTCTGTGATTATGTTAGTCCACCAAAAAACCCTAGAATCGAATGAATCTGTGAAAATATGATTATGTCGAGCAATTCTTTACTCAAAGTTCTTGAGATCAATATCAATTGAAGATGAAAACGCAATATGTTTGAAGTGATAATCGCAAACCCAATATGTCGATCAATTCTTTCAAACACAATCTGTTTGAGTTCTATGAATTTGTCGATTTCTATGAATCTGTTTGAGCACACATCGATCTTCAATCTGTTGATTCTTCAATTTTTACTTACTTTCTTGTTCCATTTTTACCGTCGAGTTCTATGAATCTAACAAACTTGTTCAATCTGTCTAGTATAAGTGTTTACTTGAATATGGATGTTGAAAATAATGTTGAGCAAATGGAACAAGAAGAAGATGGTTGTAGCAGCGACGATAACATTGGAGGAGAATTAGACTTGAACAAAGAATGGATGAACTATACGTTTTCTGATGTTGAGGATGATGATATTCCTAGTGTCGATCATTTATCCGAAGAAGATGATGAAATTAGAGAAGTTAGATTGAGAAAAATTAACAAGGAAGGGGAAACCACTAATGTGAAACAGGTTGAATTGGGTAATGAACATGCCAATAATGAAAATATGATGGTGGATGAAGATGAGACTTTGTTACGAGAATATGGTTTAGAGGCGCGGTCTTATGAACATGATGAATTTTTGACAGAAATTTGTGATGATTATGAAAGGGCTGTGTTTGTAGAAGATGAAGTTAATTCGGATAATGAAAATGTGATGGTTGATGAAGATAACAAGGACAACCCCGACAAATTTCCAATACATAATCCACACCTGCCATGGAACTTAATGAAGCCTCAAGTTGGTGAAAGATACACATCAGTTGCCGAACTAAAGACATGTTTGACGAACTATGCTATTGCAAATGGACTTCAGTTAAGGTATGGAATTATGTTATTTACATACACATTTAATATAATATTACTTACTAACTTTGTTTTTTTACACATGGACACTAATTCAAGGTATCTTAAAAATACCAAGAATAAATTACATGCTGTATGTGGACCATCAAAACCAGGAGAAGAACGAAGTTGTCCTTGGAGATTGTGGGCATCTTGGATGTTCAAGGAAAAATCATTCCAAGTGAAGACATTACATGATGAGCATAGATGTGGGAGGAATTATAGATTAGGTGTTGGGGGATTCAGTTCAGAATCGTGGAAGAGAAGAGTGAGTGACAATTATAAGAACTTGGATATAACCAGAGATCGCGTAGAGCTCGCTTTCCGTAAGAGATATTTCGACCCTATTCTGCCCGGGTATCACGAAATTCTCTCGAGGATAATCTCTGATTTTCAGTGTGTTGATCAAGGCAGAAATCAGTTCATACTTATACACCTTTAGAGAATCGTAACCAACCTATTTTGAATACTGATAATAAACTCTCATTTAATGAGATTGATTGTGGAATTAATAACGGCAGTTACAAACGTGAAAAACCAGTCCAGACGCCGGCGCTACTTTCCGCGCTAGACAACTGGCGCCATAAGGGGCGCTGGCAACATTCGAGAGCCTGGCGCCAGACTTGGCACTAGACAACTGGCGCCATAAGGGGCGCGGGCAACATTCCAGAGCCTGGCGCCAGACTTGGCGCTAGACAACTGGCCCCGACACCTAGCTCATGAAACCACTTTGTAACTTGTCGATTTTAACCGTCCAACAATCCCGGGTTCTAGTTAGCTTACACGAGTGTGCACTCCACACCTCCTAACTCATGTTATAGCTTAGCTAACAACCCCATTATTATCTTTGTGAATCCAATTACATAAAATGAACATGATGATTTCACTAAAATCACCAACATTCCTCCCCCATTTTAGTGCAATCCTTGATTCACAAAATAAAAGTTCAAAACAGGTAAACAAACTCATGCATAAATGAAAATATCTAAAAGATTGAATTTCCACCTTAGTACATTACACATTTCAAATACTCGAGAATCCGGGTGTCCTAAGGATTGAACCCGTCAACCCATCTGAGTACCAGAAAATAACATACACATGAACTTAAAAATTCTCTAAAGATAATATTGACACTATACAGGCCACGTGTCCTTATCCATTCGTGAGTGCATCAAAGCCAAGTCCAATCTTCTTGAAGCGACCACACTTCACACTCATATAGGTAGTTCTTTTCTTCATGCACCTGCACATGCATTTTTACAAAAGAACAATTACCTCCTTCACTTGCAGCACCGAGCACACACCTTGGGATGATCATCTTGTGCTCCAATCTCTTAGAGTGAGCTTTCCCATTGAATTCAACTTCTAACGTTGTATTAGAAGGGAATTGGGTATCTCACCGTTAGAGATTTAGATGGACTTTAATCCTATCCCTATCACCGACTTGTGAACCAAGTCCCTAGCTAACCCCTTCGTCAAGTGGTCCGCTAGATTTTGTTGCGACCGAACATACTCAACCGAAATCACCCCATTCGTGATTAGCTCACGAATCATGCTATGTCTAACACCTAAGTGTCTAGACTTGCCATTATACAATTGACTATAAGATTTAGCCAAAGTATCCTCACTATCACAACGGATAGAAATTGGTGATATTGGTTTCGGCCATAATGGAATTTCATGGACCAAATTCCTTAGCCACTCCGCCTCTTTACCGGCAGCAGCTAATGCCACAAATTCCGACTCCATCAACTCGTGATGCAAGTTTGCTTCTTGGAAGCCCATGAAATGGCACCTCCCCCAAGCAAGTACACCCAACCACTCGTAGAAGAGTGATCTTCCAAATTGGTAATCCAACTTGCATCCGAATATCCCTCCAATATTGAAGGAAACCCGACATATGACAAACCATAATCAATGGTTTTCTTCAAGTATTTGAATACTCGTCTTATCGCTTGCCAATGATAAATACTAGGATTACTAGTATACCTACTCAATTTTCCTATGGCAAAATCGATATCCGGCCTAGTGCTTGTCATGGCATACATCAAGCATCCAATAGCCTTTGAGTACTCGAGTTGTGACACCGCTTCACCCAAGTTGGGCATAAGCTTCACACTCGGATCCCACGGAGTACTCACCGGAGAACAATCAAAGCAATTAAATTTCTTTAATACTTTCTCAATGTAATGAGATTGCGTAATTGCAATCCCTTTGTTCTCACGCTTGATCCTTATACCAAGGATCACTTCCGCCTCTCCCATATCTTTCATGGAGAAACTCAACGACAAAAACTCTTTGGTTTTCCCAACTTGATTTTGGTCGGTGCCAAAGATCAACATGTCGTCAACATATAAGCAAATGATTACACCGTTACCGGATGAATCGAATTTGCTATATACACACTTGTCCGCTTGGTTTATCATAAAACCGTTGGACAATATAACCTCATCAAATTTCTGATGCCATTGTTTGGGTGCTTGTTTCAGCCCATACAATGATTTTACAAGTTTACACACCTTATGCTCCATTCCGGGCATAACAAAACCTTCCGGTTGTTTCATGTAAACTTCCTCCTCCAAGTTACCATTCAAGAATGCCGTTTTGACATCCATTTGGCGAATCACTAAATTGTGGATGGCTGCTAAGGCTATCAACAATCTAATCATGGAGATTCTTGCAACCGGGGCATAAGTATCGAAATAATCGATGCCTTCCCGTTGCCTAAAGCCTTGGATCACTAATCGAGCTTTGAACTTGTCGATTGACCCATCCGCTTTCATCTTCCTTTTGAAGATCCACTTGCAACCCAAAGGTTTGCAACCCGGTGGCAAGTCCGATAATACCCAAGTATTATTCCCCATGATGGAGTCCATTTCATCATGTATTGCTTCTTTCCAGAAAGCAACATCTTGAGACTTCATTTCCTCATCAAATGATTTTGGATCCTCCTCAACACTATAACAGTAAAGGAATTGGGATCCAATCTCATCTCTTGATCCCTCTACCAAGTATACTTGGAAATCGGGACCAAAGGATTTTTCAATCCTTCCTCTTTTGCTCCTTCGAAGCATCGGAGATTCGGTTGGAACAATTGCTTGTTCTACAACCTCACTAGTTTCACTAGTACTTGGAACCATGTCCTTTGGCCTTGGCATTGAAGAGAATATAGTCTCATCAAAAATTACATCTCTCGATTCTATAACGGTGTGAATCGCTATAGAATCGTTAGGTTCAATAACATAGAACCTATAAGCCTTGGAATGCTCGGCATATCCAACAAAGATGCAGTCAATGCCTTTCTCACCCAAAGTCTTTCTTTTGGGTTCGGGTAGTCGAACAACCGCTCGACAGCCCCAAACTCGAATATAACTCAAGTTCGGCCTTTTCTTGAACCAAAGTTCATATGGGGTAATCTTGTTCCTTTTATTGGGAACTCGATTCAGCAAATAACAAGCCGTTAACATGGCTTCACCCCAAAATCCATCACTCAAACCCGAGTAGGATAACATAGAGTTCACCATTTCTTTGAGAACTCTATTTTTACGTTCCGCCACACCATTTTGCTGTGGTGTATAAGGCGCCGTAGTCTCATGAATGATGCATACGGATTGGAAAAACATGGGGTCGTAGAACTCCCCACCACGATCGGTACGTAGACATTTTATATGACAATTCATTTGCAATTCAACCTCCGTTTTATAAACTTTAAATTTAACCAACGCTTCATCTTTTGAATGTAACAAATAAACATAGCAAAAACATGAAGCGTCGTCAATAAAAGTGACAACATACTTTTTATTACCAAAAGACGGAGTTGAATGCAAATCACAAAGATCACTATGAATTAATTCAAGCACCGATGAGTCCCTTTTCACGTTAGGAAAAGGTTGCCTAGTGATCTTTGTTAACATGCAAGTTTTACACTTATCGGTCTTAATATCAAAAGCCGGAATAAGACCGTCCTTTGACATTTCAACCATACGCTTAAAGTTAACGTGACCAAGTCTTGCATGCCATAAATTAGAATCAACACAAACGCTATTTGCAATAAAAACAGAATTTGAAACAACATTCATTTTATTCAAATTCAACATAAACATATTATTAAGCAAATAACCAAATCCAACAAAAGAGCCACCCTTTGACAAGATAAACTTGTCGGACTCATAAACTTGCATATACCCTAACTTATTCAAAATACTACTGGAAACCAAATTCTTTCGAATTCGTGGTACAAACAAAACATTAAAAAGTTCAACTATTTTGCCAGAACTAAATTCTAGCCTAACTAAGCCTCTTCCAAGAGTGAGAGTCATCGACTCGTTCCCCATGCGAAGCATTGATCCGTCTTCAACCGGTTCCAAAGAAGTGAACCAATGGCGATCTTTGCACACATGACTTGTAGCACCCGAGTCGATCCACCAAGCGACATCATCATCCTGTACATAAAAGGATTCGGATATTAGTGGTACATAATTCAAATTTGAATTAAAACCAAAGTCAAAAAACTGACCTTGCCGTGGGTTTTGATCCTTGGATCCTTGCCCACTACCACTCGTGCTTGCTCCATTCTTATTCTTGACAACCCGACAATCCCGCTTGAGATGGTCGGTCATCCCACAGGTCCAACAGGTTAATTTAACCTTCTTGTTGGGCACTTTCTTGGCTTTGTTGAATTTTCGTTTTCCCTTGAACTTGTTAGCCTTACCCTCTTCAACCATGTTCACCGAAGGTGCAGAAACCTCCTTTACTTTAGGTTTCTCCGCCTCTTGCGCCCGAAGAGATTCCTCTATGCGCAAGTGACTACCGAGTTGCACAAGAGACAACTCTTCCTTCTTGTGTTTCAAAATGTGTTTAAAGTCTTTCCAAGAGGGGGGAAATTTATCAATTATGCTCGATACGGAGATGGATTCGTCCATCTTCATATTATGTTGAGCATATTGGCCTAGAATGCGAAGGAGCTCATTGTATTGCTCCATCACCGGCCTTGAGTCTACCATTTTGTAATTATTAAAATTACTCACTAGGAACTTCTTACTAGAAGCATCCTTGGCCATGTATTTGGACTCGAGAGAGTCCCATAGCTCTTTCGAGGATTCAACGTTTTGATAGATATCGAAAAGGGAGTCACACATACCGTTCAAGATGTGGCCACGACAGATGTAGTCGTCATTCTCCCACTTGCCGCGACGCCGGGTAACCTACAACGTCTCGTTCTCCATCAGCTCCGGTATCGGGGTGCTAAGAACGTATACGACCTTCGATGTTGTCAGCAAGAAATGCATCTTTTCCTGCCATCTACGGAAATCCACGCCTTCAAACTTCTCAAGTTTTATGAACTTGGAAGTCATGTCTCTCACGGATTGATCACCCGCCATATCTCTTCACGAAGATAAATATCTCTTACGATTGTTGGGGGATTCGGTTCAGAATCGTGGAAGCGAAGAGTGAGTGACAATTATAAGAACTTGGATATAACCAGAGATCGCGTAGAGCTCGCTTTCCGTAAGAGATATTTCGACCCTATTCTGCCCGGGTATCACGAAATTCTCTCGAGGATAATCTCTGATTTTCAGTGTGTTGATCAAGGCAGAAATCAATTCATACTTATACACCTTTAGAGAATCGTGACCGACCTATTTTGAATACTGATAATAAACTCTCATTTAATGAGATTGATTGTGGAATTAATAACGGCAGTTACAAACGTGAAAAACCAGTCCAGACGCCGGCGCTACTTTCCGCGCTAGACAACTGGCGCCATAAGGGGCGCAGGAAACATTCCAGAGCCTGGCGCCAGACTTGGCGCTAGACAACTGGCGCCATAAGGGGCGCGGGCAACATTCCAGAGCCTGGCACCAGACTTAACGCTAGACAACTGGCGCCACAACTGGCCCCGACACCCAGCTCATGAAACCACTTTGTAACTTGTCGATTTTAACTGTCCAACAATCCCGGGTTCTAGTTAGCTTACACGAGTGTGCACTCCACACCTCCTAACTCATGTTATAGCTTAGCTAACAACCCCATTATTATCTTTGTGAATCCAATTACATAAAATGAACATGATGATTTCACTAAAATCACCAACATTAGGTTCACTTGTCAATTCAAATTGGATTGCGAAGCAATATGGTAGGAAAATTAGATAAAACCCTTCAATGAAGTTAGTTGATTTGAAGGAATCAATTTTGAAGAAATACAAGTGCATGGTTACTATAGGTCAGTGTAGTAGAGCCAAGGCAAAGGCTTTAGGAGAAGTGGAAACGACCCTAATTGAACATTATAGGAAGTTGTGGGACTATGGAGAAGAAATTATGAGAAGTAATCCAGGATCAACAGTTAAAATGAGCGTAGAAGTAGGCCCAGATCAAAAAAATCATTTTCAAAGACTTTATGTTTGTTTGAAGGGTGTGAAAGAAGGTTGGTTGTCTGGATGCAGGAAATTCATTGGGTTAGATGGATGTTTTCTTAAAACAATATGCAAAGGAGAATTGTTAAGTGCCGTTGGGAGGGATGCTAACAACCAAATCTACCCACTTGCATGGGCCGTGGTAGAAGTTGAAAGTAAAAATAGTTGGAAGTGGTTTTTGGAGTATCTAGTGGAAGATATTGGATTGACTGCTGGTTTGGGGGTAACAATTATGTCAGATCAACATAAGGTAATAAAAAGACTTGTTTTGCTATTTTTTATGAACTTGTTTTGCTATTTTTTTTGAACTTATTTTGCTAATCTGTTATGAACATATTGCTCATTTTGGTCATTATAATAGGGACTTGTTGAAGCAGTTAAAGATGTGTTTCCTTTAGCTGAGCATCGACAATGTGTTAGGCACATATATGCGAATTTCAGGAAAAAGTACACTGGAATCCAATTTAGAGCACTATTTTGGTCTGCATCTAAGGCAGGGACACATGAGGAATTTCAAAGTGTTATGCAAGAAATCAAAGATTTGCAAGCATTTACCTATTTGATGGAAAAACAACCTAATACATGGTCAAGGGCCTTTTTCAAGACCGAGACATCATGTGATGCTGTAGAAAATGGAGTAAGTGAATGTTTTAACTCTTTAATTGTTTCATCTCGGAGAAAGCCTATAATCACAATGCTTGAGGAAATAAGAGTGTATATTATGGAAAGAATTGAAAACATGAACAAGAAAGCTTGTAAATGGAATGATGAGATTTGTCCGGCTATTCGAAAGAAACTAGAGAAAAATAAGGAGCAGTAATTATGCGTTTCGTTAATATGATTCATATAATATTATTATATATTGTTTTGTTAATATGATTCATATAATATATGAATAGGTTTTGGCGTGTTGTTCCAAATGGTGGTGATATGTTTGAAGTAAGACAAGGACTAGAAGGATATGTGGTTGACACACGAGAGAGAACATGTGCTTGCAGGATTTGGCAGTTATCTGGGATTCCATGTGCTCATGCAATTGCAACTATCTATTTTATTCACATGGAGCCAGAGGTATTTGTTTCTGACTTCTTTTCAAGGTCATATTTTATAGCTACATATAATCACAAGGTAAACCCATTGAATGGAGTTAAACTTTGGCCAAAGATAATTTATGTGAAACCGTTGCCACCAACGGTTAGACGAATGCCTGGTAGACCATCTGTATCCAGAAGGAAAGATGCAAGTGAAAGTGGTAGTCGGAGTAAGAGCAACAAATATGGGAATGAAGAGGTGACCAAAGCACGGAGGCAAATGACATGCAAAAATTGTTGGAAAGTTGGGCACAATTCAAGGGGATGTAAAAATCAGAAAAGGGATGCACCAATCAAGCAAAAAAATCCGTCAGGTAGGCCTAAAGGAAGGATGTCACAAGTTCCAGAATTGGTAAATGAAAGAGCTTCTAGAGGAAGGACTTCAACTGTTAAGGGTTCAAGAGGAAGGAGCTCAATGGGTAGTAAGAGGCCTCAACATGGAGTAGGGGAGGCTATGATTGAGGTAAGTGTAAAGGTTTCGATTGACATTGTTTTTATATATTAAACAAATATATCTTATATCTATATATAACTTTCTGCATATATAGCGCAACTGTTGGATGAGCTTTTGGGTTGTTTGATTTAGGTTATGCATTGCATGCTATATATATACATACATATATATATATATACATATATATATAGGCGGGTTCAAACGAGGAGCGTACCAATTTAAGAAAACGCGAGGAGCACCGCCCATGTACTGAATCACATGTGATTCACTACTGCTAATCACATGTGATTCACAACTGATCGGGGGAGCTGTCGCCCATGTAGTGGATCACATGTGATTCACAAACTAAAATCACATGTGATCCGGGCGACTTGGCCGACTCGAGACCCAGGTCGCCCGCTATCCGAAATTTTCGCAGTTGTGGATCACATGTGATCCAGTACATGGCAGCGCTCCTCGCGTTCTCGTAAATAGGTACGCTCCTCGTTTGAACCTTCCTCTATATATATATATATATAAAATAACTAATTATATACAGGGTCAAAGGTTTTTAGTAATATTTCCAAATTGTTAATTAACTAAATTCATATCTATTTTGCAGTGTTCACCGGTTATTATTGATAAAGATGTAGAAGTATTGGTTGATAACGGTGCACCATCAGTTAATGAACCGACAGGTACATTATGGTCAGAGTTCACAGATATATTATTGTCGTAGTTTACAGAAGATCATGTTCTGCTTGATGCAACTTTAACAAATGGACAAGACATGACATCTGAGAGGGCTAAAAGATTGAAGATGTAGTGTTCGTTGGTTTATTTTGGTGTTTTCTTATTTTTTGAAAAGATTGGCTCTGACATTATTTTGGTGTTTTTCGGAGTCGAGTTTTGCAAATGTTTTTGATCGCTTGTTTACTGCTGCTACTGTTGTTTTGGGTTCAGAATTAGGGGTAATTTCTTCGTCTTCTTTGCGCATCTAACACTCTATTTTTACTCGTTTAATTTCTCAAACATTATTTTTGGTCTCTATATTTAGCAGCAACAATCGTCATTTGGTGGGTATGTTGTACACTGATTTTTTTTATGAATCTCACTTTTTTTAGATTGCATTGACGTCAAAAGTGAGCGGAGAGAGATGGAAATGGAATACGTTTTGAGGGAAGATATTGAATATTAGTGATATGGATTTTTTTATTACATGGAAATAATTTAAATGACATGGCAATATTAGTGCTGATGTGTAATTTTAAAATAATATGATTAATGACATGTCAAATGCAACCTGTTATTATAAAGGTAACTAGACCCCTTTTTGATTGTAATGTTTTGATACAGACCCTTAAACGTGTATTTTAAAAGTAGGATCCCCAAAACAGAAATTAAGGTAAATTACGTTACCTTTTTACGCAATTTGGCCTAATAAAAATTGGATGATAAAAAAAGTAGGTGGTAATAAAGTGGAGTGTAATAAATTAGAAGGTAATAAAGTTGGTGTAATAAATAAATTAGGTGGTAGTTTGGTGTAATAAATTAGATGATAAGAAAAAGTATGTGGTAATAAGTTAGAAGTTAATAAAGTTGGGTGTAATAAATTAGATGATAAAAAGTAGATAGTAATATTTCTTTATATGGTAATAAAAATATTTCATTACAAAAATTAATTAAAAATATTTTTTAAAAATTTATTTAATTGAACATTTATTTAATTGAAAAAATAGTTATAAATTAATAAAAAATAAAATTGAAACTTACTGAAATTCTTTATTTAAAATCGTATTTATTTATTTTTAATAAAAAAATAATTAAAAAATTGATAAATTTTTGGAAAAAAAAATATTTACAAAAATTAATTAAAAATTATTTTTAAAAAACGTATTTAATTAAAATAATTTTTCTAATTATTGAGAATTTTTATTTAAAAATCGTAGTTATTAATTTTTTAATTTTTAAAATATAACATAAAAAGTCTTAAAAATCTATTAACTTGGAAATTAAATTATATTTAAAATTACTTAAAAATTTTAAAATGAAAACAAAAAAAAAAATTTGGTCAAAGCCGGTCATAGGCGGGTTCGCGTCGCCGGAAGAGAGTAGCGCATGCCGGCGCGAACTGGGGTGGATATCGAGGCATGGTTTTTGTTTTTTTGGTAAGTGTGTTGTCAAATCAATCAAATCAAGGAATCTTATATTGTAACAACCGGGTTTCCTATGGCAAGTATGGAAGTTTAGTGTCTTTTGTGTAAGGAATGAAAGTATAATTGGATGGGTAAAATGGAAATTGTTGGGAAGTATAAAATGGGCTCAAATCCCTAGGGCACCATTTTATTTAGAAATCAGTGTTATGTTGGTCTTGTGGTTTGGCGGCTAGAAGGAAGAGAAGAAAGGAAGGGATAAAGCAAAGGAAAAGGAAAATCAAAGAAGGTAATCATCTCAAATCTTTCTGCTGTTGTTTGATTAATGTTTCCTCTCGTTGTGGTCTAAGTATGTTGTTGAGAAACCCTTGATTTCATTGTATTCTTCACCTAAATGCTCTTAATAGTGTTTTTGGGGTTTTGAATGGTAAGTGTCGATTTATAAGTAAAGAATGGGATTAAGTGAGTGTTTATGGTTGGTGTATGAACCCTCATGGTTGTCTAATCAACCTTATGGCTGAAATCGAGTTAATAATCATTTTTGAGGGTTTTTACGAACAACTGTCGTATCCGAATACTAGCAGGTTATAGTAGTTTTCGGATAGGATTGCTTGTCCCCGGGTAAAGTTGGATGATGGTGTCCGGGTGGGTGTCCTTTCCGGATAAGTTGAGTTATCGGGTATGGTATCCGGAATAGGGTGCAACCGGAAAATCCTGGCATCCGGACAGTTCGGGTATCCGGGAAGTTGGGGTATCCGGACAGTTCAGGTGTCTGGGATGTTGGGGCATCCGGAAAGTTAGGGTGTCCGGACAGTTTGATATCCGGATTGTGTTCGCTGCCAGTAGGTTTGAACCCTTTAATCTGATGTGAATCTAATGCCCTTAGGTGTTCGATTGGTTTAGCTTGGAGGTATATAAGAAGTGCGTTCTACGATAATCAAAGGTGAGTTCTCTCAACCTTTTTATGACGTACTATGTTTTACTGAATATGGTTCCTTTTTCGAGCATGAACTGATTTATAAAAGTTATGCATGTTTATTTGCAAATGAAATGATGTTTAAGGTTTTCATGAATATGATTTCAAATGTATGTGTATGCTATGTGGAGTCGGTTGCACAGTGGGGTCAGGGTACCTAGGGATTTCTAATCCCTTGGGCATATGGAGGTTAGCTTGTAGGTTGGAATTCGTTTCCTCCTACATTAAGGAACAGGGGGTCCACTTGGATTCCGATGTAGACGAGAGGGTGTCCGTTAGGCCCCGATCGGAGTAGCTTATGCGATTCGTGAACCCTGTGTTGAACCTTGGATGATGTTTATGAGAAAGATGTGAATGTATTTTCAATGAAATGATTTTATACCGTGATAAATGTTTTATGGAGGGAATTCACTAGACCTTTTGGTCTAACCCTCGCTTTTCAAAACTAAACCATTTTCAGGTAAGCGCGCTACGAGTTCTTCTAATAAGAACTAGGAGATGGCTTGGAGGGTTTGAAGCTTAGAGTGACTTCAAGTTCTGGCTAAGTTTTCTAGATAGAGTTCTCGGTTGTGGAATTAGAGACTTCCGCTGTCATTTTTGCTTAGTTTAATTAAAAGAATGTTTATGATCAAGCTATTGATGTAATCTGGATGTTAATTTCTTGATTAATGCATGTTTTGAATTTGGGACGTTACAAATGGTATCAGAGCCTTAGTTTAAGAGATTAAGGTGACCATTCGGGCCTAAACTTAAACTGTAAGATGAGGATCACAGCCGAGACATAGGATTGCCTCTAGGAACGATCACTATAAATGCGCTTAGGAATAAGGTGCCAAGGACAAACGTGTAAGGTAAGTTTGGGATTACACCTGGCCAGTGTAATTATGAACTTACAGGTACATGTGCGTGCTTACAATACCTTACTATAGCAAAACTTGTTGTGTCATGTCTAGCAAGGAATAATTATGGGTTTCTTTCAGTTTAGCACTATGGCTGGGAGAACGTTGAGGAATAGGTCAGCAAGATCCCTGAGGGATAGACCGAGCTCCTTTGTTTGGGAGGTGTCGTGTAAGATCATTTATGATGTGATGTATGTATGCACCGAATAGAGGGAATGTTGTATAGAATGTTATGAGTCGTCTAGAGGTAGCTCTTCGTGGATTCGAAGGGGATGGGTGTTGAGTTTGAGTAAGACTCCTGTTTCAGGAGAGTCTCAGTTCAAGAGATTGCGAAGTAGATCAGTTCGGATGATAAGGAAGGACAGTGTCGAAATCTTGAAAGTGTCAATGGAGCCCTGACTTCTTAGTCGAGCTTTTCAATGACAGGATAAATGAGATAAGATATCTATAGTGAATTGAAAGCATGTAAAAGTAGAACGTGAGATAGTTGATCAAAACGAAAATAGTATAAAATGATTGAGTAAGTGAGACGTGAAACGCATGTACAACAAGTTATTGCATGACCGAGAGGACGACCTTTGGTCGAAGGTAAAGTGTCAAGGATAAGTTGCGTGAGTAAGACGATTGACCTTGTTAGGGTGAGTAGCCTTCAATTGCAA
Source organism: Saussurea involucrata (assembly GCA_033807775.1). Lineage (NCBI taxonomy): Eukaryota > Viridiplantae > Streptophyta > Magnoliopsida > Asterales > Asteraceae > Saussurea > Saussurea involucrata. The sequence goes on from CM066314.1 coordinate 16,171,056, forward strand.
GTAGAGTTTCATGCATAGTTTTCCTAAAGGTAACATGAAAAATTTTCACGATTTAAGTTAAATGTGTAAATATCAATTTTGATCGAAAAGGAGTCAGAATGTGCGAGCGTATGTTTAAAGAAAAGGTGATTTCATTCACATTGCACAATGAAATTTTGAGCCTAACGATTTGCAAAGTATTTCACACTTTTCATGATAAGTTAAATTGTTACAAAAAGGTCGAGAAAACGTTTGCCAGCAAAACTTTTACAATCAAATGAGTTTTAACCTGTTGATATCACGTAAAAGAGTGTGAGAACCGACTGGTTTACTTGGTGTCGGTAATTTCTTTCGGAATTGTGTCGTATGAAAGGACTTTCATTCAACGTATTACTGTCGTAATAACATCGTTCGGAATTGAATAAGATTAAAGTTCACGGAAAGATGCATGCAAACGATTCGCGAATCGTTGTGCAGGGCATTGAAATTATAAGAGTGATGGGGTCATGTGTACCCAAGTGTTTTCCAAACGTTGTTTATTTAAAATGATGAAATGTGCGAAAAGATTTATTTATTGTATTGTCATGCATGAAGGCTATGAACTCACTAGGTCATAGGGTATTACATGGAAGCTAAGGAAGAACTCCGAGAGTGGAGAGGTGTTGGTCAAATTAGGGAAGAACATTTGTAGTTTTGGTATATGTGTTCAGGAAGAGTCAGAAGTGGATTATAATATCGGTTGAATGAGGGTTTGTACCCTTATTCGGTAACTGGAAATACGGTTGTTGAGGAACGAATTGGGCCCAGGGGAGGGAGTAGAAGTCATCGAGGTGTTGGTATTAGCAACTCGTTGAGTAGTGTTGAGAGGCAGAAGCGAAATGTCCACGGTGTTGGTTATGAGTTTTGAGGTGAGCTTGTAATATTGATATTACAGGAGTAAGTTCAGAAAAGACGGTGACGTAGTATGAAGTGATTATGATACGTTGGTAGGATTAGGTTCCATAAGGAACCCTTGTTAAAGAATAAGTTAAGAAAGTAGTTACAGGTTATCTGTTGTTGTAGAAGTCGACAGTTGTGTAAGGTGGCCGAGGCCGAAGTCTTGAACCAGAAGGTTGAAAGTTGATAGAACACCTTGTAGGGGTGTTTAGAGGATGAGAAGTTATTGTTTTGAATAAGCATTCTATTTACGAAGTATGGAGGGTTCGTAGAATGATGAGGTAAGTAGCACGAGCGAAGCGAGTGTGTAGACTTTATCGCTTAGAGAGGGACTGTGTCCAGCTTACGTAAGAGCTCGGATCGTAAAGAGCTAGCTAGAATGTCTGTGTTAGAGCTAATTGAGAACTCATGAATTATAGTTCAGCAAGTTGAGAAAGGACTAAGTAGAGAGATAGGCTCGATTTTATGCGGATAATTTTGAGGACGAGTTTAAATTGTGTATGGATGATCATGAGAGATCTGGTCTGCAGTGTGATGTTATGGTCAAAGAGTGTAAGGATGTGTAGTGACAGTATTTGTCAGGCTAAAGGTGCCAGCTAGTGTCATGGTAATGTGGTGTTAGAGAGAGAGAAGGCACCAGATAGAAGCCTTTTGAGTGTTTCGGATGAGGTGTGCGACTGGTTAACCAGGTTGTTGGAGCACGTAGAGTGTAAGTTGACGTCGTAACATGACTAAGTTCGGGATAGAATGACAGAGTGATGGTGAGTAGTTATTCAAATAAGAAACCAATTGTTTTGTGGTTGTAAGAGTCGCTAAGTAAGCACATTTTGGGATCATTGGAAGTTTAAAGAGGATGATGGTTGTGTTAGTCAAAAATGTGGTGGGATATATGTGAAATCCTTAAAGGATGTGAGTTGTTGCTTATGTGTGAAAGAAATGTTTGAGAAGGTAAAAGTTAGAGAGTAAAGAATGTGTAGTGACGTCGAACACTAGTGTCGTTTCAAGACGACTTGGTTGAATGCCTTAAATTAGGATCTTAGTGCAACTGTTTGGTTATGTGAGTAATGAGAAAGTGATATCAGCATGTGGAAAGGTCGGGAGAGAGGGGCAAGTAATGTTTGGTGGACAGTGCTCCACGCTAACGTGGGGAGGTAAAGATAGAATGTCGGAATAAGTGAGTAAGTTGGAAGTAGTACACCTGACAGTGATGCCGAAAGGTGCAGTGTTGTGTAGATTGTCATTGATAAGTGTGCGAACCGTTGGAAAGGGTTTTGAGGAAGGCAATTGTGTATGAGTTTGTGCAGGAAAGGAGTGGATAAGACAGCTGAATGAGTTAAGTTAGTGACTTTGTGAGAAGTGTTTAAACGTATTGATCGTGCAGTGATTAAGCTAGTGAAAATAGTATGGTGTGACCTTGGTTACTCCTCCCAGTGGAGTGAGGATAACCGGAGTTACGTCTTATATGAATGAACGAACGTGGCAATCAGCGAGGAATTGATGTGTTCAGGATAAGTTTAAGTTGAGTAGGTGAACACTTCAACGATGGGTTGGAGGTTCCTACTCTTAGTTACATATAAGTATGGGGTTGTGAAGTATTGAGAATGTGAGGGATGAGTGACGAACTGTGGTCTAGGTGGTCCGAGAAAAGGGAAATGTTATCTGCATAGACGATTGTTGGGTGGTGCAAGGTAGTGAGTTGTGATATGATGAAGGAACTCGGGGTTGTGAGTTGTCGGGACGTACATGGTTGGCCTTGTGCTAAGCTGTCAAGTGAGTGACTGTTTCTTAGTAATTGGATCTCGTGTTGTAGCGGGGGATTCCGCCAGGTTCCTTTTTAAGGGAAGTAAAGATGCTTGAGAAGCCTTATTTAAGGATAGCATAGGTTCAGCTTGATATCGTGCACACAAACATGTTGCATACATAATATCGGGTCGACTAGCTGTAAGATACAGGAGAGATCCGATCATCCCATGGTACATCGTGACATTAACATGTATTCCTTTTGAATCCTTGTCAAGTGTCAGCGGTGGTGCCATAGGGGTTTTCATAGCTGAACTTTGAGTTAAATCGAATTTCTTCAGCATATCTTTAACATACTTTCCCTGATTAATAAAAGTTCCTTTTTCAGTTTGCTTAATCTGAAGACCAAGGAAATATGTTAGTTCACCCATCATGCTCATTTTATACTCATCTTTCATTCTATCAGCGAAACGAGTACAAAGCTCAGGGTTAGTAGAACCAAATATAATGTCATCAACATATATTTGAACTAGAATGATATGACCTTTCACTTTTCAAAAAAATAGAGTTTTGTCAATCTTACCTCGCTCAAATTGTTCAATATGGAGATAAGTAGAAAGAGTGTCATACCATGCACGAGGAGCTTGCTTCAAGCCATAAAGTGCCTTATCCAGTTTATAAACATGACCTGGATGCTTAGAATCTGAGAATCCTGGAGGTTGTTCCACATAGACTTCTTCATTCAGCTTTCCATTTAGAAACGCTGACTTAACATCCATCTGATGTACTTTGAAGTTTTTGTGTACAACATATGCTAAGAATAGACGAATAGATTCAAGTCTTGGTACAGGAGCAAATGTTTCGTCATAATCTATACCTTCCTCTTGTCTGTATCCCTGAGCAACAAGACGAGCTTTGTTGCGGGTTACAATACCATGTTCGTCCAACTTGTTTCGATAGACCCATTTAGTGCCTATCACCGTTTTATCAGTTGGTCTTCGAACAAGTTTCCAAACTTTGTTTCTTTCGAATTCAGTCAGCTCTTCTTGCATGGCGCTGACCCAGTTTGGATCTCTGAGGGCATCATCTATTTTATTTGGTTCAGTTAGAGAAATAAAGTTAACAAATAAACAAATATTACCTGCACTTCGTCGAGTCTGAACACCAGCGTTTGGATCACCAAGAATTTGATCAATAGGGTGATTTACGGTCCATCGCTGAGCCGGAGCATAAGTCGCTGACTCATCCTGAACTGGAGGAGCTGAAGATGAGGCTTCAGCTACTTCTGGAGTATCAGCTAAGAGAGGAATACTTGCATTTGTCATTTCATTCACTGATTGCTGAGAAATAGATGGAATGTTTGAGACATTTGGTTCAGCGGCAGGTATAGTGTTTATAGGAACAACTGAGACCCATGATGTTTCAGCTTCACTATTCTGCATGTTTGGAATGATAGTAGGACTATCATCTTCTACTGTGTGAGCATGAGGAGTGGGAATATCTTCTGAATCACCAAGATGAGAAAACATCCATTGATTTAGTTCTTCAGTATCAGCGGACGGTTTAGAGTTCGCTGAACGGGATTCGTCAAACGTGACGTGAATAGTTTCTTCTACAGTTTGTCTTCTTCGATTGAAGACTCTGAAGGCTTTGGAAACTGAGGAGTATCCAAGAAAGATTCCATCATCAGCCTTAGGATCAAACTTTCCAAGGGCATCTCTGTTGTTCAGTATGAAACACTGACATCCAAAGATGTGAAGAAAGCTAATTGAAGGCTTTCTCCCATGAAAGAGTTCATAGGCTGTCTTTTTGAATCTTTTAACTATCAGCGACCTGTTTTGTGTAAAACAAGCAGTGTTGACAGCTTCTGCCCAAAACTGAGTAGGCAGGTGAGAATCGCTGAGCATTGAACGTGCAACTTCAATAATTGTTCTATTTCTTCTTTCAGCGACTCCATTTTGTTGCGGTGTTCTCACTGAGGACAAGTTGTGAGAAATACCCTTACTCTCAAGGAAGGAATCAAGAGAACTGTTTTTGAATTCAGTCACATGATCACTCCTTATTAAGCGAACGGTCAGATTGTTCAGGGTTTCCATCTTCCGAACAAAGGTGATGAGTTCTTCAGGGGTGTCACTCTTAGAACGGAGAAACATTACCCATGTGAAGCGAGAGAATTCATCAACTATGACCAGCGTATATTTCTTTCCAGCGATGTGTCTAGAGCATCCGCTATCAAGATACCATATACCCTTCTTAACCTGCAATACAAAGGAAGATTAGTTTTTCTTGGGTACCCACTTAACCATGTATACACATTTGTCAGTGGATGTAGTTGGAATGGAAGGTTCAACAGTCTTCGCAGCATTTGAAGATTCAGCTTTGTCATTCTTCACTTTAGTTAATTTCTTAACCTCAGTGGTCTTATTTGCCTTGGGGGCAATTTTCACCTTAGCTAACTTTTCAGCTTTGGTGGCTGTGGGGCACTTACTAGCAATATGATTAGTGAGTCCACAGTGATAACATTTCCTATAACTAAAAGTATTTCTAGGACCATTTGAATACTGAGCTTTTAATTTTAGATTAGAAGTACCAGCACCAAGTAAACTATTGACTTTAGAAATGGGATGAACATTCAGTTCTTCGGATTTCTTACCAAGGACATCCACTCTGAGTCTAGGAGTAGATCGCTGAATAGATCCAGAGATCTGCTTCCTTGATCCAGAGGGATGGGTCACTGAAGCTTTAGAAGCATTCAGCTTAGGTACTAAAGTACCCTTCTGAGGATTTTGGTAAATAACAATTCCTTTACCTTTATCTTTAAAGACAGAGGTAGGTTTTGAATAAACCATTTTCTCTTTACCTTTTGAGGTAGAAGTTGCCTCAGGGATTGGTGTATTGGACGAGGAGCACTGAGAAGATGAAGTATCAGCGACTGAGGATACGAACGTTCCAAATTTAAGCATTAAACGCTCAGTGGTTGGTTTTGGAGTATCATATTTGTAACCCAGACCACGTTTATCACTCAGGGGAATCTGAGACTTTATTATCTCAGTGATCTTTGTTGAAGAATTACACCATCCTTCAACAGTAGCTTTTTCAGCTTTTAATGCAACGATAGCTTCTGCTCGTTCGATTTTGACTAGTTGATTTAAATATACTTGATCTTTAAAATTTTCTTCAACTTTAGAAAGCTTTTCTATTTGAAGGTGGCAGTTTTTAAGCTGTTCAACGAGATCAAGGTTTTGGTTTTCAACCACAGTTTTGCCGTTCATGGCTTCGTATAAACTTCTAGTCAAGAGATCGATCTCAAGGAGACTATCAGCTTCATCAATATTTGCAATATTGGTAAAGAAGGAAGGTGATACCTGAATTTCAGAAGTTGAAGTGGAGGGAATGTCTGAACTTTCTTCCTCTTCTTCAATTTTGGCCATTAGACAGAGATTGGCTTCATCATCTTCAGAGTCAGATGATGATGCTTCTTCATCAGAAGCAGCCCAATCATAGTTAGCCATCAGGCCTTTACTCTTCTTCTTAAAGCTTTTCAGCTTCTCATATTTTTCTTTCAGCTTTGAGTATTTGTCATCTTTATTCCTTGGAATAAAGGATTTCTTTGTAAAAGCTGAGGGTCTAGAAACTTTCTTTGACCTGCACTCGTTAGCGAAATGTCCTATCTTTTCGCAGTTAAAGCAAGTAGCAGTAGCCTTATCAACAAAAGCTGATGATCTAGGCTTGTCAGTTATGGAAAGAGGTTTGTTCTTTCTAAACATTTTCTTTTTGGCAAATCTCCTGAACTTTTTAGTTAGGAGAGCCAAAGATTCATCATCATCTGAAGAATCAGAATCTGATGACCTTTCAGAGTTACTTTCTAACTCAGTGATAGTGACTGAGGGTCGCTAAGTAGAAGGTTCCTCTGAGATTAAAGCAACAGGGGTGCTTTTGGAATCTTTTACAAGATTCTTCTTAAGATGGCTCGATTGCTCATGATTCAGCAACGTGCCATATAAGGTTGAAAGGGTCATTGATTTTAGATCCTTTGACAGCTTGAGACACATAGAATAATTGTCCCAGCTTTCAGGTAAACATTCTAGAAACTTTGTTAGCACTTCAAAGTTAGAATATTCATTACCAACAGTTTTCAGATCTATAATTAAACAGTTGAAACGTTGGTGAACTTCAGAGAGAGTTTCATTCTTACCAGAAATGAATCTTTCGTATTGTCTTACCATGTTGATCTTTCTTGAGTCCTGGACTTCAGACGTTCCTTCATACTGAACACATATTGTGTCCCACATGGCTTTTGATGATTTCAGATTCATGACGGAATGGTAGACTTCGTCAGGAAGAGCCATGGATAGTATGGATCTGGCTTTTGTATCTATAGCCACTTTCTTCTTATCTTCATCGGTCCACATGTGTATTTCCTTAGGAATCAGCCTTTCTGGGATAGCAGGTCTATTCGCAGCAGCTGGAACTGCAGGATCAATTGTTACAGGGATGTATGGGCCGTTTTCGAGATAGTAAGGCATAGTAGGGTCTACACCTTCTAAGAAGAGTGTCATCCTATTTTTCCATAAGTTGAAGTTATCTCTGGAAAATCTAGGGGGTTTTGCAAGAGAACCATTGTCTATATAATTTGTGTTTGTGTTGGTGGCCATTTTCAGATAATAGCAAGGAAGAGAAATATCTTAGATTAGATCTTGTTTATGAGATTAAACAAATCCGCTCTGATACCACTTGTTGGTCCCGAAGGGTTATACAAGTTTGTAGAAGGGGGTTGAATACAAACACACAGATTTTACTTTTCTAAATTGTTTATTGATAAATCATTAACAATTTACAGCTTGTTGCGGAAACAAGATTAAGGATAAACCTAAATCTAAACAAGTTGGAACACTAAGGTTTCTTGCACTAAGAGAGATAAGGAAATTACTAATAATAACCTATCTTGAGATAAGAGATTGAACTTGTCCAGAGTTAGCAAGTTACTTCAAATGAAGTGGGTTCATCTCTTTATATACTGCATGCATTTAATGCAAGTCAGTATACACTTTACACGTGTCATCAGCGGATTGGTTCTATGTCATTGACCTTTGTAGACAACCTTAGTAGCCGCATGAATGAACAGTGTAGTATCATAGTGGTTGTACGACTTCAGACAATAGAAGGTTCTGTTCTGACATTTCGTACGGAGTCGTGCAAGGGTGGTTAAGACAAAAGTACTTTGTACGAAGGACTTCATGATCAGCTTTCGTTGATTCAGAACATTATCATTATCTATTCAGCGAATGATAAAGTTCAGCGATAGCTGAAGTCTTGTACTTGATACTTCACGTTGAGTGGACAAATCTGAGTCTTCGCTGATCCGCATCAGTTCATTAGGAGACTTGTCGCTGGTTCTTGAGCTTGATCTTCGACTTCAGTGTAGAACCTATGTTGACGTGAAACTTGTCTTCAGGGATCATAAGTAAACAACTAACTTATCAGCGATCACCATAAGGACTGAACAGACTCAGAGCATTATGGTGAACAGTGTTCGCTGAATGTTTAATCTAAAGAGCGAGAGTTCCTATCAGCGGTACTGTAAGATCTTAGTACTTATCAGCGATAGTGAAACTCTGATACATATTGTTTACTTACAATTTTCACTAAGTATATAAGAGAGGGTCATTATCAAATCACTGAGGGTTTGGATCAACAATAACTTACGTTTTTCATGTTCATGTGTGTTGTAGGTTGTGTGGAATCAACTGGATTCAACATTTGAATGTGAATGCAATCATTTTGGTCAACATGGATTTTTATGTCGTCATGTTTTCAAAGTTTTAATGAATGAGAACTTCAATCAGATACCGGAGAAGTATATATGTCGACGATGGAGAAGAGACTTGATGTGTTTCAATCTTAGACACATTTCGTGGAGACAAGGCGATCCAAATGGTGAAATGGCAAGAATTTGCTATGATGCACAAGCATCTTTGGATTATATTTTGATGAGTCTTAGAAGTGATAAAAAGAAGCTAAAAGAGTTTGCAGAGAAGATTCATTGTTTGAAAGCTGAGGTAAATGCTAATATTCCTTACCAAAGCAAATTTGAAAAGAAGAAAGAGACGATAAGAAATCTTATTGGTGTTAATAAACCAGAAAAAATAGATATCCAGGAACCATCAGGCATCCGCAACAAAGGATGTGGAACAGGAAAACGTTTGATCGGTGCAGGTGAGAAAGCTGCAATAAAGAGTCAAAAGGCTAAGCGATTGTGTAGAAATTGTCAAGAGTTGGGTAATCATGATTCTCGAAATTGCCCATTGAAGAATGTTAATGATTAGATATAGTCTAGGTTACTTTTTAACTCTATAATTACTTTTTATAGTCACAATTTAAATAATAAATGTTGATTGATTTTTTAATGAATAATACAAGTTTATTTTGTAGTTGTTTTTGTTTTCATGTTCATATATGAAGTTAAAGGTTCATATATGAAGTTTCAAAATATATTAACATTCATATATGAACGTTCATATTTGCACTTTCGAATACCTGAACATTGATATTTGAACATTCATATATGAACTTTCGATTATATGAGCATTCATATATGAAGTTTCGAAATATATTAACATTCATATTTGAACTTTCATATTTGCACTTTCTAATATGTGAACATTCATAGATGAACATTCATATATGAACATTCGACTATATAAAGATTCATAGATGAACATTCATATATGAACATTCATCTTTGCACTTTCTAATATGTGAACATTCATAGATGAACATTCATATTTGCACTTTCTAATATATGAACGTTCATATATGAACTTTCGCATTCATATATAAATATAAAAGTTCATATATGAAATTCAATGTTCAAATATGAACTCAAAGGTTCATATATGAATATTATCTGATATACGAACTGAAGAGTTCATATATGAAGTTATATAAACTTATATGAACACGAAGGTTCATATATGAACAATAAGGTTCATATATGAAAAATAAGGTTCACATTAATATATAAACAACCAATAAATAGACCAAAACAGATCAAAAATATTTTTTTATAAACTATATATTACCACCAAAATTACAAACATTCAACATATAGGTACCATTGTTTAAAAATATCCAAACCAATCAACCAAAACAACCATAATTGTATCTTCATGCTATCATTCTAGCAAACCTTCAACCATCATACACAAACAAACAACCATAATTGTACAAGAAAGTATTGTTTTTAAACCATAGAACCATCAAACCCAACCACCAAATGTATGCTGCCAAATGTATCAAACCATCAAACCCAACCAATCACTTACAACATATCTGTCTCTACTTCTTCAGTGTCTGTGCCATCGATTCCATGTATTTCTTCTTTGCTTCATTGTATGAATCAAACTCATTTGTTTCTGCTATAACTTTCTCCCTATGTAGACTATTCTCTGAAAGTAACAATTTTGTCTCATACTTGTATCGTAAGCGATAAATTTGTAGTTTCTGAGAGTTTACCTTTTTTTGAAATCCACAATCCCACTTTTGAATCTCTTGTCCAATGTATGTCTCCATATGCCGCATTATGAATATCCCACAGTCAATTTTGTTTTTTTCAGAGCACCAATTCATTATATATATCTCTGGTTGAAGTGGTGCTATTGCTTCTGCTCTGGGATGCTTAACGGACCTCAAGTATTCAACAAACAATCGATGCTGCATAATATTTTTATTATCATAAGTAGAGTTGATAATATATTCGTTTATGAACTTACAAAAATTTAAACATTAGTAACTTTACCAGAATGAACGGAACGTCTCCATATTTGTTTGCAATAGATACATTCGTTGACATGTTGTCTATAATGTAGATTTTTGGGTGCTTGATGTTGTATACAAACAAAAAATAGTGGCTTGATTGTATAATGGGGAAGAAAACCTGTTTTCATTATACATAATCAGAATCTTTACAAGTTCAGACAAAATTTTATGTTTTGTATATAATTTAGATACGTACCATATCATAATCCCTCAGAGTTGTCAAATCTTCATTATTCTTCAATACTTCTCTAATGTTTGAATTGAAGATATTGAAACTTTCTTCTGGGGTGTTCTTTTTCTTTAGGACCCCATCCAGCTAGGTAAACAAAGTAATTATATTTAAATTTTTGATTTTCAGAACAATTCATATTCATACATGAACAAAAAGATTCATATATGAACAAAAAGATTCATATATGAATCCAAATGCTAAGATTCATATTCAATTCATGTTTATATATGAACTCAATGGTTCAAATCATTCATATATGAATGAAAACAGATTTTTGTAAATAAAGTTCATAAGTGACAATCATTCATATATGAAAACAAACCCATGTAAAAGTGATACATATATATTAACTAGGCTAAAAATATATATAACTATTGACATACCATTATGGCTATGTTAAGAAAAAGTCTATGTGGGGATTGTCGGCTTCTTAATGCTTCTTCTGCGTTCAATAGAGCAGCCCATGTATCAACGACATTGGCCACTACATAGGTGTTTGGCATTAAACTTTCTGCTGCGACCTTTATCATATGTTCCCCATCCCTTGTTTCATAGATCATCTTACTATAAGACAATGAAATGAAATAAAATTTATAATATATGCACATCATTAACTTTTTAAAATAACATATATAATATTAAAGGTGTGACTTACCTCCACTCTCCGGTCAGTGCAAACAGCCATCTACCAAGCTTCTTTTCAGTCGTTGACAAATATTTTGATATCAAAACAGTCCTGTTAACATAAGGTGACCTCATGCTTTCTGGCAGTTTGATTTCTCTCTTACCTTCCTTCTTTTCTTCTTCCTCTACCTTTTCTTCCTCTTCTGTCATTTCTTCCTTTGTCTTTTCTTCCTCTTCTCTCACTTCTTTCTCTGCCTTTGTTTCCTCTTCTCTCATTCTTTCCTCACCCTTTTCTTCCTCATTCTTTTTATTCTCAGACTTTTCTTTCTCAGTCTTCTCTTCTTCCTCTTGTGATGAGAACCCCAAACTGTAATTAGGTCCATCATTCACATATGAAGCTGCAATTTTTTTCACAACATCCGAAATGTTTTCTGTTGTAACTTCATGTTGCATGTCAGTTGCACTCTCCTTCTCATGTCTCTCCATCTCAGTCACTTTATTCTCGATCTCTTTCTCCTTTTTCTCTTTCTCCTGTTTCTCTTTTTCATCATTCTTTTTCTTCTCATTCTCTTTTTCCTCTTTCTCCTTCTCTTTCTCTTTCTCCTTCTCTTTGTCGTTCTCCTTCTCTTCTTTTGATGCTTCAAAACTTTTCATGACAACTTCAACTTCACTATAAGTTTTTGGGTCTTCCCAAAATTCATCTGTATCGATCATCATCCTGGTTGTTTGTGTAACAGGTGTCATGAACAATTCATCATTTATACTCGTAACCAGGTTTAGATTCTCTTTAACCAGGAAATCTTCTTCTTCAACTCCAACCAATATGTCACTTTCCAAATTCTTCTTCTTTGTTCCTCTGTTCATGAACTCATCATACTCTTCTTTGTATTTTTTAACTATTTCATTACCAGTGAAATTGATAAAAGCATCTTCAAAAGCCTGATCTAGGAACATTGAGTCACACATCAAACAATTCATTTTGTCTCTTATCATACTCTGTACAACTTAACAACTTATGATTTGTATAAAAATTAAGAGTTATATATGAAGTATAAAGTATTAAGGATTCATATATGAAGTATATAAGATTCAAATATGAATTCATATATAAAAATTCATATATGAAGTATACAATATTCATATATAGGAATTCACATATGAACTTTCATATATGAATTTATATATATGAATTCATATATAAGAATTCATATATGAACTTTATATACCAAAGTTCATATATGAACTTTCATATATGAAAAATCATATATGAACTTTGATATACGAATTCATATATGAACTTTCATATATGAGTTCATATATGATCTTTCATATATGAACTTTCATATATGAACTTTCATATACGAGTTCATATATGAATGTTCATATATGAACTTTCATATGTATAGTTTATAATATAGGAATTCATGTATGAATTCATATATGAGCTTTCATATATGTACTTTCATATATGAACTTTCATATGTATAGTTTATAATATAAGAAATCATGTATGAATTCATATATGAACTTTCAAAATATATAAACATTCATATATGAACTTTCATATGTATAGTTTATAATATATGAATTCATGTATGAGTTCATATATGAACTTTCAAAATATATAAACATTCATATATGAACTTTCATATATGAACTCACATATGAACTTTCATATATGAACTTTCATATATGAACTTTCATATATGAGCTTTCATATTTGAGTTCATAAATGAACTTTCATATGTATAGTTTATAATATAAGAATTCATACATGAATTCATATATGAATATGAATATGAATATGAATGTTATATTATACTTACATTTTGTTTTTCTTCTTCAGTAGGTTCTTTTTCAACAATCAACTTTCCTTTACCGAATCCACCTTGATCAATTTCATAACCCTCTCTTCTTCTCAATCTTTCTCCAGTCCACATCTTGATCAATGGTATATATCTTTGAACATGCACACCCTCACATTCAAAGTTATAAACATACAATAGCTGCAAATAAGAATCAATTAATACATTGTTGTAAGATATATTTTAATTTTAAAAATGTTATATTATACTTACGAGCAAGTATGTTATAGATCCAACATAGAAACTCTTGTCAGAGTCTCTCACCCAACCCTTCTTGCTGTTTTTCAAACACTCAAAAATGTATGAACACCAGTTAATGTTTGATACATCTGTCTCTGGATGTATGTAATTCAATACAGTCATATTCAGCGTCCCACTCTTCAATCCTTCGGCCATGGTATTGCAGAAAAGAGTAATGAAGTTCAACTTGAAGTTGAAATCTGCTTCCTTGCTGTCAATTATCTTTTGATTGAGATCTGTTGGTCGGATTATTTTGGTTGAAAATTGTGACCTCCAGTTCACCAAGATTTCACTGTCATCTGCAATAAACTCTTCTTCAAATAGATTCTTTCCAAATATAGGAACACCAAGCATATAATGGATTGATTCTTTAGTTATTTCCAGCCTGTGATCTCCAATTACCATCTCCATTGAATCACATTTCAAAGAATCAACAACAAAGAATCCTAACTTTGATGGGATTCCATCCATCTTCATCTCCAAGATATCCTGAAATCCCATGCTTTTAATGCACTCTCTTTGCTCTTTAGTTAATGCCTGAATTGCTTCATAAAGTGGCTTAGGAGATGTTCGAACTTTTATTACTGGCAAAGTTTTGTTTTCCCTGATCTTTTGCCTTCTTTGTTATCTTCTGTGGAGGTTTTTCGAAATCATCTTCGGAATCAATTAGATTTGTTTATTTTCGTCTTCTTTTGGTCTTTTTGATTCTTTTCCTGTATCTGTTTATAGATATTTGTCAATATAATTAATGAAGCATCATGATAATATATATTGTTATTATTATTTAGAGTAAACTACACTTTTGGTCCCTGTGGTTTGGTGTTTATAACACATTTGGTCCCTACAGTTTAAAAATTACACTTTAGCCACTACAATTAGCCATTCGGTCCGGATTTGGTCCCTCTGACAAACGTCCGTCCAATGTCAGACGTTAGGGGCAACCATGTGAGTTAAACATGAGGGTAAAATAGTCTTTTTACCTCACAGGGACCAAATGTGGACGTTTACTCA